>LPNX010130276.1:0-266521 GCA_001517045.1 Pseudotsuga menziesii
AACTAAGCTACCCCGTTCATGACACGTCCAGAAAGGTGAATCTGCCGCTTGGTCCTTTAACCGCAATATTCCCTATACAGGGATATTCCGAGAACTGCGATAGGTAGCCCTTCGGTTACTGAATGGATTTCGGTATTCCACTCAGACTTCCGGAACCAATCTCACGACTTCAACCCTCCTAAGGGAGAGGCCCTCTGACAAACTGGTGGTGACCGTGTCAAAAAATACTAGGGGATTTTGGTTCCCTAGAGGACAACAACTATGTCTCACATGTAAATAACCGAGGGGTGTTATTTGAAGCCTATCCCCCCGATCCTACCTAACTACAAGATTCTTTTGGGTTCCTCAACGAGGTTATAGTGTTTGTTGAGTTAGATAGATTTTAAGTCTCACTTTGAATTAGGGGATAGAGTGTGTGCAGGTGAGGTTGTGAATCCTAAACTAACAATAGCAATGTATGATCAACTTTGCAAAACTGAAAAACTTGGAAGAACTGTAAAAACTTTGCAAACCCTTTTCGTTTTTTCTTTTTTGAAATCAAAATATGCTAAAGAATTTTCTAAACAATGCTGTAAATAAAAGACAGAGATGGCTGTATGGCTGCAAGGGGGACAGGTGGCTGTGCAGATGCAGAAAAAAAAGGAGGGAAAAGTAGCTGGGTTTCGGCGCAGAAACTATGGCAAAAAACTGTTCGCAGACCGCGGGTTGGAAGGCAACATTCGCGCGCAGATCGCGGGTTTAGAAGAAACAGGCGCGGTCTAGGTCGCGGGTTCCGGGTTGACAGCGGCGGTCGGAGCGCGCCTGTGTAATGAACAGGCGCGGTCGGATCGCGACTGTGGGCGGACAAAACGCGGTCGGGGCACAGGAAAAGAGGCTGACAGCGGCGAACTGGTCGCGGGTTAGGGCTTTAAAGACGCGGTCAGAGCGCAGTAAACAAGGCTGACAGCTGCGATCTGGTCGCGGATTGGGGCTTAAAATATGCGATCGGGGCGCAGTAAACAAGGCTAATAGTGGCGAACTGGTCGCGGGTTTGGGCCTAAAAGGTACGATCGGGTCGTAGTAAACGAGGCTGACAGCGGCGATTTGGTCGCGGGTTTGGGCCTGAAAGGTGCGATCGGGTCGCGGTTGCGGAAAGAAAAAACGCGGCTTCCGGCGGCCGAAAACGACAGCCGAAAGTACAGTACGAAAAGAAAATAACAGTAAAAAGAAACAGCGGAGTCGCCAAAACTGTAGCTAGGGTTTTCACCCTAGCTTGTGCTGATGAGCACCTACTAAGGAATCTGGAATCCTTAGTAGCAGTTCGATAAAACAAAAAGTAAACTGGAAAGTAAAAAAGCTAAGCTAAGACAGTAAAAGTAAATGACAGGAAGTAAAAGACAATAACGAAATATGTAATGGTGTTTTTATTAAAGTTACCTCCAATGTGGAGGTCGGTGGAGTCCGTTGCGCTGGTCCGATGTCGGTGGCTCCGATCTCCGAGCTGGTCCTTCTCCTTCTCCGATGGTGGAAAATAGGCCAAAAGGGGTCTCAATGATGGAAATAGCTTGATGGTAAGCTAGGGTTTCACGAGATGTTTTGGCAGAGTAAGGATGCTATGACTGTGGATGTGAAATGAGGGGGCTTCACCACTTATTTATAGTTTTTTAGTGGTGAAGTGCTTGCCCATGGTTTTTGAAACCATGTGGTTTAGGGCAGCTTGTTTAGGGTTTTTGGCCCTTTTTAGGGTTTTCCTCCTTTTTCCTCATTATTTTTATTCCTTTTCTTCCCTTTTGGGGATTTTTGCTATTTTTGGAGGAATTTTGGTTATTTTTGGAGGAAAAAGGGGGGTTTTGGGCCTTTTGGAGGCATTTTAAATGGTTTTATGGCCTTTTGGAGGCATTTTAGGCCTTTTGGAGGCTTTTAGTGGTATTTTCAAGGAAATATGGTAGGTAAATGGACGAATGAGCCATGAAATGGGGTAGATGAGGTAGTTAACCATTTTTGGGTGTTAACAGTTGTAAAGTAAATAAAATTACTAGCATTATATTTTATGCTAGTTGAGATAATAATCTCGATCCGGAAATTGGTTACAAATTGTCTTACCTGTATAAGACCTATAAAAGAAGCATCACTTCACTGCATTAGCTAAAAAGCTAAGTAAGCCTCGGATCTCAACTGAAGTTCCTTCACATTTTCACAAAACAGTAAAACAAACTTAGCACTTAAGTAATCAAACAGATGTTTCAATTCCTGTTGTTCCAAATCATAACCTGCTAGATCAAATCCTTAACAATGATTTATGAAAACAAACAAATAAGTATGTAGAACTATAAATTAACAAAAGAATCAGTTCTAGTTTAAAACTGTTAGGTTAACCGTTAACAGTTAAATGTTCCTCAGTAAGGACGATTGCAAACATTTTATGTCATATGAAAAATTTTAAATTTTTACAAATTTTTGGAGTATTACATGTGGTATCAGAGCACACATTCAGACACTAGGCCTGAATGCGGCTCAACTTGCATAGATAAATAGTAAATTAAATGCATTCATACTGATTATTATTTTTCTTGTTGAAATGTTATTTCCAGAAGAAGAAAAAAATTATGAGCTAAACTGTAGGTATGGAAAGACTCGAGGAATATGCAAATGAAGAGTCCCCATTTAATGAACGAAGTAATTCTAGAAGAGAACCAGTTCAGAAAGAAATAACTAATAACTCTTCATAAATATTACAAATTGTTAAAGAATTAAGAACTGAGATGGAAACAGTCAAAAGGGAAAATGAAAGAATTATGAGAGCTCAAGAGGAGCTGAACCAGATCTTGATGGAAAATTTTCAGAATGAAGAAAAAGATAAATAGACAAGATCTGAAGATATGTCCTACCAACACAAAAGAAAAAAGTCTAAATAGTCTAAAATCAAAAGTAGTTCGTCCTCTGATATTTATGGCAATCCACATAGGAAGAATTATCAGTACACTAGTGATAGTAGCGAAGATAATTATCATTCAAGAAAAAGACAATTTAAGCTTTATGAAGAAATTTTAGGAGAATTTAAGAAAATAAAACCACCAACTTTCAATGGTGAAACTGAGAAAGGAGAAGAGGTTGAATCATGGCTATCTAGGATGAATAAATATTTTCAAATATATAATTACTCTAATCAACTAAAAGCAAGAATGGCCATTTACAACCTAACTGGGAAGACAGAGATTTGGTGGCAGGACCTAAAATGAGTAAAAGGTATTAGGGAAAAGAACATTAACTGGAGTACCTTTAAGAAATATTTTAAAAGGAATTTCTTGTCAGAACAATACTGTGAAGAGCGAGCTAAGGAATTTTATGAACTAAATCTAGGAACAATGAAATGAAAGAATTAAACAGTAAATTTTATGTCTGCTATGATACGTGCCTTAATATTGTGGATGAGAAGCCTAAGGTACAATGGTTTCTAAGTTGTTTACCTTTTCATATAAAACACAGAATTGAATATGATAATACAAAAACCTTAGAGGAGGCTATGCTAAAGGCAAATTTTTGCTATGAGCAGAACCACAAAAAGGAAAGTATGTCAAACTGGAAGGCTAAAAGATCTAATAATTTTGAACAGAAGAAGAAAGGTTTCATACCTAACTGCATTTTTAGGAATAATAACACACGTAATTTCCCTAATAAGATTTTCCAGGGGAATAAAGGTGATTCACAGTTAAACCCAAATGGTCCTAGAAATAAAGAACCTGCTAATAATCACAGCAATTACATTAAAAATAATGAACGTAAAGAACCATTAAAATGTTGGGAATGTAATGGTCCTCATTATGCATTAGTTTTCCCTAACCGGAAGAAGATTGTTAGCAACATACATACGGTGCAGGAGGAGATGATTGTTGGTGATTTAGCAAGGACAATGCCCAGGATCAATGCAGCACTGGAAAACAGGCAAGCAAATTATCAAACTTCCATGGTGGAAGGGGAAGGTAAGCTGAATCAAACACCTAGAGTATATCTTAATTGAACCAGGGGCTAGCTTAATTTATATTTCTCTTGATTTAGTAGAAAAATGCAAGTTATTAGTAGAAAAATTTACAAATTCATGGTTAGTTCAGCTAGCTACTGGCGCAAAAAGAAAAGTGATTAGTTTTGTAAAAGATTGTACTGTAAACATGGATCAGTTTGAAACCTCTATGAAGCTTAATGTACTTCCTTTACGTTCTTATGATATGTTAATTGGTATGGACTGGTTAGAATAGCATAGGGTAGTTCTGAGCTGTTTCGATAAAACTTTTACTTGCGTAAATAATGAAGGAGAAACAGTAAAGGTAAGAGGAATCTCTAGGAAAATAACTATCAGACAGATCTCTGCTTTGCAATTAAAGAGAGATGTTCGGAAGGGTTGTAAATCCTTTGTTGTAACTGTAATTAACGAAGAACATACTAATAACAAAGATAAACTAAAATTGGAATATATTTCAATCATGAGGGGGTATTCGGATGTATTTCCAGAAGAAATTCCGGGACTGCCTCCGAAGAGGGAGTTAGACTTCACTATTGAGTTGGTACATGGTGCAGTGCCCAACTCAAAAGCCCCTTATCGGATGAATATATTGGAATTAAATGAATTAAAATCATAGTTAAAAGAACTTATTTATAAGAATTATATCAGACCCAGTGTGTCTCCTAGGGGAGCACCTATTATTTTCATTAAAAAGAAGGATGGTACTCTACGTTTATGTATAGATTACCGTCAAATTAATAAAATGACCATTAAAAATAGATATCTGTTGCCCCATATAGATTATCTGTTTGATCAGCTACGTGCAGCAACTATATTCTCAAATATTGATTTACGATTTGGTTATCTCCAGGTCCGAATCAAAGATGAAGACATCTTTAAAATAGCTTTTAGGACCATATATGGTCACTATGAGTTTGTTGTTATGCCATTTGGGCTTACTAATTCCCCCGATGTCTTCATGTTCCTAATGAATAATGTATTGCATAAGTACCTTGATAAATTCATGGTGGTATTCATTGACGACATTCTAATTTATTCTAAGTCTAAAGAAGAACATGAGGAGCACTTAAAGGTTATTTTATAAGAATTGCGAGAACATCAGCTTTATGCAAAATTTAGTAAGTGTGATTTCTTTAAGGATATAATACAGTACTTGTGCCATGTAGTAACTAAAGAAGGAATCTTAGTTGATCCATAAAAGATAAAAGCAATTGAAGAATGGCCAGTCCCAAAGGAAATAACTGACGTACGATCATTCATGGGGATTACTGGCTATTATCGAAGATTCATTTAAGGGTTTTCAAGAATTGCAAATACCATAACTTCTTTACAGAAGAAAGGGAAGAAATTCGAGTGGAGTCAAAAGTGTGAAGAAAGTTTTAAAATTTTAAAAACATTACTAACTACTGCCCCAATCTGAAGAATTGTTGATCCTAATAAAGATTTTATAGTATGCACTGACGCATGCAATGACGGTCTAGGTGGAGTTTTAACTCAAGAAGGACAAGTAATTGCATATGAGTCTAGGAAGCTTAAGATTCATCAGAAAAAATACACCACCTACGATTTAGAGTTGGTTGTTGTCATGCATGCTTTGAAGATGTGGCGCCATCACTTAATCGGAAGAAAATTTATATTAATGACGAATAATAAAGGATTAAAATATTTATTGGATCAACCTAACTTAAACGCAAGGCAAGCTAGGTGGCTAGCTTTCCTTAGCGATTAATATTTTGAAATCCAACATATTAAAGGAAAAGAAAATAAGGTTGTTGATGCTCTAAGCAGAAATGCAAAACTAAATTTTGTAGTAGAAATCAGCACTTATAAAACATATTTAGAAGAACAGCTAGAGGAAGGAGTGAGATTGGATGAAAACTATCAAAAATTACAAGCAAAAGTAACAGAAAATTTAACTGAAAGTTTAA
The DNA here is from genome assembly GCA_001517045.1 of Pseudotsuga menziesii. Lineage (NCBI taxonomy): Eukaryota > Viridiplantae > Streptophyta > Pinopsida > Pinales > Pinaceae > Pseudotsuga > Pseudotsuga menziesii. The sequence continues at coordinate 5,926 of LPNX010130276.1, forward strand.
GTACAGGGTATAGTCTACACAAAAAAGGATTATTACTATATAAAGACAGGCTATATATACCTAATGTACCCAAGATTAAGTTACTGATTTTAAATGAAATTCACAAGACTCCTTACTCAGGACATCCTGGTTATCAGAAGACTATAAGCATGTTGCGGAAGGATTATTTTTGGCCAAACATGAAGAATGAACTGGCAGAATACATTGCCAAGTGTTTTGAATGTCAACAAGTTAAGACTGAATGCTAGCATTTAGTCAGATTACTACAGCCATTACCTATCTCTAGCTGAAAGTGGGAAATAAATAGTCTTGATTTTATTACAGGTCTACCTAGAAATCAAAATCTGAATGACTCGATAATGGTAGTTGTTGATAAACTTAGTAAAGCAACTCATTTTATACCTATAAAAACCACTTACAAGGCTGCTAATATTGCTGATATATTCATGAAACAAATATTTCATTTACATGGGATACCAAAAATTATAATTTTAGATAGAGACCCTAAGTTTACGGGCAATTTTTGGAATTCTTTGTTTAAAGGACTAAATACTACTTTAAATTTCAGTACCTCTTTTCATCCCCAGGCAGATGGACAGATTGAAAGAGTGAATCAAGTGTTGGAAGATATGCTCAGAATGTATGTTAAGGAACAACCAGGTAAATGGGAAGATTACTTATACCTAGTAGAGTTTTCTTACAACAATCACTACCAAGCTTCAGCAAGATACAGTCCATTTGAGATTTTGTATGGCAGAAAGTGCAATACTCCCATCTCATGGAGTAACCCAGTTGACAGGTTAGTATTAGGACCTGAACTACTAAAAGAGATAGTTAATTGTAAAACAGGTCCAAGGTAACTTGAAAGTTGCACAAGATAGACAAAAAAGTAAAGCATATTTTAAACGAACCCAAAAAGAGTTCCAGGTAGGTGAACATTTCTTTATTAAGGTAAGGCCTAAAAAGAGTTCCTTGAGATTAGGAAGTTGTGCTAAGTTAGCATCGCCATATTGTGGACCTTTTGAGATATTGTCTAGAATAGGACAGGTGGCATATCAATTGGCTTTTTCGCCAAATTTGAAGGTTCATAATGTTTTTCATATTTCTATGTTAAAAAAATATGTACATGGTGCTACTCATGTTATAAACTGGAATGATGTGCAGGTGGAACCCGAAGGAGATTCTCTGGTGGAACCGGATTGTATCCTCAAAAGGAGGGAGATCTTGCTTCGGAATCGCACCATTGGTCAGGTGAAGGTGCAATGGAAGCACCTTAGTCTAGAAGAAGCCACCTGGGAATTGGAGAGTCATATGCAGGTTGCATATCCAATTATGTTCCAGGGAAATTCTGAGGACGAAGAATAAATAACACCGAGGATGATGTTATAATTTAAGGGGGTGTGTATGTCACATGCCCCAAACTACAAAACATTTTATGTTTTAAGAAACATTATATTATATTTTATTATAAAGTTTGTAATTAATGACCAAGTGGGGTCAAGGATAATTGAATATAATTACTAAATATTTTATTAATTAATAAATGAAAGATGAGACAACATCTTATGGAAGTTGTTAAATGAGTGTTTTACTGGTCACTTGGTGGAGTAGGCTGGGTTGAGAGCAGATTAACACTTGGAATCATCCTCAAACTACTTCTAGTTGCAAGAGTCATTTTCCCTATTTTTGTGGTCATGTTCCCCAAGAAAATGGAACAAGAGCAGGTGGCTCATTAAGTGAAAACTGACCCAAAAGACCTAGGCATGCTAGTAAAACTTCCCATTGAAGATAGCTGAGGCTGTTCATTCTTGACTTGTGAAAATTCTGAGTGAATTAAGTGCACAAGAAAATTCTATGGAGGGGACTAGCAGAAGTTTGTTTCGAGTAAAAAGTGTTGAAGTTCTGAACTAGTGCAACTATTATAAGTTGAGTTCATTCTGCTGCAAGAAGAATGGATTTACTATTGAATACTCAGTAGAGTTGCAGAGGATTACTAAACTACATCTCTCATCCAGTACTTCTACCAGGTGGACCAGAAGACAAGCTTGGGGGTCTTGATATTTGCAGTTCAGCTATCTCCAGGAGTTGGTTGGGAGGAATAGGTTCCTTAAGTTGTTGTCACCTCTTCTACATTTCCAGGTTCTACATGATTTATCTAGTTTTCTAATTGTTTATTTACATCTAGAAGGATTGAGTTTAAACAATAATGTGTTATGCTTTTGTTCTGTTGTTGTTAGGGTTAGTTAATGAAATATTTTTACTGTGAAAAGATAGTCAAATGTTGGATTAGATATAAATTAGGGTAAATGATTAGAAGAATTTCCATTTTTAATGATAGATTAAAAAAAATACCTAACTGTATTTTTCCACACCTTTTAAAGGTAGTACTCTAGTACAGTAGGTTAGATTAAATTGAATTAAAGAATCAAATGAAGTATGCTTGAATGTGTTTATTTACATTCTATAGGTTTCATAAGAGTTAATCATGAGTATGTTTTTCCTTCCTACATTTTCAGATGTTTCCCTTAGACAGAGTATAGTGTAATAACATAAACAAATCTGTCTCTAGGAAAGATTTAAAAATATATATATATACTTAGTCTGTGTACTTAATTACACAGTGGATAAATTATTTACTGTAAGCTTACTATTATAATAACTAAAAAACATTATAAAAACAGAAATTAAATCAGCAGGGTTAACTAAAGTAACAGTAAAATAAGGCTAGAAATTACTTAGATAACTTCATCATTAATCTAAGTAAAAATAAGACTAGAAAAACATTATAATCAAATAATAAACTCAATAATAATTTAAAAGTAATCAAGGTTTTATAAATAAAACCTATTTTGAAGAAAACTGTCAAACATGACTATCATTATCTCCTCTTTTATTAGTAGAGGTATGATACATTTTTCAACCAAAATCAAATAAGCATACATTTTTTTATTGGTATAATCACAATTATCTAATACATGAATATACAGAACTTATTACATTTCCATAGAAAACAATATTAAAAATGTTTGGTAAAAATAAACTAAGAAAGTAAATAAAAACCTTTCAACACATTTCAAACCAGGAAAACAGTAAAGACTCAGGATGTTTTATTCACCCTTTTTCCTTTATCTCTTTGCTGAATAATTGCTTACTGACAGTAAAAATCAAATTATGTTCTAAAATGAAACTGTCTGAACATTTGATTTCGCTTTTAAACATAATTAAAACAAATATCAATTTACAATAACAATAACTCTGTGTAGGTTAATTTAAAAAGAATTGAATATAAACCAGAACAGATAAAAATCTCACATCATGCCATCTTTTTCTTAAAAATCACAGTATATATATTATCAATTATATAAATTACAAAACAGTAAGCTTCCAAGCTTATTCAAAATAGAAATAGCATATAAACTCTAACCATTACTGTAACCATATTAGTTACAGTCTAATGGCCTTTTTACAACCAAGTCACGGCTTAAAAGCCTGATAAAAAAAATAACATACTCTGTAATCAAAACTACGGCCGAGAAAGCCACATAAGTAATTATCAGGTCACAACCGTGAAAGCCCAAAGTATTCCATCACGATACAACCACTAGGGCTTCAAAGATCTCTTAACAACATATCACAGTCTCGGCCATATGGCCGTCTAAAACAAACAGATGACAATGTAGTCACGGCCAAGTAGTAATCCAAGAACCAAGCAGACAGTATCAACAAAAAACACCATACAACCAGTGCAAGAGAAACCTCAAGCAATACCAAGACTTACCAGGATGGATACGAAGCCTGGAATCCCTGCGTGGAGTTTCTATGGCATATTCTAGAACAGACCCTTCACTTGAAAGCCTGCACAAGTATAATAAAACACTAAATGAGAAATGTATACAAATGACAAGGTTAATATCTTATGAACAAGTGTAGAATAGTTATAAAATACAAAGAAATTCCTCACCTGAAGAAACTGACCTCGACCTCGAACTGGGTAACGATAATAGACCCTAGCCACCAGAACATTTATGCTGAGCAACGAAGGAAGCACCGTCAAGAAACACTAACAAGGAAGTCCAAATCAACGTCGAAGTAAACCAAACACTGAACTCACACTATAGAGTTTTACCACTACACCAGTGCCGAAGGATACCTCACACAGAGGCTTGGTAATGGAGACAAAGACCATGCACTCATAGAGATAAAGAATACCAGTAAAACTCGCATATGCAGAGAATGGAAAGGAAGTTAAAGACTCTCATAGGTAAAGGTAAGCCATAGAAGTGAAATTTCTCATTTGCAGCAGGAGAGGAACGGTGAGGCCATGCGGCCATGAGCCTGGCCCCCTCCCATTCTAGAGCAATGGAAAAAGTTAGGTAAATGTGATTTTTTAGGGTTTAGGAGAACTTATATGGTAAAACCCAAAGGTCAAAACCCTAACCAATGAACATCGACCACGTGGCTTCAAATATATTTGTGAAATGTGGGTTTTATATTATAGTTCGAGACCTCTTTGGAGCAGCCTGCACAATTTAACATTTTATAAAGAAACTATGGTTACAATACTTTTCATAACATTCAATATATTATAACCCTAACGAGTATTGTAGGGAGGTAGAAATTATACTAAGGTATATATCCATGTTTTGCAATCTTTGGAAATGGGTAAACAGTCATGTAAGAATTCTTCAACTTTATTTGCATAATGAACAACAATTTATGAGAAACCATAGCATTGTAAAGACCTTGTAAAAGACTTAATCAATTATGTATGAATGGTTGCAAGTATAGAAAGTTGCATAGTTGAATTCCTAGTCTAGGTATTAATTTAGTATCGTTATAAGATACTAATGTTTGTTTTTCATTTTCCCCTTATGAGGTAAAGAATATTACAAAAGTTAGGTAGAATAGATGTTGTAGAAGATGATCTTATTCTTTCTTACACAAAAGCAGTAATACTATAGTTTAAAGATATTAAATTTGCAATATTGTGTCTCTGGTTCGTAAGTACTAGAACAATTAGTAAACTGTCTTATGCACTAGGTTTTTATTTCCATGTGTGAATGTCAGTCATTGTAATTTATGACTATATCTAGATTTAAGAGTTTATTTAACTCGTTCATTGTTGAAAACAAATAATCTTGAATCACCTCAGCTTCAAGTAATTCAGTATAAAAGGATTTTCTATACCATTACCTTTCACTAGAATTATATATAGGAGCTAAACTGATAATAGACTGATAAAAATTAGATGAACGAGTTAAAGTCAAAGCCAATGGAAGAACAACTAGTTTATGTCAGTTTTCCTAAGCACTTATATTTACCAGAAAACTAATTAAAACATAAATATACAGATTAACGATACCTCGTCCATTTTGATAAAAGTTGTAAAGTAAATAAAATTACTAGCATTATATTTTATGCTAGTTGAGATAATAATCTCGATCTGAAAACAAGTTACAAATCGTCTTACTTGTATAAGACCTGTATAAAAAGCATCACTTCACTACATTAGCTAAAAAGCTAAGTAATCCTTGGATCTCAACTAAAATTCCTTCACATTTTCACAAAATAGTAAAACAAACTTAGCACTTAAGTAATGAAATAGATGTTTCAATTCCTGTTGTTCCAAATCATAACCTGCTAAATCAAATCCTTAACAATGATTTATGAAAGCAAACAAATAAGTATGCAGAACTAGAAATTAACAAAAGAATCGGTTCTAGTTTAAAACTGTTAGGATAACCGTTAACAGTTAAATGTTCCTCGGTAGGGACGACTGCAAACATTTTATGTGATATGAAAAATTTTAAATTTTTATGGATTTTTGGAGTATTACAAGTAGGCATAATGGAAGCTATCAGAATGATATTGGTTTATACTTGCTCCAATGACATCAAAGTGTATCAAATGGACGTAAAATCAGATTTTCTAAATGGGGAATTAGAAGAAGAGGTTTACATCGAACAACGAGAAGGATTTCAACTTTCAGAAAATAAGGACTATGTATGCAGACTCAAAAGGGCTTTATATGGGCTAAAGCAAGCTCCTAGTGCTTGGTACTCTAGATTGGACAGGTACTTGCAACAACAAAACTTTAAGAGGGCAAGTGCAGATAGCAATTTGTACATCAAGAAGGACAATGACAGCATACTCATCATTGAATTTTATGTCGATGATATCATCTTTGGAAGTGATGATGATTCACTGAGTCAATAATTTGCTAAGGACGTGAAGAAAGAGTTTGAAATGTCATTACTCGGTGAATTGACTTTCTTCTTAGGACTCCAGATATCTTAAAGAAATGAAGGCATTTTTATTGCTTAGACAAAATACATCAAGGATGTGTTAAAGAAATTCCAGATGGAAGACTTTAAGCCTTTGAGTACTCCCATGATCATCGGTTGTAAGCTGAGCAAAGACGATAAATCTAAGTAAGTTGATCAAAGGCTCTATAGATCAATGATTGGTAGTCTGCTATATGTAACAACCTCCAGAACAGATGTGATGCAGGTCAATGGAAAAGTTGCAAGATTTCAAGCCACCCCAAAGGAAACTCACATTATAGCAGTTAAAAGGAACTTCAAGTATCTCAAAGGAACCATGGATTTTGGACTTTGGTATCCAAAAGGGAATGAGTTGATATTAATAGCTTATTCAGATGCAGATCGGGTTGGATGTGTTGACAATAGAAGAAGCACTAGTGGAACAACTTTATTTCTAGGAGGTTGTTTGGTATCTTGATCAAGAAAAAAGCAGTCTTCAGTGTCCTTATTAGCCACAGAAGAAGAATATATAGCAGCAGTAGCTTGTTGTACTCAGATTCTTTGGATGAAGAAAACCCTACAAGACATACACGAGACATGTGATGAGCCAATTCCAATTCTATGTGACAATACAAGTTCCATCAGTATCTCCAAGAATCCAATAATGCACTCCAAGACCAAGAACATTCCTATCAATTTTCACTTTCTTCAGGAAAAAGTCACAGAAAAGAATATCAAGTTGGAATATATTGGGACAAAAGAACATATTGCAGACATCTTTACGAAGCCTCTCTCAAGAGATACTTTTGAGTACCTCTGAGAAAAATTGGGATTCATACTATCTCCTAATTTAATTGATCCATCTTCAACAACACATCAACATGACAGGGGGAGTAGTAATACTACAAGGAGTACCATTTTCCATTGATTCCAAAGGGGGAGAAAAATTTGAACAAGGAAGGTGAAGGAAGGTCACTCAATGGGGGAGATTTGTGAACAAAGGAAGCTCTTTCTAAGGGGGAGCTTTGAAGTTTTCATCGATGACTAAGTGGGATATTATTGACTAAACTGTCATTGATGCCAGCAGGTGTGTGTCGGTGTGTCTTGGTTCCCCTTGAGGAGCCCTTCAAGGTTAGAATTTTGGCAATGTCAAATGAGACCTTTTGACCTTGTCCAAGCCCAAGTCTAAAGCCCTTGGATCCCTTGGGACAATGCCAAAATCTCTATACACCCTTTAGAGCGTTTAAGTTCCCCTAAGTTGTTACTATGGTTCCCCAATTGTTTATTTGGATTCCCCAATACCAAAACCTATGCACTAGTACCATAGAAAGAATCCTTGGTGGGTTGAAGAAGTGTAGAACTTCAAAGAGTCTAAATGGCCTGTTATATGGTCATTTGTGTTTTGAATGAGGTCATGGTACCCTAGGAGAAGTCTAGGAAGCCCCACACCTTGGTACCCTTGATATGATAAGTATATGGTGGATACCTCATCCTTGTTGATGATAAGTATGTGTATTTGAAGTCCATTAAATATCTCATTCCTTTGATGATGTCCATTAAATCCTTTGACCTTGGAACTTATGCATAAGGTAACATGGTCTTTGGCACCTTTATGTGTGGAGTCTTGATGTCCCATACAAATTGAATATTTTAAGTGTATTAGGCAAAGTATTTGCAAATAAACCAATCATAGGGAGATATTTCTCATAAATCCATTTCCTTTTATATATGTATCATCTTCTAACTCCTTACGGTTGAAGAGCTATGAATTTTTGAAGTTGGTGTACCCCACCTTTTTGGGTGAGTCGACCAAACAGATGAGAATTTAATTATTTGTAATTTTGAATTGCATGTAGGCCCAAGGTAATAAATTTCCTCCAAAATATATATAAATAGAATATCAAACATTTCATTTGTTCATCATCAATTCTCTCAGGAATTTCGCAACTCTTGGAGAAAAGTGCGAAATTTTCTGACAAAGAAATTTTTGGGCATCTCCATTAAAATTGGCATAACTTTCTCATACGAAATCAGAATTACAAAATTCTTGGCTCATTGGAAATATTGTTACGAGAGATATGTGATGACATGATCTACAGTTTCTTTCAGTTTTTCTATTATTTCTTCATCTTACGATCTTCAAAAAGGTATGGTTCATTCTTCTAGGTTTCTCTTGTGATGGCACATGTCTCTCATGGATTGAGTTCATCTTTGATCTTAGTATGTGAGCCTCTATAATGGTATATATATTTGAATTCATTATGGAGGCTATGATATGATATATTTTATGATGATAATGCATGTGATAATGATGGTGTTGATGCACTCCTATACAATATGATGTACCTGCATGCTATAGTATGATGATTATATCCTGTGCACTCTGATGTATACTTGATGTTTATGATGCATACATGGTGCACAAAAATATGATGATGATGTATATTTTATGATGAGGATGCATACCCTATGATGATGATGCATACCCTATGATGATGATGCATGACGATGCATGCCATATGTTCAGTGGAAGCAGAGAATGATTATTTGTTCAGTGACTGTGTATGACGAGGTGTACAAGGATGTACATGAGCAGTGTATGGAAGTAAAATGACTTGTTGGTATACAAGGATGATTTGGTAGTGATCAGAGTGCAGAGGTTATTAGCAACAGATTCATATTTTGGTACGTCACAGGTCTACATGTTGTGTAGTATGGTACAGGTTGTGCAGTGTGGTATAGATTGTGCAGTTCTGTACATGTGGTGATCAGCAGGTCCACAAGATCAATGTGATAGTGGTTCAACATTTTCTATCTTTGTATCAGGGTGGCAGGATGGGGAAAGGAAAGAAGGTCGTATCCTCCTTCCGGTTGAAGCTAGAGAACTAGGGAGTTGTAGCTTCCTTCAGGTTGGAGCCTGTAAATCAGGGGGTAGAAGCCTCCTTCCAGTTGCAGTTGGGTTTCCATGTCAAAAATTCTTGTGTACTGTGCAGCTTGTTATTTTTATACACATTGATGATGTGATGTGATTGGTGATAAACAACTTGCTTTTGACTAAAATTTTATATTGTACAAATACTGATTCACCACCCTCTCAGTATGTCAACACAACAAACCTCTTATAAATGGCTTGAATCCTTATACCTCGAACAATTCAAATAATAACATGGAAAACATTGAATATACATTGATTTAATTATTAAAATTGATGAAATAAACGTATGAAGTCGACTCCACTAAATAATCCAAAAAGAAAATTAAAAATTCAATAAAGGGAAGGTCGGCTCAAAAATAAAATGGAAAATCAGTATAAATAGTAGGTTGATGTCCTTTTTATTTGCACAAACTTTGAAGTGTTTTTTCTGTCTGATTTTTGGGTACAGTGGACTGGGGAAACCGTGGGAGTATTTTATAGTGCAAATTTTTTATGTGAAGATTGATTTAGGTGGGGGAATCCAAGGATACATTAGCAGCCCATGTTTGAAATATTTTAACTTTGATTTGTTATAAGGAAGCCAAAGTTTCGATAAATAAAGTGATGATCATATTCAAAGCTACAGTACAAAAGGATTCATTGAAAACAACTCTCTGTACTAAGTTTGTGTGAATAAGAAAGGTGTTTGTGAATATGAAAGCCTGTTCTTTCTCAAGCATAAACAATTAACAGAACACTTCAAGTTTTGGTTAAAGATAGTTTTTCCAAGATCTGAAAGAAGACATCTATTAAGGATACTGAATTTTTGTCTTGCACTCTAATCTAAGACAGACATAACACTATCACAAAGGCACTTACCATGGAATCCAAAGGAGTATGTACAAGTGAAGGTCTAAACTCATTCAAGCAGGTATATGGTTATCATAATTTAGTGAAGCATAAGTTAATTATGTTCAAAAATTATTGTGTGACCTGAATTGACTGGTTGAATCATTTACATAATTGGTTCTAGACTAGGTTAAGTTGACTTTGGTTGAGTGAGTTTGAGGACAGTGATATCAGAGATGACTAAATAGTGACAACATTGACAGTGGTAGCAAACTTTGAGTTGATGGTAACAACCTTGTTGAAGTTATGTTATCATATGATGACACGGTAGCATTAATTGCACAGAAGCTATCAAAAACTGCATAAATGATTTGAGATAGGTTTGTGATTATATGTGCATCAAGTGGTAAATATTGATTAAGTGAGGCAGCAATGTTGGCAGAGATCATAGATCTTCTAACTTGGTTTCTTGAAAGGAAAATCTGGGCTTGATTACTTGAGTAGCGACTTGAAAGGACATGAGCAGCGACCATTGATGACTTGGATATGTTGACCATATAAGCAACATTATATTAGGCAGACTTCTTGGTGACTTGACATGGTTTAAATATGATAGTGATCAGTATGTAAAGGAAAGCAGGGTATTGCACCTCTTCTTAGTTGTAGCTAAGAAAACCAGATTGGGCCTTGGAATAGGATTTTGTGCTCTTTAGTTAGTTGGTGTTGATGTAATCGTGAAGATTGAATTCTTCCATTGTACTTCATATCAAATTATAAAAATTGTTTCTATACTTGTTTTATGATGTGTCTATTATGATGAATGATGAACTCTGCTTAAGTTTTGAGAAGTGAAATTTGTCAAGGGTGCTCGCACAGTGATTCAACCCCCCTCTTAGTGTGGCATTGTGTCCAACATCATACTCCTCTATGTCTAACACATATATGAATATAACTAGGATAAATGAATTACAGTCAGGAGTCTTTACTTCTCTCATAATAATATTAGGGCTTCTATTCTGACTTCTTCCTATGAAACATAGGAGTCTCCCATTCTGCTCATTTTCAGGATCAACCATATGAATGACTCCATGCCATTCTCTTCTTATAATTCAAGGCATATGTTTTTCACTATAATAAAAATTATTCAAATGATTAATCACATTACATCACCAAGAAATGTAATCACATGAAAACTTTCAACATACTAGCAATGATTCACACAATTATGTGCATAGAAAATCAATGTTTTGACATAAGCCCGTTCATAATTCATAAATAAATTATGCATCCCCGTATTCATATCTCTTGAAATAATCATGCATGCTTTATATTCATATCTCATGAAAAATCATGCAACCCTATACTTTTCTTAATTTAACCATAACATGAGTTTTACTATTTACCAATAAATAGAAGGATTGTAACATATGTTTTTAATCATGTTATACGATAACATCATTCATAATCCCAGGAATAAATTCAAAAAAAAAACTTTGAATCTTGTTTTATAAAAGAATATGATAATCAAACAATCATGCATGTAGACTTCATGAGTTTTTTTTTGCTAATTAAAGAAAGATAATCAACATATATGCTCAATATGTTTATATCATAACACAATTCACAATCCCATAAATATCGATCTCTATATAACTATAATGAAACACATTCAAAAAGAATATAGATCTAAAGTGCAAATAATAAACAAAATACAAGTACTTATATTTTATTGTTTTGTGTGCTCCATCTTGATCTCTGATTCCTTGCAGAGATTACTAGATTCCCTCGGTCTTGATCTCCTTACAAATTTGAGTGCATGCAGGGGGTAGCGAATATCTGCATGGGGAAATTGGATCCCATGCAACATGGAGTGAATGCTCTTCTTTAGGAAAAACTTCTTTCGACGATCATAATTCTCTTCTTCGAATGAGTTTTTAACTCTAATAGTCTATCATTACAAATGATATCTATTGAAGAATAATAATATCCAATCCACAAATCCCTAGGTCGTTCAACCAATTCGTCTAGATTGGAAAGACATCCATAACATGAATTTTGAAAACTTCATATTCAAATAACTGATCGTATATCTCAAACAGTTGTGAATTTTTGAAATCCTCTCACGAATAATCTAAATCATCCCATTTGAGAAGTGGGTCTTCAACGATTTTGGTTGATTCCTCACGTATTGATAAAAAATGATCCATGAAATTTATCTCTTGGGAAGTGATGAGAATAGTGCATACTGACTTTCTCTTGGATTCATCCTGCATTGGATGAAGGCACCTCAATCATTGTGGATACATAGCTATCTTCCAATAATTCCAATACCATTTCTTTCCATGTGTTGAAGTTGGAAGTGCCCTCGATATGGTCTTCCGGTCGAACGAAGATTGATGTCATCGTTGCAATATTTTTCTCAACTCTTCAAGATCTACGTAGGCTTTAGTTTGCTGCACAAAACTAATCTCCTTCACACCCTTTTCTCTAATACCATGTTGATGTTTGAGCAAAATTGGATATGCTTGAACTTTAAAACTTTTATCAATCAATTTCAGCACATGTTAATCTCATAAATCATCCACATATGAATATATCAACGACATGTGAATTTGTTGAGATTTACAGAATCAAGAGTCATTCTCCAGTCTTGTGAGTAATATCAAGTCCTACCAATATCCTCATATAATTGAGGTGGTGATGTTGTAAATATTTTGATTAATATCAAGACGGTATACTTGTGAGAAATATCAAGTCAGTAAATTTGTATCAAATGAGTCTTGTGAGTAATATCAAGTCCTACAAATATCCTCATGTTGTGAGGTGGTATACTTTACTATGTAAAGTGGTTATAACATGTGATTTATTACTAGTCATGGTCACTAAATGTTATAAGCCTCCTTTACGGAGTAGCTACTCCTAGACTGATTTACTTTAGCATATGACCATATGACCCGGGGTAATACATATCATCATAAGTTGGAAACAATTCTTTTGATTGTGATATGATAAATATGATTAATTAATTAAACGCTCATGCACCATGCAAAATTAATTAAACAATAAATGAGATGAGCATAGATATAGATTAAATATTCGAATTGCCTATGTCAGACCTCCAGTGAACTCAAATTGCAAAGACTGTTAGATTTTCTTGATATCTAATTAGATTATCTAGGATATTTATCTGAAAGAATAACAAGTACATAAAAATGCATACGATATAAAAGATACACAATACACAAATATTTTCATCGAGGAAACCATAAAGGAGAAAACCCCACAAACTTTTTCAGAATAGTAAGATTATCAAAAGAAGTAATAAGAAATGTTCAGCAGCTATCTTTCTCTCCTCCTTTGACTCTCTCTCTCTCTCTCTCATGTGCCTTAAAGGGTGTGTGAGGTGTGTATAAATGAGGTAGATGGCCTCCCTATTTATACCCTTTCAATTCATTGACCAAATATATGACTCAAGCCTACATGTCATCTCACATGGGGCCCACTTCTCCTAGAGAGACCATAATTACATATTACATGATGTTATACTGGGGACTATTTCCTCAATTTACAATGGAGGTTGTACCTCAATATCTAGACACAATTAAGACATCCTGTAAAGGGGTAACATGCATCCCTTATGGGGGTACAACCACATACAATGATAATATACATCAGAATATCTTCTGAATTTACAAATACATCAACACTCTCTCTTAACTAGGAAAGTATTCTCTCTCTACACAGTCATCAACACATTTGGTCAGGTCTTCATTGCATCGTCATCATCATGGAGTCATAGAGTCTTCATCATAGATGATGCCATCATCTTCTTATAATTTGATCATCATCCCATACTATATGTCATCAGAAGTTTCTACAATGCCATCCCTTTTTCATGTTGGATGTAGGCCTATCCCTTTGCTAGGTCTTCATCATCTCTATGAGCAAGCCATCAAGTAGATACATCTTAGGACTTATTATATGCCTCTTGTAAAACTTGCAGAATCTCCCAGGACTGATTATATGCCACTACAAAACCTGAAGGAGCATCCCAGGACTAATTATATGCCTTGTAACACCTGTGTACCCTATTATTACCTCATTATCTTCAGATCATCTCATCGTCACACAAAGCACATCCGAGATACACATAACACGTCACTTACATCCACCAGCATGGGAGGACAATCCTACCACCATCCGAGAAAGGATCAACATTTACTTCAATGAACATGGGAGGACCAACCTACCACCATGTCAGAAAAGCTCCAACACTTACATCAACAACCATGGGAGGACCTAGCCCGCCACCATGTTAGAAAGGCTCCATCACTTACATCAATGACCATGGGAGGACCTAGCCTGCCACCATGTCAGAAAGGCTACAACACTTACATCAACGAACATGGGAGGACCTAACCTGCCACCATGTCGGAAAGACTCCAGCACTTACATCAACGACCATGGGAGGACCTATCCTGCCACCATGTCGGAAAGGATCCAACACTTTCATCAATGACCATGGGAGGACCTAGCATGCCACCATGTCAAAAAGGCTCCAGCACTTACATCAATGACCATGGGAGGACCTATCTTGCCACCATGTCAAAAAGGCTCTAGCACTTACATCAACGACCATGGGAGGAACAAGCCTGCCACCATGTCGAAAAGGCTCATGTGCATCTGCATCTTCCAGACTCATCAACTCCGCTTGCAAGGAACCTCGATCTGAAGAACACCAAGCTTCTCTCTGAAGTACTCAAACTTCACTCTGGATAACGACTTGGTCAATACATTAGCTATCTGCTCGTCTGTCGCAGCATACTGGAGCTTCACTACTCCTCTCTACACCATATCCTTGATATAGTGATACTTGATCTCGATATGCTTCGACTTGTTATGGAACACCACAACTCTAGTTGTCACAATATATACAAGTAGCATCCAACTGGAGATAAAAAAAATCATACAAAAGCTTCCTTATCCATACTTCCTCACAACTAGCCGAACAAGCTGCAAGATACTCTGCTTTGGTTTTACTCAGTGCCATCCAGGTCTAGTTCCTGCTAAAACAAGATATCACTCTTGATCCCATACTGAAGCAGCACCCTGAAGTGCTCTTCCTATAAATGGAATTTCCTGCCCAATCTGAATCCACATAACCTTCTAGTATGATCTTCTGGTTCACATCAGACTTGATCCCATAATAAACTGTACCCTTCAAGTACCTCAGAATATGATTCTCAGCAATCAGGTGAACATGTCTCGGATTCGTCAGTAACTGGCTCAATGTGTTCACAGCAAAGCAAATATCTGGTCTCGTATGCATCAAGTACATCAAGGATCCAATCATACGACGATACATCATGGCATCAACCAACTCTGATGAAGCATCACTCAGTAGCTTCAAGTTCGATGCCATAGGTGTGGCCATGGCCTTGTAGTCCATCATCCTAAACCTCTTTAGGATCTCCACTACATACTTCTCTTTTCCAAGGGATATTCCATCCGCACTCTACCACACCTCCATGCCTAGAAAGTAGTGCATCATACCCAAGTCCTTCATCTCAAACTCAACAACAAGATTCATCTTCGTGTCAGCAATCAACCCATCCTCACCTGTCACAAATAGGTCATCTACATACAGTAGAAGTATCATTGTGTTCCCTTTCTCAACCTTGTAGTAAAGGTTGGAATTCGCTTTACTCTTGGTAAGGCCCAAACTAGTCAAGAAGCTGCCAATTTTGTTGTACCACGTTGAACGTGAAGATCTTCTGCAATCACTCCCTCTGAAGCGAAGCATCATTATCCCTCTGCCTTTCATACTCTATGTATTGAAACATTATGTAATGGAGTGACAAGTAGCTTCCTCTGCTACTAATATTCTATGTATCCATCTAGGGTCATTGGATACCAAGATCCTATATCTTGAACTTTGTTCAAAAGTTATTCTCGCACCCATCTATGAGCTTGTCATCCTCTATAGGATTTCATATTCAATCTTGTAGCAAAGGTTAAGATATTCATCCCATGGGTTCCTTCTGAGCTCGTACAAGGCCTTCTTTAATTTTCACACATAAGTTTGCTTGTCATGTGTCTCAACTCCCAGTGGTTGCTCTACGCATACTTCCTCCTTGAATACATCGTTCAATACTGGTAACTTGATGTTAGTTGATGTATCTCCCATCTCATACCTGTACGTATGGATATAATGGAAGTGCACTATGTCACTGGTGCAAATGTCTGTTCGTAGTTTGTTCCTTCTTTCTGTGAGAAGCCTCGTGCTACGAATCTTACCTTGTATCCCACGATACTTCCATCTACTGCATGTTGGGTCTTGTAGATCCATATTGAAGACACTACATACTTCCCTTCAGGTCTTGATACCGCATCCTAGACATCATTCTTCTTGAACTGGTACTCTTTGATCATAGTCTCCTTCCCTTTCTTCCTGCCTACTTCTTCATAGTTGGAAGGCTCTGCATCAATGATGTCGCTCAATAGTGTCACATAATTGGAGTGTGTCTGAGGCCTCTTTATTTCTTTGGAAGTCTCGTCATACTATTCTTCATCTTAGATTATTTCTCGTGCCCAAGGTGGTATTCATATCTCGAGGTGGATCTACCTTTCTCTTTATATTCTTCTGAAGCTCTTTCTTTCGCTATGGTGTCTTTGACCCGACAAGCTTTAGGTTCCTCTTTTGAATGGTCGTTACTTGTTCTTTGGAATGATCTACAAGTCAAGTTCAGTTGCATGATTAGAAAACATATCATAATTTCCAAAACATAGTAATAGTGACAAATATATGTCACTTAGCCATGCAACTATTTTAGCCATTGCTACAACATTCATCCATATCATGTATACCTACAGTAACTTCTAGATGATTTCTACCCCAATGTTATTAAGAGTGTGTACTGCTCCTAATATGCTAGCAAAGAGGTTTCAATCTAGATAAGTAGTAATGGAATGTTGTACACCGTCATTGACCTCTTACCCATTATGTGCAATTTAGTAGTATACATGCAAAATACTCAAATATCAACTGAATATAAACAAATGTATAACCAAACAATATCATGAAATGAGAATTGAATACTTATCTTTATTTGTTTCATGGGTAGACTCCTTATTTATCCTTCAGCTTCATCATCTTCTTCATTCATAACAACGTCATTTCTTATCCAAATGCTAAGATGGATAAGAGGTTCTTCAAGAATTGAGTCCTTCATATTCCTCATTGCTTGAGGGATCTTCTTTGAATTGTGAGAGCTTGATCTTTAGTTGCTCCCATATTCTCTTCTCTTATTATGAGTTGAGCTTCTTCTTGTGTGCACTCTTCCCGAATTCTGTTGAAGGTAATAACTTCCTTCTGGAACACATTCCTCGAATGAATGAATTCCATGATCTTGGGAGGCCATTCAAGGTGGTTATAACAATCTGTTATTCTTCTTTTATTGCTTTTTCATAGCATTGGACATTTCATTTTGGTGTCTTCAAGGATGACACATGAGGTATGAGATGATATTTAATAGAATCCGCAATTATTCTCTTGGCTCTAGCCTTAGCCTCATCTCCCTTTGGCTCTTAGAACTTCCTTACTAAAATATTGATCCAAGTAAATTTCTTCAAGGATCACGGAGGTCTTATACTTCCATACTCGGAAGTTGTTAGCTTATCCAAGCTTGTCATCAAGTTGGGTGTGATTAGTCATTTTGAAATGAGAACCTCAAATGTAAATAGCAAAAAATTAGATCTTACCAATTTGAGGTGTTTATCCTGGTTTCGGAGCTGGCTGATCTAGGGTTTGTTAAAGAAAGCCTAGTTTTCAAAACTTGGAATTTCAAACTTTTGATTGGATAGAAATATCGTCCAAGCCCTAGTGGAGGGAAGCTCCCGGAATAGGAAGCCCTAGTTTTCCAATTTCTTCTACAGAAATGACTAATATTGATTTTGTTGTATCTCTGAAGTTTTGGCTCCTTAAATTATGAAACTTCTCACTAAGATATACTGATATGTCCTCTTTCCAACCCCATGGGTTAGAGAAGAAATGGATTCTCCAAGTGATACTTATGCTACTTTTTCCTAGGGTGACTGTTTTGGAGGAGATTGGAACCTTGATTTAGAGGAACCATATCTCTTGAAGTATAGAGAATATGAGGATGAAACTTTTACACAAGGTACAACAAGAATTTATATTTGGATTGTAAAATTTTTGGCTTCTACGCCTTCTCGAACCTCTTGTTATAGTGAAATTTCCAAAATGACTAAATTCAGTCTTCTAGGGTTTTTAGGCATGAAACCCTAATTTCCATTAGTTTCCATTGTAGTTGTATCTCAGCTGCACAATGAAACTTCTCTGATTCAGAAACTGCTACCACCAATAGATGCACCCTAGTGAGGTGAGTTAGCCTATCCCTCCTTGCTTGATGATCTATGGAGAGAACACCTTCAACTAGGAATCCCTAGTTCCCGCAGCTACACAGTGTCTTCTTTCAGAGAGGCTCTGATACCATGTTATATTTTCTTAATATCTTATTAGATTATCTAGGATATTTATCTGAAAGAATAACAAGTACAGAAAAATGCATAGGATATAAAATATACATAATACGCAAAAAATTTCATCAGGGAAACCATAAAGGATAAAACCCCACAAACTTCTTTAGAATAGTAAGATGATCAAAAGTAGTTATAAGAAATGTTCAACATCTATATTTCTCTCCTCATTTGACTCTCTCTCTCTCTCATGCGCCTTAGAGAGTGTGTTAGGTGTGTATAAATGAGGGAGATCACCTCCCCATTTATACCCTTTCAAGTTATTGATCAAATATAAGACTCGATCCTACATGTCATCTCACATGGGGCCCACTTCTCTTTGAGAGACCACAATTACACATTACATGATGTTATACTGGGTACTATTTCTCTGACTTACAATGGAGGTTGTACCTCAATATCTAGACACAATTTAGACATCCTGTAAAGGGGTAACACACATCCCCAATGTGGGTACAACAACATACAATGATAATACACATCATAATATCTTCTAAAGTTACAAATACATCAACAAAGACACCGGTTAAGTCTAAGTTGTGGAAAACAAGTTTCAGATAATTAAAGAAACTAATCCTTAATTTATGCAAAGTGGTTGTTGAAGATGACACTAATGGTGAAACACTAAAGGCATTCAATTAAAATCCTAAATAATGGTCAAGCAATTAGTTATTCAATTTACATTTAGTTTTGTTCAGTTTCATTCAGTTCATCTCAGTTCAATTAGTTGACAACTCAGTTGGAGACAGTTAACACTAGTGAATTAATGGAGGGCACATATTTTCAGTTTGGGAGGTAATTACGAGGTGACAAGTTGGTACCAAGTCAAGGAAGGCACAATAGGTCATGTGTGGATACTGCACACAGTGTGAAGAGTGTTTGCAATGCTCAAATGGCATGCAACCATTCACTACCTTCAATGTATGATTGAATAAGCTTGTTATTAGAGTGTTATGTACTTGGAAAGGCAATGACAGTATTCCGAGTGATCTCTATTTTTTAGTGTTTCTTAGATATCTCTTGTCAATCAATCTGCAAATGTGGTAAAATCATTCTCTACTATTATTTATCATACTCAAATATTTTTTGTTGGGTTTTTTATCCTCCAAATTGTGGAGGGTTTTCCCAAGGTACATCATGTGTCTTATGGTTTGATTAATTTTTGTGTTTGAATTATTGATGAGATCTACATGCACTGAATTTTTTTATCAAAATTTTTAAATTTAAAGTATCTTCATATTTTTCTCAAACATTGGCATGGTATCAAAGCATGGGCGTGCAAGAGCTTAGTATTGTGCAAACATTATAAACCTATGCATGATCTTGAAGCATTGAGAAAATATTGAAGCAATGGAATCAATCTCTATCCAACCGAAAGATTGACTTGAAGGAACATCAAACTTTAACACATGGAATGCGAGAGTAATCAACATTCTTGGAGATCATGATTCTTTTGTGACCTCTGTTAGATTTTCATAATATTATAGCAGTATATCTTAATTGCATTAATCAATGGGATCACTAGAAGATAGAAAAAGAACAGAACAATAACATGAGTATTTTTATCCTGAGAAACCCAAATGAGAGAAAACCCAGCAACCTTTGTCTAGAGATGATAATTCTGAGAACAGTGTACAATGAAGAAAGAGGAAATATGAAAGTATCTTCCAGAGATATAAACCCCAAAACAATCTTATCCTTCAGTAGGTGAAAACTTCTCTCTCCCAAAAAAATGTGAACTTCACTTGTGTGACTGTGTGTACTAATGAGGAGGGGTGCCTCCCATTTATACTGATTTTCCAATAGGAAAATTACTGGGGTCAAATTCTCTTGGGGTAGCAATAAAAGCCTTTTTATAATTTTATTTTAGTTCTTTGTATTGCTGGATTTTCACCCTAGGGTTTACATTAGTGTTTGTAAGATAGATTACAACAATTTTAACTCATGTAGGAGGTACAAGGAGATGCAATTCAAGTACAATCAGAATAGCTTCTGAATTTTCATAATTTCCAACACTCCCTCTCATCAGCATCACCATCATCTAGGTTTCATATGTACATATATACTGTCTCCATCATCTCTATACATATTGAAGGTTTTTTGCACGATATTTGTTCTTTGATAGGTGTCTTCATGAATTAGTTCTATCAAGATTTCTGTGAGTAAATATTCTGCTACCTATCTATCTCCACTGCCGATTGAAAACTTACATACCTTGCTAGATAATTCTGGATGAGAAAATGTGTACAATCATCTACTACATGTTCACCTCATTTGTCGATCGGGTACTCCCATACCTAGCTGAGAACCTAAATGAGTAAATGTGCACGACTATCTACTACATGTTCATCTCAGCTGTCGATGAGATTTCTCCCATACCTAGCTAAGAACATGAATGATTATATGTACATGTGCAATCACACGGGAATCTACTACATGTCTGTCTCATCTGCCAATGGGATTTCTCCCATACCTGGCTGAGCACCTGGACGAGAAGAGGCACCTGTGTGAACCTGGCCATCTACTACCTGTCTGTCTCATCTACCGATGGGATTTCTCCCATGCCTGGGTGAGAACCTAGACAAGCAGAGGTACCTAGGCAATAGTAAGGTAAATGTCTCTCAGTCATATCTCCCTCTCAACGAGGGAAGCGATCTCTTCTACTCCAAGTCTTCCACAAAATTAATCAAACTTCACCTTGGGAAGACACTTGGTGAGAACATATGTAGTTTGGTCATTTGTCAAAATATACTGTAGCTCAACCGAACCTTTCTACACCATATCACATATGAAGTGATACTGAATTTATATGTGCTTCGACTTGTAATGAAAAACAAGGTTCACTAACATATGCACACAACTCTAGTTATCACTGTGAATCACGGTTGGCTCTAGAATCTAGCCAAACAATCATGCAAGAAGTTTACGAATCCAAACTGCTTCTCGAGCTGTTAAACTAGCAGCCATATACTCGTCATCTACAGTACTGAGAGCTATTGATTTCTGCTTCATACTGCACCAAGAAATTATTGTAGAACCCAGACTGAAACCACATCCTCCGGTACTCTTCCTATCTGTAGTGCATCTAGTGCAATCTGATTATGTAAACCCTTGCAATTTCAAGTCACATTCTAAATTGTATTGTAGATCATATCCCACAACACCACATAAGTATCTAAGCACATGTTTTGCAGCAATCAAGTGATTCTGCCTCGGTTTGCACATGAACTAACTGAGGGAATTCACAGCAAAACAAATATCTGGTCTGGTGTTCGTCAGATACATCAAGGACCCAATCATTTGACGATACATAGTGGGATCGATCAAATTTGAATCTGAAGCAGAATCTCTCCTCTTCTTCAAATTTGCATCCATAAGAGTAGTTATGGACTTGCAGTCCAACATTTTGAATCTTTTCAGTATATCTATGGTGTATTTTCCTTGACCTAGTAAAATATCCTTCTACCTCTACCATACTTCTAATCCCAAGAAGTGATGGATTAAATCCAAGATCCTTCATTTCGAACTTAGAGGCGAGTTTCTTCTTACATCATATGATAAGGTTTGCATTTCCAGTGAGAAATAAGTCATCTACATATAGTACCAAAATTAGTGGCTCATCATTTACAACCTTGTAGTAAATGTTGGGGTATGCATCACTCTTGGTGAATCCCAGACTCACCAGGAATTCATCTATTTTTCCATACCAAGCACAGGGTGCTTACTTTAGTCCATATAAAGCCTTTTTCAGCTTGCATACATGAGACTCCTTTCCATGGACAAAAAACCCTTCTGGTTGTTCAATATATACTTCTTATTCAATAATACCATTGAGAAAGCTTGTCTTGACATCCATCAAATGCAACTTCCATCCCATAGTTGAAGTAATAGAAATGATCGATCCGATGGAAGTATATCAAGCCACGGGAGAAAATATCTCATCATAATCGACTCCCTCTTTCTGAGAGAACCCTCTGGCAACAAATATAGCCTTGTATTTTTCAATGCTTGCATATGCTCCATGCTGCAAGGCACAACTTACTTCCCCTGAGGTCTAGGCACATTCTCCCATGCATCATTTTTCATGATGGATTGATATTCTTCCACCATGGAATCCTCCCAAACTTGGTGTCTGGATGCTTCTTCATAAGTGGTGGGTTTTGATTCAATGATGTGACTCATCAATGGCACATAATTATAGAAACTATGAGGTCTTTTTCTTTCTTAAAAAGTTTCATGTGGGGCTTCATGCCCCTCTGCATCTTGTAAGGTTTGTTGTGCCCATCTAGGTATTTTCGGCTTACTACAATATCGTTGGGATCATATCTTGTCTCGACTGGATCAATGATATCCATGGGTTCATTTTTCTCTCTTATCTCCCTCTGATATTGAGGGGGAGATGATCTCATTTCCTATTATCCTAGCATCTCCTCATCATTGATCTCCATGTCTAATCATCTTCCTTTCCTGACAGCCATTTCTTCTTCAAAGGTCACATCCCAACTGAATTCAATTTTCCTTGATCCTGGGATGTATATTATGTAAGCCTTTGAATACTTCTGGTATCCCAAAGATGTTCCCTTATTTCCTGAAGGTTCTAACTTGGGCACATGAATGTAGACTGGAAAGTAATTATCCATCTTGGTGACGACCAGGTTCATCAAGGATCCTTCAATTGTCTTGTTCGAATCATGACAGCAGTGTCGTCAAGTTTCTATCATATGTAATAGACCAAAATCCTTGTCTTTGAGGGATAACTCCCTATGTCTCTCAAAATTCGGTTGAGTAAATCTTGTTGAAGGAGCAGATAGACCGACATTCATAGGATCCTTCCACTTCTGATTACCAAATCTTTGCATGAGATCATTCTGGGTCTGAGAGTCATAATTCATGCTTCTAGAGGCTTTCTGCTTTCGTTCCATCCGTATATCAATGGGATCACTTTTCCTTGTAGATCATGGAATTCCCTATAAGTCAAATACCTTCAAATGGTTAGCAATATTTCATAATCAATGTCAAAATAATGCAGGCAACTTTTAGTTAATGCTTTGACACAACACACATAAGGCCATTATTTGGATGCTTATGGTCTCCATTATAGCATACCATTAAGAGCGTGTACTACTCTAAGTATTTTATAAAGGATTTGTCATCATAGATGGGTTGTGCAGCATGATAGGTTATTTAAACAATCATGTGTATAGCAAATACTACATAATCCTAC
This sequence comes from Pseudotsuga menziesii, assembly GCA_001517045.1. NCBI lineage: Eukaryota > Viridiplantae > Streptophyta > Pinopsida > Pinales > Pinaceae > Pseudotsuga > Pseudotsuga menziesii. The sequence continues at coordinate 29,735 of LPNX010130276.1, forward strand.
TTGTTGACTACCTGAATTTAGAAACGTAGATCTATATAAAACATATTAAAAAAACCAGATCTAATCTGCTCAATCATCGTATTCTAGATCTTCATATCATTTATTACAAGAAGAAATTCGAACAATCATCATTCGTTGGCTCCTTGTGAGGGGTTGTTAGCACCCTGTAATTTTCCTATGGTTGTGGTAGGAATTCACAGGGGTAACCATTTCAAACCAATATTTAGACTGTATTCTAGCCAATGCAGTTAGAGAGAGCTCTCTCTTGTCACATAAACAAATTCAAATGTACAGTTTAGCTTTGATCAAGCAGTCAGAAGGCTATATTCTGATGGGAACAGGTGTTGGTAGATTTAAAGATGGTAAAATAGATAGATGTGAAGAGTCATTGGGAAATGGAGTCAAATCCTGAATCAATCAAGGGTATTATAGTGAAAATGAGAGGAGAATTTCCTTTGTATTCTAAGGCAAAGTAGGTGTCACAAATAGTCAAATATCTTGAAAGGGTGATAGGAGAAAGAGGAAGAAGCCCAGTGAAGAAAAAGGCACCTATCTGTGGGTGAATCTCTTGCACCACCTTTAGCAGCAACAACAATAAAGGCTAATAACTAATACATAGCACTTAAAAAAGAGTGAATTTTACAAAATTCATCATAAACACATCACAAATGCAACATCTGATACAAGGAGCACTTAATGAAATGAATTCCCCATATGCAACTAGAGAGCATTAGCATAAAATCACGTAAATGGACATGAAGCAAATAGGAAACATGAACTGAATGTAGAACACCGTGATGAATCTCATAAATGTAGAAGAATGTTTCTCTTTAACACTTCCAAGAGAGTTTACAGAGATGCAACAACCAAGAGCAGAATATTTTCTGAATGAAAGTTCCAACCATTTCTTCCTCTATTGAGGGTACATTTATAGCTTCATGGGCTACTGGTACCAACCTCAAAATAGAGCCCCAAAATCAGTTACAAAAATATGGATCAAATCTGCATGATCATAAAATCTCAACTACCTCTAATCTGGCAGATTTTCCATGATTTGTTAACAAAATAAGAAAACATGTTGGGACGCGCATGCTGGAAAAAAATGGAGAACATAACACCTAGAAACCACGCCTGTCGACTGAAAATGATATCTCTTCGATGACCTACAATAGATTCGAACTTCCGTGCATATTCCATTTGTAAAATTGTTTTTGGACAGTAGATTTTTGCGGGATTAATTTTCAGCCATTAATCTGAGATCGGGCTGTGGAGGGTGGAAATCGAAATCTCAAATTTCATAACAAAAACCTGAAGTTTTTGCTTTTCTGTTTATGCCCTTCCACTTCCACGTTTAGCGGGAGATGGAATGTGAATCTTCCAATTTTATTCATCGAACCATCTCTTCCTCTGCCTCTGCATTTCCGCTCCCACCCTTCCGCCTCTGTCTTGCATGGAAAACGAAGTGCAGGAAGTGGACTTTCAATTTTCTCGGAGCCCATTTCTTACTTTTCTGCTTCCGCGGTATTCTTTTTTCACCATCGATCTAGTGCGAGAGGTTTCTAAACCATATATCTAGAGGATCACGAAATGTCAAGCTTCAACTTTCTACGATCAAAATATTTAAAATTTCCGCCTTCTGATCTCCTCCCTTTATTCTTTTCTAAGCCGTTAATCTGGGCAGAAGCTCTCGAAGCCGTTGGATCGCGGAAGGCGGAAATCGGGATTTGAAATTTTTATAACCGGATTTTTACTTCTCCCAATTTTTTATCTCTGCTCCTCTGCACTTTCGAACCATTGATCTGGGTAGAATCTCTCTGAGCCGTCGGATCCTGGATTGCAGAAGGAGGAATTAGGGACTCTACTTTTTATAATCGAATTTTTACCTCTTATGTTCTTCCACTCCCAATTCTTCTTGGCAGAAATGATTTTTGGCCCTTTGATCTTATCTGTGATGCATCTGGTCCGTCCATTCTGGTCCTCTTTTAACCTTGATCAGATTTTCTTACCTGGGCACATTTCCAAGGTCGTGCTAGAGAACTTTTAATGGTTTTGACATTCAGGCTCAGGAATGAGCCTCCCAAGCAACTTCAAAATTTAGCACAGGTGCTAAAAGCCACTCCAACTCGGGGATGCTATCATCCCCATGAGGTAGAAAAGAACCGCAGAGGCCACATTCTTGCAACTTCAAATTCTCCTGAAAAAGAAAACTAAATGACATCCCCTACCTAGAGACCTTAATGCCTTCACCTCAGGCTTTAAGTCTAACATGGGGGGGGGGGCATCCATACATGCAATGTTAAAATAAAATGGTATATACAGTGACAATGGAACTGAACTTACTTTTATAGAAAATAATGTTTGAGGAGCCTCCCATTTACAGGAGCTTTATATACTAGACCTCCCTCCATCTCATCCAAAACATAGACATTCTTTCCTCTGAAGGTTGTAATTTTATATGGGCCCTTCCACAGTTGACCAAACTTAACATGATTCCCCTTGTCCTCATGTGGTGCATCCCAGAACAAAACTACATCTCCCAACTGGAAATCATCAGGATTAGTCTTTCAATCAAATATTTCTTTCATTTTCTCCTAAAACTTCTGAGTTATTTCAAATAACCGCTCCCTCTATTGTTGTAGTTCAATCAATTGATATATCCTCTTATGGGTTGGATGTGTCTCTGTTTCCTCTTCATGTAGAAATTTCATCACTGGAAAACTCAAGGAGCTAGGAAAAATCACTTCAGATCCATAAACCAGTTGGAAAGGTGAGGTGCTTATAGACTTCTTCACACTAATTCTGGAATTCCACAAAGCATGGATTAGCTTTGTGTGCCAGGCCTTCTTGTTATCCTGCAGGATCTTCTTGATGATTCTCATGAGGCTCTTATTTGAAGATTTTGTCATCCCATTTCCCTGAGGGTAGTAGGCTATGGAATGTCCCAACTCTATGTGGTATTTGGAACAAAACTCAACCATTTTATTTGACTTGAAAGTAGGAGCATTATCAGTGATTATCTTCCTACGGACCCCAAATATTGACAAGATATGCTCCTCCAGAAACTACATGATTACTGTCTTGGTAGCTTGCCTTATGGGGATGGCCTCGATCCATTTTGTGAAGTAGTCAGTGGCAATGAGGATCCACCTGTGTTGTCTTGAGGAAGATGGATTTATTTCTCCAATGAAATCTAGTCCCCATTGTTGGAAAGGGGCTTCAACCTGTATGGGTTTCAAGGGAAATGGTAATAGCTTCCTTCTCCCCTCAAATATCTGACACTTGTGACAATTAGCGACTTTCTTGTGAGTATTGGAGAAGATGGTGGGCCAATAAAACCCTGCCCTCGTGATTTTGTTTACAGTGGCCCTCCAATAGTGATGGCCTCCACATTCCCTTGCATGGAATTCCTTAATGAGCCTCTTTGCCTCTTGCTCATCTACGTAATTCAGCAGCACTCATCGCTCCTTCCAGTATAATTTCCCCTCTAAGATGCAAAATCTAGATGCATTTTGCTTGAGGAACCTAGCCCTTGTCCTGTCCATACCCTGTGGAGACTACAAATGTTGTAACATAAAAATGATATCAGTGTACCATGGGGATGACAGAAAATTCTCACTTACTAGGGGACTTGGTTGTCTCTGAGGATTTTGCTCTTTAGCTAACAATTCAACAATCATGTGTAGGCTAAGAGCATCATAGTTGGATTGGGCCATAATCTTAGCTAGTTCCTGGCCTTTGAACAATTTTGTGGGCTTGATTTCTAGGTCATACTCAAGTAGAACTGTTATCCACTTTCCCCTTCATCCATCAGGATCAGGTTGGGTAAGAATATCCTTTACAACACTAGTGGGGACATGAGCAATGATATGGGAATGCAAGATATAAACTTGGAAATATTTTAAGGCCTGTACCAGGGCATAAGCTTGCTTATCCAAGATATTATACTTCAGGGGAGCATATCTCAAGGTCTTGATGTAAAAAGCAATGGGTTGTTCATGTCCCTCTTGATTCTTCTATAGCAATACCCTTGCTACTATGTGCTCTAGGGAAAATGAAAATATGAGGAATTATTTAGAAAATTTGGGGCTTGCAAGTACAGGTGCTTCAAATATGGCCTTCTTTATGTCTTCAAATGATTTTTTGGATTCAAGAGTTCATTTTATTTATCCATCCTTTCCCAACATATCAATTATATATTTCATTAGTTCAGCAAATGCAGCAATGAATCTTCTCAGAAACTTTACCTTCCCCAGGAAAGACTGAACCTCGACTTTATTCCGAGGGAGATCAATTTTATTGATTTCCTCAACCCTCTTTGGATCTATCTTGATTCCTTCCTGAGAAATTATATGTCCCAACATCTTCCCTTCATTCATAGAAAAAAATTACTTCTTCAGGTTTAGGGAGATGTTGAACTTTCTGCATTTTTTTAACATTCTCAAGAGGTGTGCAACATGCTCTTCATCATATTTGGAAAAAAATGTGATGTCGTTCAGATAGATGACTAGAATTTTTTCCTTTTCATCGACGAAGGCTATGTCCGTGGCTCCCTGGAAAGTTGCTACTACGCTTATAATCCCAAATGGCACTTTAACGTACATTGTGGTGAAGGTTGTATTCCCTTGATCCTCTGGGTGCACCATGATCTGCTTATAACCTGAGAATCCATCCAAAGTGGAAGTCCTCTATGAACCTACTACTCTCTACAAAATGTGGTCCATTTTGGGAAGTGGGTAATGGTCCTTCAAAGAAACTCTATTCAAGTTTATGAAGTCGATGCATATTCTTATTTCCATAATCTTCTTCCTGACAGGGACCATATTTTCCACCCACCGTGAGAATATGAGATCCATGATGATTTTGGCCTCAAATAAATTTTTTATTTCTTTTTCTATCAGAGGCAGTAGCTTGGGGTTCATCCTTCTCAGCTTCTATTTGAAATGCATCTCGTCCTTCTTGATTGGTATGGTATGCTGGATTATTCTTGTATCATCAGCCTTGGGGTCACTATAGCACCAAGAAAACACATCTACATATTCCTTCATCAGTGAGATGTATTTCTGCTTGGCTTCTGATGAGAGGGTTCTTGATATCTTAATGACCCTAGGATGCTCTTATGTCCCAATATTTACATCCTCAACATCTTCACATCTTGGGACCAATTGAGGTTCTTTAGCCACATCATTACGATCAAAAAAAAATTCTAAAGGAACTAGACCCCTAGGGATAGAGTTACCTTTTAGCTATAGGATCTCCTTTCCATAGAGGCTATTCACATGTTCCTGATGTTCATCAGCCTCTTGCAACTTTGGCTCCCAATCTTCTTCAGTTTCTCCAGCATCATCATCTTCAACAGGAGCAACGTCCACCTCTTGGGGAATTTATTCAGGAGCAACAGTCTGGCTTTGCAAATGTTCTTGAGTGGGAGCAACCTCCTCTAGAAGCTAATTTTCTTCATCAATAGTCAATCCATCAAATTCCCCAGCGAGAGTGAGGAACTTCTAGATATTCTTATCATCTTTGAAAACTTGCCATCTTTTTACATTATCAAGGACAGAAGGCCTATGCCTAACCTCAATCTCATATCTTCCACTGTGGTGCATGGGGACCTTGAAACTAGCAGCAGAATTGGCTAGAGATTCAGCAACATGATTTTGCAACATGGGGATTATATTAAAACTGCACTCTTCAAAGCCTCCTATCAGGTCTTTGGAAGCATTCCCATAACTTCTCATTCTGGGGTGCCTGGCCTGATATTCACATGTCATATGTTTAATGACCAGCTCAGAATCTCCATGTATCATTACCCTTATGACTTGAAAATCCCTCAGGATCTGAATGGCTAACACCAAATCCTCATACTTTTCCTCATTGTTTGTACAATCAAAGGCAAGTATGTAGGAGTAGTTCAAAGTTCTCCCTCCTGGGGATCTCCCCAAATTCCAGCTCCTGCCCCTTCTCTGCATGTTGCCCCATCAAAACTTACCTCCCATACTCCATCCAGCTCCTCCTAAGTGGGTACAAAGGCAGCATTCTGTGAACTACAGTTGTCTGTGTCTCCTTCCGTGAAGAAAATAGTTGATCCCATCTCAATGTCCAGTGCATAGATAGGGTGGATGTTTGGCTTTTCATAATTTCTCACCATGTATGCTAGATTTTGCTCCCTAAAGAGCCTTCTCTGCACTCCAAAGATAATGATGGTGGCATAGGACATATCCATTTGGATAGTACCTTTAAGTTTGGCTTCCCAAGATCTTTATAACAACATCCCAAACTTTGGAGGAATATCATCTACAACTACATCCATGACCATGTTCTCGGCAGGGATTTGGGCAAGAGAGAAAACTAGATCTTTGATCAGTCCTAGACACCTGACTTTGCTGGAATTAAAAGAGAAAAGATCTTTGTAGGGTTTGGTCACTTCCAATCCTAGTTCCTCCATGATTATTCTGGGCATCATATTTTGGGAGGCCCTTGAATCATACATGGCATTGTGTAAGATGGCATTGTGAATGTTCAGATCGATATAGAAAGGGGGGTTATCTTCCTCTACAAAATATTCTACATGGTGCCCAAAAAGGAATGTGGGATTATCATATTGGAGATTTAGGGAGTCTGACATTGTAGATACTTCTCCTAGAGGCATCAATATTGTGGAAACTTTAGAATTATATTCAGAATTTTTTAACAACTCAGTGAGAGAGACAGAGATTTTTATCTTGGTAATTTCAGCCTCCAAACTGAAAGAGGTTTGCCCCTGATTTGAGCTCCTTGGATTTTCTTATTTTTTCTCCTTCCCTTTGGGCAGTGCTACATTCATGGAGGTATCCTTAGGGGGTGGGATGTTATTTGGTATGCTTGTAAGGGCTTTGTTTGATGCCTCCTTATTTCTTGTAACAGGAACATCTCTGCTCCTTAGGACGATCTGTATCTGCACTTCCATGACAACAAGTTGATGTCCTCTCTCCCCTTTGTTTCCCCGGAATGCATCTCTCCCCTTTCAAGACAAAAATTATCGTGTTCTTCTTTGGTCAGAAAGGTGGAGGGTGAGTCGGTGTCCAACTGATGGATTTCCTCCTCAGCTTAATTCTCACCATCCTAAGCCACATAATTTTCTTGGAATGTGGGTTTCATAGGTGGATCCAAAGGGTTTTCCTGGTCTCTCTGCCTATTTTGGGGCATCTGTGGTCTTCTATAATTTTGGTTCCTGTTTTGTTTCTCTTGATTTTGTATGGGAGGTGGTCTGCCATCCACAGACAATCTCTCCATCATCCTTTCCATGGTCCTCAGCATCATGTCTATCCTAGCCTCTTGTGACCTAGGGGTAGAGGGTTGTTCAATCTCTTTATCTTTTCTTCCCTCTCCTCTTCCTCCTTCCTCTCTTCTCCATTCTCCCCCATCTCTTCTCCATTCTCCATCCTCTCTTCTCCTCTCTCCTTCCTCCCTTCTCCATTATCCTTCGTCCATTTTCTGCTTCCTTGCAGCAGTCAGGTTTACCTCCACTTCTATGGAATATTTCATGATGACTGATAAGGAGTTTGATCTCCTTTCACTTAGCCACAAGGTAAACTCACTATCAAAGGATTCATCATATTGGAGTTGGGTAGAACCAATGGGAGGTTTGAATTGGGAAGGAATGGAATTATACACCTTCATAAACCTATCAGAAAACTCTTGGACAGACTCGCTCTCCCTCCTCGTCATGGAATGATATTGAGAGATATATTGTTTAGGGTTCTTTTGGTCTTCTCACTTGTCCTTGAAAGCGTATTCAAAGGCTTAATATTTTAGGATGGAGTCACCTAGGATATTTTTATACCATTTTCTTGCTTCTCTAGCCAGACTTTGAGCAAACAGTCTGACCTTAACATCATCATGATCCACTTCCTCTAGGTCTATACAATATAAGAACCATCCCAGGTGCTCCTCAACTAAGTACCCCCTTTGCCCATTGAATTGTTTGAGCCTTTAGGAGTGTCCCAGAGGGAGGTCATGGAGAGAAGTAGGAAGCTATAGGGGGGCCCAATCTATTTTCCATCCTTTGAGGGGTAACAAGGTTTACTAGGGGAATTAAGACTGGTGTGATAGAAATTGGTATGATGTGAGAAACTGCAAGAATGTGGGGAGTTGTGCAACTGGAAAATGAGTGTTGGTTTTTCTTGGAAGCAGTGGGAATCAAATATGAGGCAACAGATTTCCTTATGACAGTGGAATTTAGCAGGGTTGAATCAATAGTGAGAGTAGGGCACTCTGGGTCAAAAAGGTGTATTAAATCCTTTCCTAGAGGCTCTGAGGTCAGGGGTAACCAGGAAATGTGGGGAAAATCAAACGTGGAGGTATCAAAATCCAATTCAGAGAGGCTAGACTCATATTTAGTTCTAGGGAACGCTAGTCCGAACTCCTCATCGCAATGTTCAGATATATCATTAATAGAAATAACACCTTTACTAGGGAAGGAAATATTTATGACTAACCTTTGCAATCTATTGACCCTTCGACTCAAAGTTTCTGGATCAAAGATTTCTTGGAAGGATTCTGCATCAGGATTTCTCCTCATGTGGGTTCTTCTGGCCGCCAGTATTTCCTAGTGGAGTCGCCTTCAAAATTTGTGTGGAGTCTCCAGAGCATGTACAACCAGTATGTATCTATGACCAACTACTCAACCAGGTCGTAGAGCTAAACAATGTCGTTTACCAAGGAGAATTACTTCCCCGACAATGGAACCAAGATGTTAGCACCCTGTGATTTTCCTATGGTTGTGGTAGGAAGTCACAGGGGTAACCATTTCAAACCAATATTTAGACTGTATTCTAGCCAATAAAGTCAGAGAGGGCTCTCTCTTATCATAGAAACAAATTCACATGTACATTTTAGCTTTGATCAAGCAATCAGAAGGCTAGATTCTGATGGGAACGGGGTGTTGGTAGATTTAAATATGGTAAAACAGACAGAATGGAAGAGTCATTGGGAAATAGAGTCAAATCCTGAATCAATCAAGGGTATTATAGTGAAAATGAGAGGGGAATTTCCTTTGTATTTAAAGAAAAGTAGGTGTCACAAACACTCAAATATCTTGAAAGGGTGATAGGAGAAAGAGGAAGAAGCCCAGTGAAGCAAGAGGCACCTATTTGTGGGTGAATCTCTTACACCACCTTTAGCAGCAACAACAATAAAGGATAGTAACTAATACATAGAACTTAACAGAGAGTGAATTCTACAACAGTCATCATAAACACATCACAAATGCAACATCTGATACAAGGAGCGCTTAATGAAACAAATTCCTCATATGCAACTAGAGAGCATTAGAAAAAAATCACATAAATGGACATGAAGCAAACAGGAAACACGAACTGAATATAGAACATCGTTATGATTCTCAGAAATGCAGAATAATGTTTCTCATTAACACTTCCAAGAGAGTTTACAGAGATGCAACAACCAAGAGCATAATTCTTTCTCAATGAAAATTCCAACCCTTTCTTCCTCTATCGAGGGTACATTTATAGCTTCATGGGCTCCCGAGACCAACCTCAAAACAGAGCCCCAAAATCAGTTACAAAAATCCAAATCAAATCCCCATGATCAGAAAATATCAACAACCTATGATCTGGAAGATTTGCCATGATTTGTTAACAAAATAGGAAAACATGCTGGGATGCGCATGCCGGAAAAAAATGGAGAACAAAACACCTGGAAACCACGCCTGTCAGCTGAAAAACGATGGCTCTTCGACGACCTGCAACAAATTCAAACTTCCATGCATCTTCCATCTATGAAATTTTTTCTAGACCTTATATTTCTGCAAGATTCATTTTCAGCCATTGATCTGAGATCAGGCTACGGAGGGTGGAAATTGGAATCTCGACTTTCATAACAAAACCTTAAGTTCCTGATTTTTCTCTTTTTCCCTTTCGCTTCCGTGTTTAGCGGAAGACAGAATGCGGATCTTCCAATTTTCTTCATCAAACAATCTCTTCCTCCGCCTCCACATTTCCGCATCCGCCATTCCATCTCCACCTTGCGCGGAACTCGGAATGCAGGAAGCAAACTTTCAATTTTCTCGGATCTCGTTTGTTACTTTTCTGCTTCCACCTTTTTGATTCCGCATTACTCTTTCCACACTGTCGATCTAGTGCAGGAGGTTTCTGAACCGTAGATCTGGCGGATCACAGAATGCGAGGCTTAAACTTTCTACGATCAAATTCTTTAAACTTTCTACCTTTCGATCTCCGTCCTTAATTCTTTACTGAATCATTGATCTAGGTGGAAGCTCTCTAAACCGTCAGATCCTGGATTGCAAAAGGCAGAAATCAGGATTTGAACTTTTTATAACCATATTTTTACTTCTCCCAATTTTTGATCTCCGCCCCTCTACGCTTTCAGACCGTTGATATGGGCGAAAGCTCTCTGAGCTGTCGGATCCGGGATTACGGAAGGCAAAATTCGGGACTCTAATTTTTATAATCAAATTTTTACCTCTTTTTTACTTTTGTTGTCAATCTTCTTGGAGGAAACGGTTGTTGTCCCTTTGATCTTATTTGTGATTCATCACGTCCATCCATTCTGGTCCTCTTTTAACCTTTATCGGAGTTTCTTACTTGGTCACATTTCCAAGGTCGCGCTGAAGGATTTTTAACTGTTTTGACATTCAAGATCGGGAATGATCCTCCCAAGCAACTTCAAAATTTAGCACAGGTGCTAATAGAGGGTCTTCTTCTACATCAACATTTGAAGCTTCATGCCTCATTTTGTTTGAACTTCGACAGCTACCGCCATAATGACCATATTTCTTGCACCTGTAGCACTGTATATGAGATAAATAATTCTTCTCTTGTTTCGTATGATCTAGGGGAGGACTTGATCTCTTATCTTAGTGCTTTTGATTGAATTACTTCCTTCCCCTTCCCTTTCCTTTCTTGGCATGAGATACAAACACTTGGTTTTCCTCAGGTTGAGCACCGTGAAGTCTTTGGCATGATGTTATTCTCATTTCTTCCTGAGTGCATTACACCCATAGCTTATCAAGTTTGGGCAAATTGGTTCAACCACTTATATTTTGTATGAAAGACTCCCAATATGGTGGGATACCATTTAAGGTGGTCATGACGAGATCCTTTTCTTCAAGGTTGTCTGCACTGGACTTTAGCTTGTCTCGGAGCTCAGTGATCCTCATGAAATATGAGGCAATATTCTTGAACTTCATCATCTTCATATTCAACAATTTATTCCTCAATGTGAGAGTCACATTGATTCTAATTTGTTAAAATAGCTTCTTCAAAGTTTTGAACATCTTCCTCGATGTCGTATTTTTTGATATCTAAGGAACCAAGTGGTCTCTGACTAATTCCACCAAAATTCTTCTTACTTTGGCATCATTTTTCCTCCAGCGAGTTTTGTCTTCTTCGGATTCTAGTTATTTGACCTTTGCATTTACAAACTGTAATAGGTCATTTTATTCTAGTAGAAGAAGAACCCTATACTTCCAGGGGATGAAATTGGAAGCCCCCTCTAGATGATCTTCAACCTTCATATTGATCATCTTGACTGCAGATCTAGATCTGAAACCCTAGCAGAGATTAGGTCAAAACTAAAGGTTGGAGTTTTGAAAAACTGACTCCACAAATAAATGTGCCCTAGAGAGGTGAGCTAAGAAGAGGTAGAGTCAAGCCAAAACTGTGGAGGAAGTAGCTCAAAAACTGAAACCCTAATTTATGTTGCAGCTGCAGAATTAGGTTAAAAATTGAAAATTCTCAGAATTGAATTTTTTCTTCACCAAAAGATGTGCCCTCCTTAGAGATAAATTCCAAAGGCTCTTTTTCTGCCAAAAGGTTGAGTGAAGACCTTGAAACATCAAACCCTAGTTTTGACTGGTTTTCATCAGATTTCTGGCAATGGCTTCTTCTAGCACTACTCTAATACCATGTTAGATTTTCATAAGATTATAGCAGTATATATTAATTGAATTAACAAATAGGATCACTAGAAGATATACAAAGCACATAAAAATAACACGAGTATTTTTATCTTGGGAAACCCAGATGGGAGAAAACGCAGCAACCTTCGTCTAGAGATGATAATTCTGAGAACAATGTACAATGAAGAAAGAGAAAAGATGAAAGTATCTTCCAGAGATAGAAACCCCAAAATACTCTTCTCCTTCAGTAGGTGTGAACTTCTCTCTCCCATAAAAATGTGAACTTCACTTGTGTGACTGTGTGTACTAACGAGGAGGGATACCTCCTATTTACATTGATTTTCCACTAGGAAAATTACTGGGGCTGAATTCTCTTGGGTAAGAATAAAATCCTTTTTATAATTTTATTTTATTTATTTTTATTGTTTTCTTTTCACCCCAGGGTTTACATTAGGGTTTGTAATATAGATTACAACAATTTTAACTCCCATAGGAGGTACAAGGAGATATAATTCAAGTACAATAAGAATAGCTTCTGAAGCTGCACAAGTTCCAACAACCTATGTGATAGAAGAGCCTACTGCAAATGCAGGAAGAAAAAATTACAATAAGAATCAAGAAAAGGAAAAGAGGGCCATATATGACTCCGTGAAGTACAACCTCATGTCAGCAATCACACCATTGAAGACCACAAAGGAGTGCTTTGACACACTCATGAAGATTTATGAGAAGAAGGCCCCTACTCAAAAGAGGGATTTGAAGAACAAGTTGCGCAACATGAAGATGGAAATAGATGATATCATAGCCTCATTCTTCATAAATATTTCATAGGTGAAGGATCAACTTGCAAGCATCGGTGTGGATATGGATGAGGATGATCTTCTTCAAACCGCCATCTATGGGCTCCCTGCCTCATGGGAGACCTTTCTTGCTACAGTAAATGGAAGAAAAGAGCATCCCAAATTTGAAACACTCTGGCATGATTTCATTCGAGAATAAGGGAGCATCCAGAAAAAAGTGGTGCACACTAAAGAAGAGAAACTATCTCTCACTGCTAGACCCAAGAAAGGGAGGAAGCCATTCGCTCCCAAGAAATTCTTTCATGCAAAGAAGAAAGAGTTTACAAATAAATTTGAAATATCAAAGTTTAAATGCTTATACTGTGTAAATAAAGGTCACTTTGCAAGAGAGTGCAATAAAAATGAGAATGAATAAAATTTTCATGCCTCCAATGCCATAGAAGAAACTCCACAAAAGAATGCACCTGAGGAGAAAGGAACAAGGAGGGAGTATTACCTTGTCTCTGCTTTGTCCGAATCTCTCATCATGGGAGAAGATACATGGATGATTAACAGTGGTGCTTCAAAACACATGTTAGGATACAAGGGTGAAATCTCCAACATCAAAGAAAAATAGTTTGCATCCATGGGAGAATTGGGAGACAATTATACATACTCAATCCAAGGAGTTGGATCCACATCCTTCCAGCTGAACTCGGGAGACACTACATTTGGAGGAAATTATTTATGTCCCTAAATTGAAGAATAACCTGCTCTCTATTTATGTCCTTGAAGATAAATGCTTATGAGTCATCTTCATGGAGAATCAAACATACTTGTGGCCGAAGAACCAGAACATTGATACTACTACTATTATTGGAGTTCGAGAAGGAGGACTTTCAAAGTCCTAGTAAAGTATATTGCATCTATGACACATCATACTATTATCCCATGTGATATTTGGCATAGGAGACTTGGACACCTCCACTACAGAGCACTCGCTGACTTTCAAGGAATGGTAAAAGGTATGCCTAGCTTTGATTCTATACATGATATTGTTTTTTGAGGTTGTGTTTTAGGAAAGAATGTTAAAAAGAAGTTTCCTAGCAGCCATACTATATCTAAATTCATCTTATATTTAGTGTACTCATATGTGTGTGGACCCATGTCTTCCCCATCCCTTAGTGGGCATCCCTACTATGTTTTATTCATTGATTATTTATCCCGTAAGGCCTGGATTTACTTCATGAAAGCCAAAAGTGAAACCTTTAGTAAATTCCAAGAATATAAAGCCTTAGTTGAGAATCAGACAAGTAGGAATATTCATTCCCTAAGGTCTGATAATGGTGGATAATTCAAGTCAAATGCCTTTAATGAGTTTTGTAGTGATGCATGGATATGTAGACAATTAACAGTTCCTTACAATTATCAATAGAATGGGGTTGCAGAGAGAAAGAAAAAAATTGTTTGTGAGGCTACAAAATCCATGTTACATGATTAGGATCATGATCTTCTTATTTGTGGGATGAATCTACTAGTACAATAGTATACATGCTAAACAAAAGTCTGCATGAATTTCTTGATGAGAAAACCCCTGAAGAGGTGTTCATTAGGGAGAAACCATACATATCACAACTTCATATTTTTGGATGTCCTGTGTGTATTCACATTCCAAAAGAAAAGAGAACCAATATGGAACCTTATGAAAAGAAGAGAACTTTTTTGGCTACAGTGATACCTCCGAGGCATTCATAATTTATGTATCTGGTGAGAGACATGTTGAGGTTAGTCGAGATGCGACTTTCCATGAGGAGGAAAAATTCAAACGGTCAAAAGAACTTGAATTTGATCCAGAGACAAAGGAGGATGAGGCTCCTATATCAGAGGATCATGATGATGATTCTTCCCCTTATGATGTTCATAGGGAGAATCCAGCAGAGCATGCAGAGCTACCTGTCATTGATGATCCAATTGAACTGGTTGATGAACCTCCTTCAAAGAGGCAATCAGCATGGTGTCGAGATGTATTGAGATATTTTCAAAAACATGGATCACCAATAGGAACTTCCAGAGAGCACAAGAAATATGATAAGTATTCAGGATATGTTACATTGATGAGTAGCATCGGTGACTCAGAGCCTTCATCATATGAAGAGGCTACATAGCAGCAAGTGTGGAAAGATGTTATGATAGGGGAATATCATTCTATTTGAAAGAATGATGTTTGGGATATTATTCCCAGACCCGATAAGAAGTCAGTCGTAACTTAGATATGGCTTTACAAGATAAATCATGTTGTAGATGACAATGTGGACAAGTACAAATCCAGGTTTTTTTCTTGTGGATTTTATCAGAAAGAGGACATTGATTATGAGGATACTTTTTCTCCAGTGGCCAGGTATACTACTATCAGATCTATTATTTCACTTGCATCAGTATTGGGCTGGAAGCTTCACCAAATGGATGTGAAGACTGCCTTCCTCAATGGTGAGGTTGAGGAAGAGGTTTACATTCAGTAGCTTGATGGTTTTGTGATACATGGGAAGGAGTCACATGTGTTCAAGTTGAAGAAATCCATGAATGGGTTAAAGCAAGCTCCTCGATCTTGATATGCCATAATATAAAGTTATCTCCAGAAACTAGGTTTCTTGAAGAGTGATGCAAATTCAAACTTGTACTTCAAAGTAGTGGAGAACCAACCTCCGATACTAGTCCTATGTGTGAATGATATTTTCCTCACTAGAGAGGAAAGAATGATTGTTGAGTGTCAGAGGGACCTTAACTTAGAGTTTGAGATGAAAGACTTAGGTCTTATGCACTACTTCCTAAGCCTTGAGATATGGAAGAGCAATGATGAGATATTTCTATCCCAAGGGAAGTACATTGTGGACATCTTTCACAGATTTGGCATGGTGGATTGTAAATCCATGAATACTCCTATGGATTGCAATTTAAGGAAAATCCATGAGACTGAGACCAGATCAGATCCAGTGGACCCCACATTATATAGACAGTTGATTGGATCGATGATGTACCTGATACATTCGAGGCCAGACATTTTCTATGCAGTTAACATATGAGTCAATTCATGACTGATCGTAGACACAGACACTGGGGTGCAGGTAAGTATATTTTGAGATACCTCCATGGTAAAATTGCTTATCGACTCAGGTATTCCTCCAATGGAGGAGTATTATTGCTTGGATATACTAATTTTGATGGGGGTGGCAACATTTTTTATCAAAAGAGCACTTCTGGGTATTGTTTCAACTTGGGTTCTACTATGATTTCATGGTCTAGTAGAAAGCAGGGTTCAGTTGCCCAGAGCATTGCAAAGGATGCGTGCATTGCTTCTAGTACTTCTTGCAAAGAAGCAGTTTGGCTGAGAAATATACTTGGAGGATTGTTCGGTGTAAAGCTAGAGCCTACAGTGATCAGGTGTGACAACCAGATTTGTATAAATATTTCTGAAAATCTTTTTTTTCATGAAAAGTCGAAACACATGTAAATGAAGTATCACTTCATTCAATACATGGTCCAGAATGGTATTGTAAAACTTCAGTACATACCTACTGATGAACAGATTGCATATGTGATGACAATGCCTCTATTTGTGATGAAGTTTAGACACTTCCGAGATAAGCTTGGTATGGTAGAGAATGTCTCCCTCACTGAGAGGGAGTATTGAAATTACAACATTAGGATTCATTCTCCAGTCTTGTGAGCAATATCAAGACAATATCCTTGTGAGTAATATCAATTCATACAAATATCCTCATATGATTGAGGTGGTGATGTTGTAAAGTTTGTGAGTAATATCAAGTTAGTAATATCATAGGTTGGAAAAAATTCTTCTGAGTATGACATGATAAAGATGATTAATTAATTAAACACTCATGCACCATGCATATTTAATTAAATGATAAATGATATGAGCACAAAGATAGAGTAAAGATTTGAATTTCATATGTCAGACCTCCAGTGAACTCGAATTACAAAGACATCAGTTAATTATAAGTTATGGAAAACAAGTTTCAGTTAATTAAGGAATGTACTCCTTAATTTAAGCAAAGTGGTCATTGAAGATGACATTGATGGTGAAACACTAAAGACATTCAGTTAAACTCATAAATAATGGTTAAGCAATTAGTTATTCAGTTCAGTTTAGTTTAGTTACATTCAGTTTAGGTTAGTTCATTCAGTTACATTAAGTTATGATTCAATTTAGTTCAGTTACATTTAGTTTTGATTCAGTTTAGTTCAGTTACATTCAGTTCCATTCAGCTCGGTTTAGTTTAATCGGTTAACAACACAGTTAGAGACAATTAACACCAGTGAATTTATGGAGGGTGCATATTTTCAGTGTGGGAGGTAATTACGAGGTGACTTCTTGGCACCAAGTCAAGGAAGTTGCAATAGTTCATGCATGGATAGTGCACACAGTGTGGGGAGTCTTTACAATTCCCAAAATGCATGCAACCATTCGCTACCTTCATTGTATGACTTAATAATCTTGTTATTAGAGTGCTTTGCACTTGGCAAGGAAATGACAGTATTCCAAGTGATCTCTATTCTCTAGTGCTTCTTAGATATCTTTTATTAATCAATATGCAAGTGTGGTAAAATCATTCTCTACCATTATACATCATACTCAAATATTGTTTGTTGGGTTTTCTATCCTCCAGAATGTAGAGGGTTTTCCCATGGTATATCATGTGTCTTATGGTTTGATTAAATTGTGTGTTTGAATTGTTGATGAGATCTACATGCATTGAATTTTTTTATCAAAATTTTTAAAGTTCAAGTATCTTCATATTTCACTCAAACATTGGCAGAATCTCATAAATATATCAGCCACATGTAAATCTCACAAATATATCAACCACATAAATCAACTCCATAAATCAGCCATATAAATCAATCAACCATGAGATACATGATATACCATGGGAAAACCCTCCAAAAATAGAGGATGAAAAACCCAACAAGTCTTTGAGTATGATAGATAGATTTGCAGAGAATGGTTTACAACACATAAGCATATTTCCTGATAAGATATCACCACAACAATAGAGAAGAGAGATCTAATGTAAACCTACAAAAAAAATTGTATGCAATTGTATTGAACTTTCCATATCCCTAGCATATTAATAACAAGCCAAAAACCATAGCATGCAGAAGGTAGCATATATGAGGCTCAGTAAACAAACTAAGAGCGCCACATAGTGCATTCACAAGGAGGAGATAACTTGAAATCCCTTCATGCAAATAGTAGTGCCCTCTCTTTCTTCAATTAGCTTTAACTAAATGTTCACTTTCTTGAACTGAAAGTGAACTAACTTGAACTGAATGTTAACTGACTTGAACTGAATGTTAACTTACTCGAACTGGATGTTAACTTACTTGAACTGAATTATAATTTACTTGAACTCAATCTTTGAATGATTGTTGATCACTTAGTTAACATACTAACTTAAGTGTCATAAGTGTTTCACTCTTAGTGTCATCCATGCACAATTTCTATTATTAACTTTTGCATGGATCTCTTTATTTAACTGATGCACGCTAATTGATGAGCATTAATCTCTTCTGTACTTAATTGATTACATTCATTAATAGTTCAACTAATGCTTTGACTAAGTCATTTATTGAGGCATTCATATTTTACTGAAGCTTTATAGCTTGAGTTCACTCGGACATTTGCACAGGCAATTAAAACTCTCTTTCTCTATGCTTTATCTCATTATCATTAATTAATTAATGCATGGTCCATCTGTGTATTATTTCTTTATGTTATCATATCATACTTAAAAGAATTATTCCATACATATTGATGATCAAATATATTACCCCGGGCCATATAGTCATACTTTTCTCAAAGGGTAGCTAATCCCTAAAGGACACTTATAGCACATAGTGACCATGACTAGCAATATATCACATAGTATAACCACTTCAACAAATGGAGGTCCACAGTCTTGATACAACACAAGACATCAATATTGATACAACACAAGATCATCTTCACAATTGGAGATCCATTCTCATAGGGTATCGTAAATGAGAATCATTGAATTGATACAACACAAGTATAGACTTGATACAACACAATTCCACACTCATGATACAGCACAAGACCAGTCTTGATATTACTCACAAGACTCAGCTTTATATTACTCACAAGCTCTACAATGTTAATATTTCAATGGTTATACAAAAGAACACAAATATTTATCCTGGGAACCCCTCATGGGGGAGAAAACCCAACAAAACATCCTTGATATAGACTTCAACCAAGTACAGTGTAAGACCCAAAGTATAATACTTATAGAACCTCAAGAATAATACTAGACTACTTCCTCTCTCCCAGGTGGATTGCTCCTTCTCTCTCAAGCGCAACTACTTGAGTTTTCTTCTTGTCCAAATGAGGGAGGCACCTCTAATATTTATATTAATAAGTTGAGAGGCCTAATAACCCAACACGGTCGACTTGCCTTGGAAGACTCAAAAAAACATTTCAATAATACTTTTTTGGGTACTAGTGACCCGACTTACAACAGATTTTTTATCTCAATAATTTACATGACCAAATACATCAATGGCATCCCTAATCGGAGGAACAACATCTACGGAAGGGGTAATAATAATAATACAAAATAGAATATCTTCCGCAGTACATTCCTTTAACACTCCCTCTTAAAAAGGAAGGTATTCTACGACAATACATCGGTACAACTGACTGTGAATCTATATGTCATAGGAAGTTTTCAAAATTACATCAACATCATCATCACGGACATCTCTGGCATCATCTCAAGCATCATCATCTCTGGCATCATCTCGAGAATCATCATCTATGGCATCATCTCGAGCATCATCATCTATGGCATTATCTTTGGCATCATCTCGGGCATGATATGGCATCATCTCGAGCATCACCTCCACTATCATCAGTATACAAATACAAAGCTAAATCACCCACACCATAAGAAAATGTTGGAACATCATCATTTGTAATTGAATGCAAGAACTTGTCCACAAAGTGAATGCAGGACCACTCTCCATATGAGAGTACTATCGTCTGTAGGACCATCCTCAACCAATAAGTGCTAGGACCACTCACAACAAGAGTGTGTTCTTGTCGGCAAGACCATCCTCAAGTAGGATACTGTTGTCCGCAACTAAATGCAGATATCATTTTCAAATGAATGTAGGATCACTCTCCATATGAGAGTACTATCATCTGTAGGACCATCCTCAGTTGGTAAGTGTTAGGACCACTCTCAACAAGAGAGTGTTATTGTCTGTAGGACCATCCTCATGTAGGATACTGTCATCTGCAACTAAATGCAAATCTCATCCGCAAGTGAATACAGGACCACTCTCCATATGAGATTACTATTCTCAGCAAGACCATCCTTAGTCAGTAAGTGTTAGGACCACTCTCAACAAGAGAGTGTTCTTGTTCGTGGGACCATCCTCAAGTAGGATATTTTCATATGCAACTGAATGCAGATCTCGTCCGCAAATGAATGCAATACCACTCTCCATATGAGAGTACTATCGTCCATAGGACTATCATCAACCAGTAAGTGATAGGACCACTCTTAATAAGAGATTTTTCTTGTTCGTAGGACCATCCTTAGCAAATAAATGCTAGGATACACTTGTCCACAAATAAATGTCAGACCTCATCAATATCTGATAAGAATATTGATAAACTCAACTGGCCTTTTCTATATTGGCATGCCATTACCATCTCATTCTCAATAGTATTTTCCTCACTCCCTCTTTCCAAGGAGGTCCTTTCGTACTACACCAAGCTTGTCTCTAAAGTGTTCATACTTTACATGAGAAAGAGGCTTAGTCATCACATCAACAACTTGTTCCTCTGTAGGAACATACTGGAGCTTCACGGCTCCTCTCTGCACAATATCCCAGATGTAGTGATACTTTATCTTTATATTCTTTGAATTATCATGAAACATCAAGTTCTCTGTTAGCTTGATGCAACTTTGGTTGTCACAATAAATATCAGTTGCATCTATCTTGGCATCAAACAATCCTGCCAATAGTTTGTGAATCCATATTGCTTCGATACAGGCTGAACATGCTGCAATGTACTTAGCCTCGGCTATACTGAGAGAAACATTGGTTTTCTTTTTACTAAGCCATGAGATCATGCCCGATCCCAAATTGAAACAACATCATGAGGTGCTCTTTCTGTCTTGAGCTCTTCCTCTTTGCATCTACAATGAGTTTGTCCTCTCTTTTCAATTTATTGACATATACCAGTATTCCTCCTTCAACCTTAAATTAAAGGTTGGAACCTGCTTTACTCTTGGTAAATCCTTGGTCCATTGAGAAGTTTTCCATCATGTCGTATCATGTCGAACTTGGATATCTTCTGCAATCACCCCCTATGAAGCAAGGAACCATCCTCCCTCTACATTTTGTACTCTATGTATCGAAACATTATTTGCTGGAGTGACAGGCAATTCCTCTTCTACTAATCTTCTATGTATCCATCTCAGGTCACTAGATATAAAAAGTGTCTATCTTGAATTTTGTTGAAAAGATCCTCTTGCACCCATCTGTGAGCTTGTCGTTGTTGATGAAATTGTCATTGATGCCAACATGGACTTGTAGTGGTGCCATAGGTTGTCATTTGATTCCACCAAGTCCCTCTTGCAGTGCACAGGTATGGATGATCCTAGTACCATTATATCCAGTACCTTGGAGCCCACAAAGAGTTGTTTGTGCTTTGAAGCACCTTTCACCCAATTCACAAGGTCCCTGTACTCACAAGGTTGGATCTTGGAGCCACCACCTTATTGATGATGCTGAAGACCCCAGTGATGATGTTGAAGAACTTGGAGATGTTTTTGAATCCCTTGTAGATGTTGGAGAATCTCTAGATGGGTTGGAGAAGCATTAATGACCCATTTTGTGGTTATTCATGCTTTGATGGGGTCATGGTACCCTAAGATAAGGCTTGGAAACCCCACAAGTGATGTCATGATGGATATTGACCCTTGGAGGTCCCCTTGTGTGGTTGAGGTGGTTGAAGAAGCCTTGAATAATCCCTTGTACCCACATTTGATAGCTTAATGGTCCGTGTCCCCTTAAAGGTGATGATGTGGTCATTTATGACTTGCATTATAGGTGATGCCATGATGGATCTTAACCCTTAGAGGTCCCCCTGTGTGGTTGAGGTGGTTAAAGAAGCCTTGAAGAATCCCTTGGACCCACATTTGATAGCTTAATGGTCCTTGTCCCCTTAAAGGTGATGATGTGTTCATTGACGACTTGATGAAGACTTGGAACCCTTGATGAAGACCTTGATGCCCTTACAAAGGTCATGAATCCCATTGCATGCACTTGATGTGGTTATATGGCATGATAAAGGCACCCACACACATATGATGGCACTTGGACACTTGGACACACTTATTTGATGGCTTAATGGTCCTTGTATCCTTGAAGCATGGGTGAAGATGTTATGTGTGGGGACATAACACATATTGGATTACTAACCCTAATATTGATTCTTTTTTAAGATGACTTTAAATGGTAAGGTTTGACCTTTGTGTAAGACAAATTCAAGTTAAATATTAAAAATATAAAATAAAAATACATCTTACCTTACTTACCCTTAAAGTCAAACCTCAATTTGAGGATGAGGAAATGTTGAAAGGATATTTAAACAAGCTTGATTCCACTCCAAAATATAAAATGATTGAAAGGTGAAGAAACTCGCTAGTTGAGGCTGGTGGATTGTGGTGGCACCAGTAGGAGGATACAAGGACTTGAATTTCGACTGCAAAGGAGAGGGAGAATTTCAAAAATATTTTATATTTATTTTTAAGGAGCAGCTGCAAATCCAACGAATGTGAGAGAACAAAAAACTCGTGAACTGAGGTAGAAGCTGGAGTTTGGACTGAGACAATTCTCACCTCATTGAGGAAATTTCGATGGAGGTTTGTAAACAGTCTGGTTTTAAGGACATCCACACAGTCCAGTTCTTGATCATATCTTGAGGTTCATCTCAGCCAATAAACAATCCAACTTTTACAGTGTTTTCTCTTTGATAGTCTGAATTTATTGCAGCAAGTGATATCGATGGTGACCAACAATAAAGTTTCTTTAGGTGTTGGAGGCATTGCCACACCATACTATCCGAAATTTTGAAGAATTCACACATCTGTCTCTCTGCGAATGTTTGGTGAACAGTCCAGCATAAGTGGTTCAAATTTTTCCCTTTTACAGCAGCAGAACATACTAAAAATTGCATGTTGTGACTATTGACTTTCAACCCTAAAACAATCTGATTTCTCCTACTTAGTCTGAGTTTTGGGAAGACCTTTTTGTATGGCAACAGCTAGTTTGTTTTGAAGACTTTCATGCCTATAATTTTTCTGAAAATTGATTAGGGCATCAAAAAACCATACAATCAACAATGATATATTTTGTATAGTGTTGGAGGCCCTAATATGTCTGCAGTAGGAGAAGATCCAAGCACTCAATGGTGATTTGTTTGGGGTTTAAATGTTGAAATCATATGCAACACTCACACAGTCTTAAACAATCTGAACTTGTTGAAGACATTTACAGTTGTTAAGGTCATATCCAAGTTTGAAATTGGTTTTGAGGTAAGATCAATGTATAAATATACTATGATGATGCATGCAACTATACAGTGAATACACTGTGTGAATACAGTGGTATGATATGAAGCTCTCCTATACACTAAGATGATGAAGATGTGATGATGGTAAATATAGGATGCTGATATGATGTTTGATGCATACAATGATGAAGAGTACAGTAGTCTATATACAGTGTATGTATGTTGTAGTACACATACAATGGTAGATGAACTATGACCTAAAAAGTGAACTCTTGAATACATGATAATGGTGAATGTGGTGTATGTTCAATGGTAGATACAATGGTATATGCACAGTGAGGTATGAAGATTCATATTGATGATGATTCATTGTATACATTATAATGATTCATACCATATAGATGATGTAAACCCTATACATGATGATGATGACATACTATTTCATGATGT
The DNA here is from genome assembly GCA_001517045.1 of Pseudotsuga menziesii. NCBI lineage: Eukaryota > Viridiplantae > Streptophyta > Pinopsida > Pinales > Pinaceae > Pseudotsuga > Pseudotsuga menziesii. Next base: position 53,511 of record LPNX010130276.1, read on the forward strand.
CGTGTTCACCTTGATGATGCACTATCTGATGATGCTTAGATGATGTACTATATGATGATGATTTGATCATGCACATATACAATATGATGATGTTTCATAACTTGATGGTGATCTTGATACCTTGATGACATGTCAAATTTGACATACCTTTTGATGATGATGATGGCAGTTCATCAGAAGTGTCTCTTGTATGAGCATACTTTGATGACAAGTGGCATTTATCAACATTGTTGCAGATCAGTAGATTGAAAAGTGTATTGAGCATAGAAGCTTGACCAGCTGCGATTGATGGTTGATGTGCAGAGATACTTGAGCAAAGATTGAGAAGAGTGTTGCAGCAGTGTTGATGAGAGTGATGAGCAAAAGAATACCAATATTGAGTAGATGACCAACAACATTGATGAGCAGATTGAGTGACAAGAAGCAGATTGATGACAATCAAAGATTGGCATTAAGATTGCAAGAGGAATCTTGCACTTGAGGATTGGACTCCTCAAATCCTTCTTAGATGGAGCTAATAAAACTAGGCTAGGTCCTGTTATAGAAGTTGGTGCTATTTTCATCAATTGGTGTTGATTGTAATCAAGAATATTGTAGTCTTCCATTACCATAAATAAAGATCAAAATTATATATATCCTTGTGTCTCTCTTGATTTGATTGATTGTGCTTATGACTCATGATTGATATTGCTGACGCATATGATGATGCAATTTGAGAATATAATGATTGATATGCTCATATTGATTAAAAGAAGGTAAAAAGGTTTAAATTTCTCTCACACTGATCCACCCCCCCTCTCAGTGTGGCCATTGTGTCCAACAGTCATCCTCTATAGGCTTCCATCTTCAACCTTGTAGCAAAGGTTAAGATCTTCATCACTCTAGGTGATCTTCAAGCTCCTCATGTAATTGGATGTGCTTATCCATGGGTGCATTCAGAGCTCATACAAATCCTTGTGTGCACATGTGGTTCTCTACTCCATATACACTTCTACTTCATTATAGAAGTGTGTATGTTCAATGGAGTATGTCATTCCATAGTCTTCTCCCTCATTTTTAGAGAAACCACGAACCTTGCTTTGTATCCCTCGATGCTGCCATATGCTGCATACTTGATCTTGTAGATGCACATGGAAGACACTACGGACTTCCCTTCAGGTCTTGGAACCACATCCTAGACATCATTCCCCATGATCAACTGGTACTCTTTGATCATAGTCTTCTTCCATTTCTCCTTGGCTACTTCTTCATAGCTAGAAGGATCTTCATTGATGATGTCACTTAACAATGCCATATAACTAGAGTGTATGTAAGGCCTCTTACTTTAGTTGGAATTCCCCTCATACTTTTCTTCATCTTGAATTATCTCTCATGCCCAATATGGTATTCATATCTCAAGGTGGATCTACCGCTCTCTTTAGGTCATATCACGATTCTTATATTCTTTTGAAGCTCTTTCTTTCGCCACGGTGTCTATGACCCTGGGATCTTCAGGTTCATCTTCATGTATGTTTATTGGAGTGAATCTTCTAACTAAAATATCGTCACTTTTTCTTCAAAGTAAGTCTCATCCTTGTAGGTGATTGTACACGATATTTCCTACAAGTCAAATTCAGTTGCATGATTAAAAACATTTCATAATCTTCAAGACATATTCACAATGACAAATTATTATGCATAAAGATATAATCATGCAACTATTTTATCAAATACAACATTCATCCATATCCCGTATACATAAAAAAAACTTTCTAGATTACTTCCATATCTACTAGGATATTATTAAGAGTGTGCACTACTCCCAACATGTCAAAAAAGAGGTTTCATTCTAGATAAGTAGCAATTGTATGTTGAATAGCACTATAGGCCACTTACCCATCACATGCATATTAGTAGTATACTACTCATTCATGCAAACATTTTATCATGCATAATACATTTCCTTGAACATATATATGTACACAACTAAACAATGTCCATTTAAGAAACTAGATATATAGGAAATGACAATTCAAATACTTATCTTTATTTGTTTTGTAGACTCCGTGTTGATCCTTATGTCCTTGCAAGAATAATTGGATCCTTCTAATTCATCATCTGATTCTTGGAATCTGTGTATTGGTTCTGAGTGACACTAAAATCATTCCTTATTATCCAAATATTGATATGGATAAGAGTATGATCTTTGTATTCATCGGTATAATTCATATTCCTCATCCCTTGATGAATCTTCCTTTTCTTCTCTGAATCTTTTATTAGCTGGTTCATCACCTTCAACAGTGTGAGCATGATGTATTTTATTGTTTGACTTCTTGTTAAAGGAGCCTCTATTTCTGGGACACTCTCTAGAGTAGTGTCCCTTCTCATCACAAGTGTAGCATCAAATGTTTGGAAGGATCTCTTTTGAATTCCTTTTGTATTATGTTGTGATGAAGGTCCTCCTTCTTTCTATGATTTCTTCTGGAGTAAATTCTGAGAGATTGATCTTCAGTTGCTCTCATCTTCTCCTCTCTTATTATGATTCGAGCTTCTTCTTGTGTGTTGTGTGCATTTTTTCCATAGTCTATTGAAAGAGATCAACTTACTTCTTGCACATATTCCTTGAATGAATGAATCCCGTGATCTTGGGAGGCCATTCAAGGTGGTCATAACAATATCTCCTTCGTCCACATTCTCTTTGATTGTCTCAAGTCATTCCTTGATTTAAGAAACCCCTATGAAGTGGGACTTCATGGTCTCCGAGTTATGTATCTTCACATTCTTCAGTTGGTTCCTCAATGCCATCTTCCTATTGATATTATTTCCTTCATACAAGGAGGCCATTGTATCGAACATCTCCTTGGGAGTCTATAAGGATGATACATGTGAGATCCAATGGAGACAGAAATAATCTTCTTGGCTTTGACTAAGTAATTCATGTGCTTTGTCTTCATCTTCCTCTGGGTCTGCAGCTTCTTCTTTGACATAGTTCTCCAAGTCATGCTTCTTTAGGTATGAGAAGCACTCTATACTTCCATGCTCATAATACCTTGGCTCCTTCAAGCTTGTCCTTAAGTTTGGTATTGTTTATCATCATGATAAAAATGAGAACCTGAAATGGAAGTAGAGAGGATAGAACTTACCGATGATATTGCTTCAACTTGATGCTTGCTTGAAAAATTTTATGGAATACTACTTCTGGTGGACCTAGGGATTGACAGAGAAACCCTAATTTTTCAACTTAGGTATCTTTTAGATCTGATTGGATAGAAATATGTGCCTCCTGAAGGCGATCTAAGCAGCATGCTCATTTTCCCAAAAATGTGGATAGATCTGCAAAATATCTGATGCCCTAGTTTTCCCTAGCAGTAGTGTTACATCAAAAATTGAAAATACACATAATGAGGAACTTATTACATGGGAATATGTTCCCTCCTAGGGATATTTTGATATTCCTCCTTTTTCAACTGATCGGTGGAAGGAAGTGCCCGAAACAGGAAGCCCTATTTTTCCCTCATTTCTTCTACAGAATTTCTTGATCTTGTTTCTACTATATATCTGAAATTCCTGCTCCTCAAGGTCTGAAACTTCATCCTTAGATAGAATTGTATGTCTTCTTTCCAACCCCATAGTGTAGGGAAGAATTGGATTCTTCAAGTGGGACTTATGCTAAGTTTCCCAATGTGAATTGTTTTAGGATTTTTCATAATAACGAACTTGTGTGGAATTCAATGTGTCACGTTTTCACCTTTAGGGTTTGAAACGTGGACCACGGAAACTAAATTCTATTCCCTATCTGCAAAATATTATGAAATTTGATTTCGGCCTTCCTAGCCCAAGATATGGTAATTCTCCCTAAGTCTCCAGTTTGAGACCGGAGTCTGGAGGAGGATGGAACCATGATTTGGAGGAATCATATCTCCTAAATTATAGAGAATTTGTGGCTGAAACGCACACACAAGGTACAAAAGGATTTCATATTATCCCTATCAAAGTTTCATCTCTTGACTAGTTTTTTGTCTTCTAGGGTTTTCAAGCATGAAACCCTAATCCTTAGTAGTTGCAGTTGTAGAAGTGTTTCGAATGAACAAAGAATTATTTTAGGGTGGATGGAGTCACGTGGAGAAAAGAATGTGAATGGATTCACGCAGAGCAGACCACATGGATGGAAAGTCACGTAAGGTGTACCATGCAAACATGCAGATGGAAGAGTCATGTAGAAATAGAGTAGACCATGCAGATGGAAGACAAATCGGCAACGAGATATTACATCACATAGAGGGTGAAAAATAGTCTCAGGTCATGCTGAAGGAACCCAACACGCATATCACACCATGAAGTTAGACAAGGAGATAGATACCATATCTCAAGTTTACATTAAACCTTAATTTATAATCTTGATACTCCTTAAGGTAGGGTATCAAAGGTTTAAACATTACTAAACCAGTCCAAATCAAGAATCATAAACATAACCAATTGTCCAAAGGTTTTAATAAAATAAAATAACTTCAGGTAGAATCAAAGGTCCAAATAAAATGAAAGGTCCAATGATAATAAAGTAAAATCATAAGATAAAAGGGGTCCAAAGATTTTATTAATAAAACCATAAAATGTTTCATTAATAAAACCATAAAGTAAAAAATATGACTTAGGATAAAACCCATAAGATAAGAGTCAAAGGTGCACGCACAATAAGAGTGCTAGGACCAAGTAAGATAAAGGACCATGAGTCAACCAAAGAAGGTCACAATAAAAACAACCCACAAACCCGCAAGGGTGGACAAACATTTAAGTATAGGACCAACAAGACCAAATACTTTAATCTTTTCTCTCTCTCAAGGTACATTGTTTCATATATTTTATTATCACTGTATAAGGGGAAGATCCAAACCGAATGGTACGATCCTTTGGTCCTGAATACTGCTCCTAAGGGTTAGGTGATAGTGACATCATCAAGGGGTGGCCAGTCCCTTGAGAAGCAAGCTAGCAGTAATGATTAGGAGAGAGGACATCATCATCTTCCATTCTTAAAGAATGGCTCTCATCCCTAGGTTGAGTTTCAGTCCCATACTGAATCATGTTGCTCAACCCCTAGACCCTGACCAGGTCCAAATCCATTCTCTCAGAGAATGGTCCTCAGTCCTAAGATGAGCTTGAGTCCCAAACTGAAAGTTGATCAACTACCTACAGGACCTACTTGGACATCGTGTCTCTGGACCCAGACCAAAATATGTCTCTACCTCTACCTACAGGATCTACTTGGACATTGTGTCCCTGGTCCCAGAATAGAATACCCTAGAGGCGCATAGGGGCCCTATCCACATGCTAGGGGATTTACCATAAAATCAACTTGCTTGGTCCCAGACCAAAAACCCCAGGAGACTATTCGGGGCCCAAGGGTACCTTATAGGGTCTTACTCTTCCCTAGTTAATTGACCAGGGTACCATCCTCCCAGAGAATGGGTTTCGTAGTTGCACTAAATTTACCAAGGAGAAGATGAGATCATTGCATATACAAAGAGAAGGCTTGCCATCGAGTTTGAAATGAAGGACCTGGGGATGATGCACTACTTCTTATGGCTGGAGGTGTGGAAGAATTTAGATGGGATACTTCTTGGACAAGGAAAGTATGTAGTAGAGTTTCCGAAGAGATTCAAAATTGTGGACTACAAGGCTATCGCTACACCTATGGCATCAAACTTGAAGTTGTTGAGTGATACCTCACCTGAGACAGATGATTCCATGATGTATAGGAAGATGATTGATTTGTTGATGTACTTGACGAACACAAGACCGGACATATGCTTTGATGTGAACACATTGAGCCAGTTTCTGACAGATCCAAGATATGTTCACTTGGTTGTTGCAAAGCACATATTGAGGTACCTGAATGGTGTAGTCAAGTATGGGCTCAGATATGCAACGGATCATAATATTAACCTACATGGTTATGTTGATTCATATTGGGCAGGAAGTTCCATAAATAGAAATAGCACTTTAGTATGTTGCTTCAGTTTAGGATCTAGGGTAATCTCTTGGTTTAGTAGTAAGCAGTCAAGTGTGGCACTAAGTACAGCCGAAGCATAGTACATTGCAGCTTGTTTAGATAGTTGTGAGGTAGTATGGCTTCAGAAGTTGTTTTCATATTTGTTTGATCTTGAGTTAGAGACGACTTGTATCCTCTGTGACAACTTGAGTTTTGAGAAGTTGTTCAAGAACCTAGTGTTCCATGACAAGTTAAATCACATTGAGATCAATTATCACTATATCCGGGATATGGTGCATAGAGGATCAGTGAAACTCCTATTTGTGGCAATAGACAAGCGGGCGAATGATGTTTTGACCAAGCCTCTAGCAAGAGAGAATTTTGGGTACTTCAAGGACACGCTTGGAGTTGTGCATATCGGTGTCCATCACAAGAAGAATCCCTAGATGGGATCTATGCTTGCATTCAGTATGAAACAGGCTAACCCTACAGAGTTTCACATTTAATATGAAATAGGATTGACCTTGCAAAGACATCTAGTATGAAACAAGACTGGATCTGAGAAGTCCTAAATGGGATTAGGCCTGCATTTAGTATGAAACAAGGCTGACATTACAGAGTTCCTCATTCAATATGAAACAAAACTGACCCTACAAAGACATCCAGTATGAAACAGGACTGGGTCTGTGTAGTCCTAGATGGGCTAGGCTTGCATTCAATATGAAATAGGACTAACCCTATGGAGTTTTACATTCAATATGAAACAAGATTGACCCTGTGAAGACATCCAATATGAAATAGGAATGGCTCTGTGAATTCCTAGATGGGATCTAGGCCTGCATTCAGTATGAAACAAGACTAACTCTACAGAGTTCAGCATTCAGTATGAAACAAGACCAGCCTTGTGAAGGCATTCAGTATGAAACAATACTGACACTAGATATTTCCACATTTAGTATGAAACATGATTGACCCTGCAAAGGCATCCAGTATGAAACAAAATTTACACTACAGAGCTCTGCATGCAATATGAAACTGGATTTACCCTGCGAAGGCATCCAGTATGAAATGGGATTGGCACTGCAAGGTACATCCAACATGAAAAATGGTTGGCATTCTATGGATATTATTGATGAATTCCTAGATGGGATTTATGCCTACATCCAACATGAAATAGAGCTAGCTCTGTAGAAACTTATTAGGACGGATAACTTCGAAAGATGTCACTAGTCAATGGTCAATAAGATGAGAATTGATGTAGCAGCAATGATGATCCAGAAATGATGATCTAGTGATGATGATCTAGGAATGATTTCCAAATACTGTGTCCAGTTGTGATGATGACCAGGTCAAAAGAATACCTTCCTAGTTAAGAGGAGTGTTGCTAAAAAATGTAAATTTGGAAGATATTATGTTGTATATTATTATTTGATTTTATTGTACCTCTGTCAGAGATGTTTTTCCTCCATTTAGGGATGTCATTATTGTATTTGTTCATGCCATAATATCAAGGTAAAACCTCTGTTGTAAGTCAGGGAAATAGTCCCCAAAAGAAATATTGTAAAATGTATTTTGAGTCTCCAAAGAGACAAGTCGACCCTATTAGGTTAGGATGTTTTCCCCAGTTAGGTTTTAGGTCAGCCACTTGAAGAATATAAATAGGGAGGTGATATCCCTCATTTGGACACACACTCACTCACTCAAGTTTGCTAAAGAGAGAGAGAGAGAGGTGATCCAATGTGATAAGAAGAAGAAGTTGTCGAATATATATTTTCTCTGTGTATTGTATCTTGGTTTGACATTGTACTTAGTGATGGAACTATTATGAAGAAGTTTGCATGGTTTTCTCCTTTATGGTTTCCCAAGGAAAATATTTGTGTTCTTATGTATTGGTGTGCTTTTCTATCTTTCAATTTAAATATCTAACTTAATTGAATTAAAGTGCAAACTCTAACAATAAAAACACAGAAACTACAAAGGAAATTATAGATCTTCTTAATGAGAAACCTTATGAATAACTTCAGGCAGTTGCAATCAAGGATAGTACCAAGTTAATCATGGAAGCCAACAAGCTGATAAATAAGAATATATTGGCTCAGAATGTACATTAAACAACCTTTGAGTTATCAAGAGATCTCATTTCTTTCAATTCTATGTTTGAGAATATTGCCAAGCAAGGCCTTTCCTCTCCATGGAATGGAAATGGAGATTTATACCTCGAGGAGCATTATGATTCTCTGCTTACTTTTAATCATAATTTTTATTTTAAGTTTGTCGACATTGAAGGAGAGATACACAAGAAGACTATGAATCAAAATCTTCATGAAGGTTTCTTATTTCTTACTAGTTTACAAACTATCTTGCAGTCTTCATGAAGATTTCTTATTTCTTACTAGTTTACAAACTATCTTGCAGGCCCTCCCCAATACTACCTATGTGCATTATACTGAGTTGGACATTGCTCTAAGGGAGATGAATATATTCTAATACACCATGGGTAAGGATCGAAAGGACATTAAAAAATTCATGGTCCTTAGGAAACACGCAAGGATGATGGTATTGCAAGTAGCCACTAGAGCTTATTCATGCTAGTCACCTCAATATCCTTCTGGTCAACTTCAATAGGATCCATCTCGACAAGAAGGATTGTAGACAAAGTTACCTTCCAGTCAACATCAACCAAGATAGTTGGAGAAGATTTAAATCAGTTTTAACAACTCACATTGTAATAGAAAAATAAGAACCAATAATATAGTAAAAATATTTGTTGTAACACAATGAAAAACTGACATCTATGAATAGAAGAATTGACCGTCATTTTAGGGTTGGAAATTTGTTTGGGATAAGTGTAAATTCTTAGATATTTTGTTGGATCAAGTATATGATATTTAGTGATATCTGGAAATTTTTAATTGGGACTTGTTGGATTCATAATTATTTATCCATTAGAGGGAAATTGGGGTCTAAAATGGGCCTCGTAAGAAGAATAATATAAAAATTCACATCACGCTACAAATATGACATGTCACACTAAGTCTAGTGAAATTCAACCTATATTTTCTCATTAATGGTATTTGACAAGTATGTTGGGCTAGTGTAGAGTTAAGAGATGAGGGTTACAAATATTAATGAAAAGTTTAGATTCTTGCGCACACACAATAAATGATATAGCGATAATTTGTTTAATTTAAATTATAATATATTTAATTTTTTTATAAATGTACCACTACTTTTGATGTATTTAATAACATGTAAAACTCAAATTATATTTATATATTTAAATTATAATGAAAAATAAAATTACAATAATATTAAAAATAAAAAATTACCTTATTATTTAAAATAAATTTTATATAAAAAATTTAAATTCCTTCTCATACATATATATATATATATGGTGTAATTATAATAATTAATATATAAGAAAAATTACTTAGTAAAATATATTTAAATTAGTTATATATGTTTTAATATGTTATATATTTTAATTAGTTAAGATGTATCATTTTTTTTTGTTGGTTAAGTGCCCTGTGACTTGTTGAGCAAACCTTTGGTCTGAGAAACCACGATCCAGGGGCATCTAAGCCATCAAAATCACCCAGGGATCGCACCCGGCCTGGCCGCACCAACCCTTAGCATAGTTGGATTTAAATGTCGCCATCCAGTGGCAGCAGGTTTTGATCCTGGGCCACCAAGCAAATGAAACCCCTCTCAACCGTTTGCTCTAGCAGAATTTGACAGTTAACATAGAGCGTTTATCATAATTCTTTTTTTTTTTACTTTTAATTTATATTAATTTTGTTCTAATTATTAGGGAATATAATAATTAAATATATTTAAATTTTTAAAAAGAAGTATTAACTCTTAATACTATAAATACTAAATGTTTTTATTATTTCAATATATATATATATATATATATACATATATATATATACATATATATATATACATATATATATATACATATATATATATACATATATGTATATATATATATATATATGCTTTTAGTGTTTCAAAATCACTCCACTATCATTTTAATTAATGCTAGATTTAAGTTTTAATGGACTTACAAGTAGTGAAATTATAAAATATTATGTATTTATTATTTCAAGTATATTTATTGTATTTCGAGATGAACTTTTCAAGTCTTAACAAAGGTGGGATTTATATGGAGTTAGTGATTGTAAAATAAAAATATGACACATAAGCACCATTGACTTCTATAGATCCAACTCAACCATAATGGTTGACCAAATTACTTAATTCTATTGGTTTGATAAATCTTACTCATCGCACACTTGTCCATGGCACATTTTTTATAAGACCCATTTTAGACACCAAATTTCCACTAATATACTAGTTTGTTCTTGTTCTATCTTCTATGATTACAAATCTTCCATCTATGTGTAATTTCTCCACTGGGATATATAATGAAATCCCATGAGGTATCCCTTTGTCCAACATTTGGATTAAATGATGTGATGAATGTTTTCTTTTCTAGTTAATGTGTTGTAAAATGTTCATAATATATTACTTGGAAGCAAAGATGGTGCCCCTATGAGAATCTTGATATCTCTGTAGTTATATGTCTTGTTGAACCACTGAATTTTGTTTGCTCAATACATTTTCTCTATTGTGGGATTAAGATTTACTTGATATAGTACCTTATTTCCATTTCATTCATTCATTCATTCCATAATGTTTTCTATGTTATGTCATAAATGATACCCAACCATTTTCATCCTCTTGCATGCCTCATATCCTATTGGTTAAATATTGTAACTTGAAAGGATATTCTAAATGTATTTTACTGATGTAACCTAAGGAAGATGTTATTATTCCTCTGAAGGGGTGTTACTATTCTATTTGGTCATCATAGAGTCATGAGTTAAAGCCTCCATTGTAAGTCGGATCATTAGTACGCTAATGAATAATATAATATATTGTTTTGAGTCTTCCTAGGTGAAGTCGGCCTAGACAATTTAGTGGGGCTAACTTGATTAGGGTAAAAGGCAGTTGGCTCAATATGTATAAATAGAAGAGTTTTGGTTCATATTTGAACACAGACTCACTCACTTGAGTAGCACATGGGAGAGAGAGAGAGAGAGAGAGAGAGAGAGGGAGAGAATATAAGGAGGAGAACACATGTTTTTGGGGTTATCTTTTATACATTTTATACATAGGAAGTTTTGTTGGGTTTTCTTCCCCTTGAGGGTTTCCCGGGATAAATATTGTGTCTATCTTGTGATTGTGTTTCTATCAGTGATTCTAGATATGTTGATGCTATGATATTTGAATTGAACACTAATGAATCTAGTCTAGTACATGAAATCTTAACATGGTACCAAAGCTAACTTGATTAGAGTAGCTTTCACAAGGTGAAATTCTCTCTCCTCCCTCTCTGAAAGAAATTAGGGTTTCTGTAAAAGTTCAAGTTTTGAATATCTGCTTGCATAGAAAGTTGTGCCTCCGTGGAGTGCAACTATTGATCCCTAGATCAAATTTTTTGGGTGGTTGAAGCTACAGGAAATCCAAACCCTAGTCTGGCCCTAAACCAGAAAACTGCATAAAAACCAAAACTAGAAATCCTGTAGAGCTGCAACCTCGCAAGAAGTATTTGAAGGGTGAAGATTTGGGATCTCCAGAAATCAATTGGACCAACCAACTCGCCTCATCCAAGCACATATACTGGTAAGTTCATCCTCCTATTTCGATAAATTTCATTTTTTAGTGACCTGCTGGACAAAATGGCCCCAAGCACTAAGATTGAGGACAAATTGGAAGGCCTAGAAAACTTCCTGGCTTGGAAGTATAGGAATGGTCTCATTCTGAAAGAGAATGGCCTTGAGAAGTACATCAAGGATGAGATTGCAAAACCTAAAGAAGATGAGGCTAAGGAAAAACATGCACAAGACCTCATCAAGGCAATGAGGATCATTGATGATTCTATTAAGGATCACTTGATCCCTCAAGTGTCATCTAAGAAGACACCTTAAAAAATGTATGATGCACTTTCCAGAATGTATGAGGGAAGGAACATCAACAGAAATATGAATCTGAGAGCCCAACTGAAGGGCACCAAGATGAGCAAAGGAGAATCTATTCAATATTACTTAACAAGGGTCTCCCAGTTCAAAGAGCAACTAAGTGCTATTGGAGACACCCTTGATGAGGATGAACTAGTTATGACTGCTCTCAATGGTCTCACTAAACCTTGGAACTCATTCATTCAGACTCTGTGTGCCAGAAAAGAAAGTATGAAGTTTGACATAGTATGGAAAGATTGCATACACGAAGAAGCTAGAGTAGCCAATAGAGAAGCTCTCCTCAGAGAAGATGACTAGGATCTAGCTACCCGTACTAAAGGAAGAAAATAATCAAACTTCAAGAAGAGTAATCATAAACCTTCAAAGAATAAATTTAAGAAGAAGAAGAAGGATTACTCAAAGTATCAATGTTACAACTATCATAAGATAGGACATATTGCTATAGAATGTCCATCACCAAAGAAGAACTACAACAACAAGAGACATCATGCTCATATAGCTGAAGATGAGGATGTAGAAGAAGAAAGGCCTCGAAATAAAACTAGAGGTGAAGATGTAGAAGAATATGTGTTATTCTATGCACTTTCTGGGTCTGTAACACCTGGAGAAGACACGTGGCTTATTGATAGTCATGCATCTAAGCACATGATAGGGAAGAAGCAAACTTTGTCAAGACTTGAAGAGAAGAACTCTCCCCAGAAGGTAGCAATGGGAGACGACTATCAATATCCAATCAAAGGTATTGGTGAATCAAGCTACAAGCTTGAATATGGGACTTCCATGAAGATGAAGGAAGTATTGTATGTACCATGTTTGAAAAAGAACCTACTTTCCATCTCTGATCTAAATAATAAAGGATATAGAGTTGCTTTTATAGATGGATAAGTACTTATGTGGTCCAAAGGAAATACACTTGAAGATGTTGTATTCATTGGAGAAGAAGGAAGAGGACTGTACAAACTCAAAAGACATCTAGAGACAGCCCTTGTCCATGAGAATACGAGCTCAAGTGAATTGTGGCATAGGAGACTTACTCACATCAACTACAAACCATTTCCCTATGTGAGAAAGGTGGTAACAAGGTTACCAAATCTGAAGATGGAACACGAGGGAAATTGCAAAGGATGTGCAAAGGGAAAGAACATCAAGAATCCCTTTCTGAAAAGTGAAACAAAGACCAAAGGTATGTTGGAACTAATATGATGTATGTGGTCCTACACCCTCTGTTAACCAAAAAAATCCCTCACTGAGCTCTACATGGCCTACACCACCCAAGGACACCCATGCACGACCCTCATATCACCCCGTTGGACCCCCACACCCTCAAAACGGCTTAAGAATGAGCAAAAGGGCTTAAAATCCCCTAAAAAGAGCCAAAATAGCTCTCATAGGGGCTAAAACCCCTCAAAGGAGCTTGAAACCCCATAAGGAGCTAAAGATGGGGTGGAAGGGGCTAAAATCCCAAAAAAGGGGCTAAATCCCCAACCAAGGGCTTAAAACCCTAAAAAACCCCAAAAAAGCTATAAATAGAGGGGTGGGGGTCACTCTCAAATCATTCCTCCCTTGCATACTGTTATTCTGCCCGAGTGGATTCCTTGAGACCATTTTCCTCTCAAGCCACCCACACTCCCTCTCCTCCATTCCTACATTGAGCCATAGCTCCCCCCCATTCTCAAGAGAGGTGCTTCTCCAAGCTAGGGCATGGTGGCCCATTCCAACCAGAAGGTATATCTGTGTTATTTTCTGTGTTTGCTTTAGTAGTTTGTAGCTTTTCTAATAGTATTTGTTTGCAGGTTCATTGCTTAACATGCTTTTGCAGGTATTTTGGTTCTAATAGTTGTATGCAGGGCCTTGGAGTTTAAACCCTAACCTTGTGTGCAAAGGGGTTTCATTTTTCTTTGATTTCTGTTTTATATTTAAGTTCTATTTGTTTTTCTTTGCATCCACCACCAGGAACCTATCCTTCCATCTTATAGACGGAAGGTAGCCATTCCTGCCCCGTAGCAAGGGAGAAATCCCTGCTATAGAACTGCTATATTGGACCCATGGCATTCTCATGGAATGATATATCTTCATGACTAATAGCCTGCTAGATCTGGAATGGTACATAGCTATATGGACTCACTGATGGAAAGTAAGAGTCCATGTAGTACAAGTATGCTGCATCAACCATAAATCTATATAGAAGCACTGTTGGGGCTTCTGAACATTGTCTCCAACGCAACCCGAAAATCACAAGGGACATAAGCCTATTTAGGTCCCTTGAATAGACTCATCAATGTGCTAGAGTCAGGTGACATCCGGGGTCTTCGACCAATTACTGCACGGACCAATACCCTGTATGAATCTCAATTGTGCGATGATGTAGTTGGAGTTGAGCACGTGAGAAACAACCATCTCAAGAGGAACTAAGGACTCCTCTCAAGTGGTCCAAGGAACTCATCAATGAGGTTAATGAAACTAGGATACAGGGACCTCTGGGTCTATCCTCTAGAATACATGTGTTGTCATCGATAGAGGGAGACCTGCCCCTAGTCAAGGCAGTGGTGTTTCCTTGACCAGAAGCGCGAGGGAGATGACCGAAATATGTGAGACAATTTGAGGACTGACCCATTGAATGGGGGGGGGGAGGGAAGGAGTTGAACAGGGGCAGAGGGAGTGTAGTAGACTCATACATCCTTTGTTCAAAGTATGATGATAGGGCGGACCAGGCAGTAAATGAAACTGACTCATGGGAAAGGGTTCATAGCTGTAATACCAGGCATGTAACTGCAAATGGCAAATACTTGGGGGAGGTAGACACTTTTGATTTTGATGGAATCCAAGGAAGACAAATTGCAGAGTACTATGAACAAAGGAGACCCAAAGTGGGAATGCTTCCAAACTGTTATATGTGGGGTGGTGTCTAGAGACACCGTTGTGGTACGATATTGTGGAGTTTTGGTGAGCTCGAGAAAGTAAATGCTTGATGGTGCTTGCAATTTTAGAAAATATGAAAGCACGAAGAAGACTCCAGTGGGGGCACTTTTTTGTTGGTAGTCTCCTATACCCGAAAAAGGATAAAATTATACATAGGAGAGCTCGCCCATCCTTTTAGGGGATGGAAGACTTCTTTACCATTAGTAGTCCAGTCAGGCCGAAAAAGGTTAAACCTATACTGACTGAATCGTCATTCAGATACTTCTACAAGCATCAACGAGAACAAGTTTGATTGGCAATCTTTTCTTGATGAGAAGGCTAGAAAAGAGCTTAACGACAACCCATGGTGATATTTTTCGTAAATTTTGGCCCCTCTACCTGAGAAAGCATAAAAGTATACAGAGGGGAACGGTATTGGCTTGAATGTGCCAAGGTGGTCCTTTTCATTTGATGGTCTACATAGTCCACAGAAGGAGATAAGCAAGATGATGTAGACGCCCTTTCCTATACTTTAACGAGCAGGAAAGGAAGCAACTGCGCTCGACAATATTTTCATTCTTTTAGGAGTCAGAAAAGAGCTTAAAAGAAACTCTAGTATGGTCAACCAATCACGATGGCATAGGTGATGCCCCGTGTCAAGACGGTGGACGATGGTCCAAAGTTCATCCACGCAATATGGACGGAGTAGATGGCTCTCAAACATACCAATACATGCACAGGATAGATCGCAGCAGAAGCACGCGAGTCAGTGCAGCAGAGGCACGCAAATCGAGGTGGCTCTTGGACAGAGGTTAGGAGAGTTTTGTGTGAATTGTGGTGGACAGTATTGACTACATGTGATGTGAGTGCAAGTCTGGAGGCAGTTATATGCCAAATACATGCAAAGGAAATGATCCTTCTTCTGGACGATGGTCTGGAGATTCGCATAAGGTGCGGTGGACGGAGTAGATAGCTTAAAAAATAAAAATGATGTTCCTTACAGACGGTGGCGTGAGAACCCGCATGAGTAACAGTAGGAAAGTGTGATGCAAGTACAGGTATGTAGACACTTGCATCACCATGATGTGGCTTGTAAATCGAGGTAACTTTCGGGGAGCGGTCCCAAAATTTGTATGTTAAACATGAGACAATGGTCTCATAAAGGATATGAAAATTTGGGCCCAGAGGTGTGAGAGTTGTCTCAAACAGGCTCTGAGTGACTCTGATTTAGTAGCTGATGGTGCTGCCCCTGAATGGGGGTTTTTGATTTGTGGTAAAAACATTGCAAAACAAAAAAGGGAAAAAACTACGCTATAAGGGAATCATAGTGGTTATATCAGGCATAGACTTTCTTGAGGTGGAGCCTATTGCGCGGCTTCTTCAAGAGTCGACCGTCTGAGTCAGTGAAGAGGTATGCCCCCTTGCCGAGATGAAGGTCATTAGCAAAGCGGGATGACGGAATCTGGTCTTTTATGGGAAGAACCAATTCCACACTATGGTTTAAAGGGAATGGGGTAAAACCGAAGGCGCACTTACATATATCTCCTTCATCGCGTAAGTGGTGCCGGGATAGATCAGGTGGATCTTCCACAATTAATGAGACAGAAGGGAAACTAGTGCTAGAGATCATGTAAATGGTATTGGTTGTGGTTTTTATGGCCTTGCCCCCAGTCTCTATTGGAGGAAGAGGGGCAGGCCTGGAGACAGGAGGAGTCTTTGATGGACTTGGAGGTAGGTGCAACATCATCTCAATTGGATGGACATGAGTCAACACATCATGGGGCCTTAGAGGTAGGGTAGGTGGTTCAAGGTACCACACAGGATCTCCCAATGTGAAATCCTATAGATTGCGGGTTGCCAAGACAAACTTACTCACGATCTCGGATGGTAGGAAAAGGAAAGGGAAAAGAAAAAGGAAAAGGATCATGTTGATCGGGAATGAACCCCAATGTTTCCCTGGTAACTGAGGTTGAGGTTGAAGCTGAGGTTGCAGCTGTGGCTAGGGAAACAGTGGAAAAGACAGGTTTGATGGATCGTCAATGATGGTGGAGACAAGAGGGTCTATAGAACTGGACATCATATAAATGGACATAGTGTCCGAAGAAGGAGGTGGGGGTGAACTTCTTCGATCAGGGTGATCTCAGATTCAAGGAAATGTTAACGGAGGTCTGCTAAATCCATTTGGAACTCGGGAAATTCTTGGCAGTGGTGAGAATAGTGTCCATACAGTCCACAAAGGGTGCAAGCATGGTTTGTTCTCAATGACTTGTTTCTCAATGTTGGTGTGCTTGGAAGCTCAACCATGGGGAGGTTTTTGGTTGTGTCCATGGCATCCAAATGTGCATGGATTATAGGAATCTCAGGGCAGTTCTGAGTTGGATGGCCCTGTACTTCGCAGACGGCGCAAGGCGAGATCTATCGAGGTTTAGTGGTAGTTTTCACATTTTTTCCCCTGGCCCTTTTTGGGTAGGGCGATGCGAGTACAGCTGCAGTGGTTGGTTTTTGTGGGCCGGGCAGAGGATGAGACTCGATCGCAATGGGTTGCACAGGGGTTAAGACTACCTGGGGAATTAGTGGTTGAGCTGGTGGATCGAGATACCACACAACAATTTCCAATGTAAAGTTGGGTAAGTTTAAGGTGGCCATTATTGGCTTGCTCATGACACCAAGCGGGGGAAAGAGGAAGGGAATTGTATGGACTGGAGAAGAGCCCAAATAACTCCCTGATGGTTGTATGTGGGGATGAGGTTGTGGTTGCGGCTGTGAATGATGTTGCGGCTGTGGACGGTGTTGTGGTTGTGGTTGGGGCTATGGCTGTAGCTGTTGCTTAGGTGCAGCGGTGCTGGATGAGAGCATGCACAAGTCCGCAGTGACGTTTGGTGTCGGTGGTGGTGACCCTAAGGGAAAAGAAGCCATCATGGTGGTTCGGAAAACAAACCAGGGCCCACATTCAACAATGGGGAGGCTGGTATGTTGTCAACCATGGTGTTGACTACAGGGATAACATTGGTGTGTGTGGTCATCCCTTGTGGAATTATTATTTCACCTTCTACGAACAGTAAGGTTGTCCACTAGTCTGAATGGTTTAGATCTAGAACAAATGAAGGACAGAGGTTGAAGACCCTCCCTGGACACCGTAGATACCTGGAATGTGATGCTTCGATAGTAACCCTGTGTACCTACAATCAGCTTAAACACGCAAACACATCAAAGCTGCCAGAATATAATCTACTGATCCATGTTAGTGACTAAGGAATCTAAAAACATACATGTGAAATCAAACAACAACAATAATGTGGGACGAAAATCAACTTGCATTAAGATAAAAATGGAGACGTTTACAACCAAGCCTTAGTGTTGACATGCATCTCCATGAAACCAAGCACTTTCATCCCCATA
The DNA here is from genome assembly GCA_001517045.1 of Pseudotsuga menziesii. Lineage (NCBI taxonomy): Eukaryota > Viridiplantae > Streptophyta > Pinopsida > Pinales > Pinaceae > Pseudotsuga > Pseudotsuga menziesii. The sequence continues at coordinate 71,826 of LPNX010130276.1, forward strand.
AGCTCTGAATCTAGCTCTCTATGCTCTCCTATGGCTTGAGCCAAGTGATCAATCCAACAGCATAACCACAGCATAACAATACCTTAAGAGTTCTCCCCTCAACCATGACCATAAGCTTGTATTTATAAGGCTCAATGGATAGGGAGGGTTGAGAGATTTTTGGATGAGGTGGCCTCTAAGATCCTATGATGGGGGATCTCAAGCTCAACTGACCCACAATGATAGGGATAAGGGAGGCCATGAGGCTTATGATCTAGAAGCCTCAAGAAACTTCTCTTTTTCCCTTTTTACCCAGGGTACCGCCTTTCTCCTTCAATGACAGAGCGGTTCTGGTAAGAAACGCTTATGGACTAAGGGCCATAAGCGGTGGCACCGCTTGTGGATAACAAGGGATAGGCGGTGCGAACAAGGTACCGCTCCTAGAAAAAAGGGAAACCACGGTGCTGAGCATTTTTATGAAAGATCGACAAATGGTATGAGTTTCCACTCCAAGAGCTGGGATTCAGGGCAAGTAGGTATGTCAAAGGTCTTATCACATGATGGTGACAGGATTTTGGTATAACAGGATGCCCCCCAAAGCATGAGTCTTAGAGGGATTCAATAAACAAGAGCTTTGAGAGAACAAGTCGTTGCCATGAGATGAAAATGTCGGCTCGATCGGAGCATGTCGTCAAGTAGGCATCTGTAGTACATCAGTATTTTTGACTCATAGACACAAGTAACCAACTCATAGCTGCAAACCAATATAAGGCAAATCCATGAGAGGAATAAACAAGCATGGCTACTAGAATACAGTGTAGATCCATGTGATAGAGAACTCAAACTAGGACATAGCTACCAGACATACAATGTAGATCTATGTCATACAGACACAAATTTGAGCATAGCCATGACCATACAAATGTGGATCCATGCTAGATATACAAAACTCCATCGCAACCTGGGGAAAAGCAATGAGCGCTTTAAACCAATACCCAGGGTCTTCATCTTGTCTTCCACAAAGTACGATTCTATCCATGTGATTACAATGATCTAATGTTGAACATGGTAGAAACCACTTGATTACCGGCCAATGATGTGAACCATTAACAAGTGCGAGGGAAATCACCATTAATGTCAATGATTCCCAAGGTACTCTAGTACAATCTACTGAGTGCGATTATATGTCCTGATGTTGAACACCCAGCCGATTCTATCGATCAAAGGTCAACGATGTGAACTTATGTCGAAGCGAGAGAATATGTCATTAAGGCATACAAATCTCAAGGTACCAAGTATTGTTTCTAAGACTATCCCGGATGATGAGCTGATGTCGACGGGAACAGTCTCATCGACAGAGGGCCATGATGAGTCCCACATCGACGACAAAAAACTTGGAACATAGTTCTATAATGATGTAAATGTAGTAACCATAATACTGACTCAAAATTACTGACACAGATTCTGTGTGGACTGCAGAGGTAAACTTCTTCAAATCCCCTTTGAACATTGGGCGGCACGACAAACGACTTGGCATCATGACTAAACGGGACAAACACACAATGCGACAGTAGACAATGCATTCTTTTGAAAGACTCAAAGGAGTGACATGACTCATGAAAGTGGATCATCACGGAGATCAGTTGAATACCCAATTGACTGACATGATGTGCAGACAAGTGCCATGTTCAAAGGTAACGACAAACAACTGCCATTATTTGCAAAAATGATTCCCTTCCCATTTTCCCCATCATGATCGATGAGTGCCTCTTTTCGATTTTACGAGTTCAAAGAGGGTAATAAACACTCGATATAGCTTGTCGAAAGACAAGTCCAAACTCATATGTTTTATGAACCTTAGAGAGGAGAGGTTCGTTCCCAAAATGGCTCTCTCGATGTTTAATTTAACAAGTCCACTAAAAGAAAACTCGGTATCGTTCATGTTTAGAGAGTCTAAACGAATACAGAAGAAGACTCCAAAGGGTCCTTTTTCATATGATTTAGTCTTTAAGGCCCAAAAAAGTATAAAATCATACCTTAGAGAACTCTTCTAGTCATGATTGGCTGGAGGGTTCCTTTTTCGTAAATAGTCCTATCCGAACCGAAAAAGAGATAACCCACCATCGGAAGGACAACTCTTCAAATACTTTTACGAGCATGAAGAAGACAAGTACTTGATAATATTTTCGTATTTAGGGAGCCTAAAAAGAGTTTAAAGAGGACTCCATGAGGTTTCTTTACATAATGTCACTTTTTATGAGCCTGGAAAGAATCAGAAACGGACTCGACGATCTTTTCATGTTTAAGGAGTTTGAAAAAAGATGTGAAAAGAAGACTCCATGACGTTTCTTTACACAATGTCAATTTTTATGAGCCTGGAAAGATTCGAAAACAGACTCAAAGATCTTTACATGTTTAAGGAGTCTGAAAAAAAGATGTGAAAAGAAGACTCCATGGCGTTTCTTTACACAATATCAATTTTTACGAGCCTGGAAAGATTCGAAAATGGACTCGAACCTTTGATACTGGGTTTAAGGAGCGTGATCAAAGTGTCGTAATAAATGCTCATCAACCTTTTCCATTTTATGGAAGTGTGAAAAAGTCCTAAACAAACTTCCATAGCTTTTTTGCTATAGTTCTCATGTCCTGCAATTGACTCAGAAACAAGTGGTAAATGCATTTAAAACTAGCATTAAGAGATTACGAAAAATAGAATTTGACTAAAATACGATTTTATATCAAAACTATAGTAAGTCAGACCCAAAAATTCCTATATAAGTCATGTAAATAGTAAAAAATCAAATCATTTCACTATTTACCCATAGTAGAGAGCACTTGGAGCATTTTCTTATCCATATCTTCAGCAGCTGATACCGGGAGTTCCCACCGTCCATTTTAAGCATCGTCAGTTGCAGGTAATGGCTAAGACCTTATTCTTTCATTTCATAGTGTTTATTTTGAGTTTTGGTGGGGTTTTGGGCTCATATGGCAAGCCCTAAAACCTTAAATGTGGGCACCGTGCATACCCCTTGCGGGATACACGGTACCTCCCAAGAACCATGCCTGTAACATAGCTGATAGGAGGTGCCACCGCCTGTCTCCAACGGTGCACGGGCGATGCTGGCCGTGGAGACTTTAAACTAATAGCATGAACAATATGAAGTCATTCTTTTGATTTGTAATGATTAGGAATGTTTCTAATGCATGCTATGATTGTTTTTTACAGGTCTTGGTTGCTCAAAACATGGTGATATGGAAAGAAAGAATGCATGACAATGATGATGCCTTTGCTGAGAGAAACGTGGGTTGTATTGCCGCATTATGGGACTGTGGGCTCTTGAAGTTCATCCGGACTCCAAACATGGTGTCACATGAGCGGTTACTAGAACACATACTGTGGATGTGGAATCCAGAGTAGCAGTATTTTGAGGTGGGGGCCATATACTTACAGTGGAGGTAGAAGATATCTACTTCCTAACTGGTCTCATGAGACGGGGTGCCCCCATCTCACTGACAGGTTCCCATGGAGGGGATATTACCACTCGAGAGATTATGGATTGTCACTGTGCTCCAGGGATGAGGACATTAGGGAAGAATATCCCCATCAGAGAAGTGACAGATGGGGCCCTACGGACCATTTTATTTACTATGCAAAGGGTGGCCGGGAGTCAGGCTGTGCACCAGGCTTCTAGGGCACACATGGTGTACGCTATAGAGGCCATGGTACCCACGATGTTCAACTGGGCGGAAGTTATGCTTCCCATATTCAAGGATCAGCTGACTAAGTGTCAGCAGGGAGAACTAAAGTAGTTTGGCTTTGGTTCCATTTTAGCCTGCTTCTTCTTTGAGCAAGTCCCACAGCTGAGACCTCAGGTGGTCTTCCGGAGTCTGAGAGCACGGGACCCCTGTATGCTGAGGTGGGTCCAGGTCATGGCTCGTACAGGAGAAGGTAGGAGAAGGGTGAATTTCGGTGACCCATTCTTCAGATGGCTCCGAGATTAGATCCTCATGGTGAGGATTATGCTTACGGAGGTACGGACTTCACCGGAGATCCTGACCTACCACTCCCACCTGGAGACCAATGGGGCGATATCGGTAAGAAGCAAGGAACCCTAAAATGGATGACATGTTCTTATGTTTTTTATGTTTTCTATTTTTTATGTTAAGTGACGAGACCTGTATATTCTCATGCAGATGTTGGAGCAGTGCGACCTAGAGGAGCTTCTCCATTCGACAGGCGAGCTGGAGCCCACTTTGTGCCACAGGGTGATGATATCACCGAGGAGCTAGAGGAAAACCTGGACAAGTTGACCTTGGATATCGCAGATGCTAACATAGATGACCTCCTGATGAGATATCAGAGATCCATAGCGGGTGTACCGGGTCGATTCAGTAGGCTGCTACGTAGGGTAGCTCAAGTAGTGATGTGCTATCACGAGCACCACTAGTGTATGAGATATGTACCGAAAGCTTATAGCTTCAGGATTTTGTATGATGATTTTTCCTGAAAGCCTACGCGCTTCATATGAGGTCTCGGGACCTATTTTTTGTAAACTTTTTCATATATATATATATATATATATATACAGACTTTTACACAGTGTTTATATGTTCCAAATGGCAAACGAATTTTCTATGAGTTTTATGTGTCTTTAAATGTTTATTTACAATGTACCATGTTTGATTTCAATGTCATGAATGGGCAATATGCCAGTCTAGGATGTAATTATCTAATGAGTCAGCAACTACATTATGTTCCCTAGGGATATGCCTATAAGTAATGGTTTCAAATGACCTTTCTAGAAAACGTACTCTCCGGAAGAAGCTAAGGAGTACAGGGTTTATAATGGTGTAAACGTGGTTTAAATGGAAAACCACGAGTTGTGAGTCCATCAATACTACTAGATCATGAACATCCTGGGAGGAAGCTTCAGTCAGAAGACCGATGACTGCTTCATACTCGATGATGTTATTAGTAGCAGGACCTATACAAACCACTCCTGAACTGACCAAATCTTCAGCTGGGGAATAGAGAACCCAAGCAGCTGAGGCAAGATTCAAGGTGTGGCGGCAAGCACCATCAGCGAAGCCATAGAAATCCATCTACATGACCAAAACATGGTATAAACAGATGCAGACACTAAACTCAAAACCATCTTGAAAATACTAAAAGCACACTGAAAGCCAATCAATATACATATATACAAGATACTATCCAAGAAAGACCTAGGCATAGTACCTTTTCAAGTACAACCCATTGTGAGGTTGCCCCAAAGGGATTCCATCATAATCAACGAGATCGTAAGCTCCTTTCTCTAAAACCTTAGAAATAACGAAAGGTCCGTACCACATGGACTCGAACTTACCCTTCCCTAGCTTGTCATATCTCTGATCATAAGTCAATACTAGGTCACCCTCGTTAAAGACACAAGGTTGGACAGACTTATCATGCTGCGCCTTGACGCATTTCTTATGTGCCTCATTAACCAAGGAAACATCTCTCTGAGTCTCGTCAAGGTTACTCAAGTACAAAAATATTTCTTCCTCTGCGAAAGTGTCTGGGAGAAGTTCGACAACAAGTTGTAAAGATGGAATCTGACATTGAATCGGTAAGACAGCTTCGAGTCCATAGACAAGCTGGAATGGCATGAAACCAGTGGTTGTTTTCACAAAAGTCTGATAAGCCCAAAGAGCATAGAAAAGAACATGGTACCAATTGGATTTATGATCTCCAACCATCTGACGAAGCATAGTTTTCAAAACTTTGTTAATGGCCTCTACTTGACCATTAGCTTGTGGATAATAAGGCGTAGAGTTTTCATGGTGAAAACCTAGCTTGGCACTCATTTCTTCCATCATCTGATTACGAAAATGGGATCCGTGATCAGTAACGATGGACTGCGAAACTCCAAATCTAGCTATGATATGATTGAACAAGAAGAGAGCGGCAGTCTTACCATATTTTGCATATGTAGGCATGGCCTCAGCCCATTTTGTGAAATAATCCACATCTACAATGATGTAACCATGCCCCCTGGCTGAGGTAGGCTTACAATGCATGAAGTCAATCCCCCATTTGGAAAATGGGCCAACGGCAATGATGGGGTGTAGCGGAGCAAGATGGGTGAGCTTTTTAGGATAAAAGTGTTGACAAGGTGGGAATTTCTTAACAACCTCATGACAATATTTGAATATAGAAGGTTAGAAATAGCTAGTGCGAAGGATTTTCTGGGTTGTAGCCATCCCAGATAAATGACCGCCACATGCTCCAGAGTGGCAATCATTCAACACATGTTCAGCCTCCTCATGGGTGAGGCATCGCCGGAGAATAGAGTTAATCCCATGTCTATACAAGGTATCATTCAGGATGAGATTGTATTTTTCATGGTGACGAATACAACGGAAATCATCTCAAGATAAATGCATATGAAAACGTTGTGTCTGGAGATAAATAAGTAAATCTCCATACCAAGGATCAGTAGTGCTTATCAGAAACAGGAATTCATCCGAAAATGAATCACTGGGCTCAGATTCCGTCGAAGCATAGGGAAGATCACACATAAGCTCTGTAAAGACCAAGGATTTCTTTGATGTAGCCTTGGCAAATTCCAGATCAAACTCCTGAAGTATGACTATCCAACGAGAGTACTTTCCCCCGAGCACCTGACGAGTCACAGGAATTCATCCGAAAATGAATCACTGCGCTCAGATTCCGTCGAAGCATAGGGAAGATCACACATAAGCTCTGTAAAGACCAAGGATTTCTTTGATGTAGCCTTGGCAAATTCCAGATCAAACTCCTGAAGTATGACTATCCAACGGGAGTACTTTCCCCTGAGCACCTGACGAGTCAGGATGTAATACATCAGGTTCTGGTCTGCCAATACAGTGGTAGTGCAGAGCAAAATGTAGTGACGAAACTTTTGTACAGCAATGACCATGGACAATGCTAACTTTTCCACACATGAATAACGAGTTTTGGAATCCATGAGATTCTTACTGGTGTAATAAATCACGTGCTCCTGACTGTGGAGATTTTTCTGCACTAAAACCATAGCGATGGTAGTAGCGAAGGCAGCAATATACAAGAGAAATTCCTTTGAATAATCAGGGGGGTGTATCATGGCTGAATGAGTCAGAGCGTGCTTAAGATTATCAAAGGCGTGTTGGTCCTAGTCATCCCAGAATAATGAGGTGTTCTTCTTAAGGAGACGCATATAACCGTGCGTTTTCTCTGCGAAATTGCACACGAAATGGCGGAGAAAGTTTGCCTTCCCCTGCAAACTTTGGAGTTCAAGGAGATTAGTTGGGGCTGGTAGATCAAGAATGGTGGAAATTTTCAAAGGATCTATCCGGATGGCATCTTTGGATGCCACAAAACCTAGCAGATATCCCATCTCAACGCAAAAAACACATTTATGCGGATTGAGTCATATATCATAATGACGGCATCTCAGGATTAATATCTCTCTAAGATGACCAGGGTGGTCCTCCCGTCACTGTGAATAAGCAGGGAGGTCGTCAAGGTATGGTTCAACAATATATTTAATATCGTGAAACACATAGGACATCGCACGTTGGAACATGGCTCCAGCATTTTCCAAGCCAAAAGGTAACTTCTTATATGCAAAGGTTCCCCATGGGAAAATGAATGTTGTTTTATGTTGATCAAAGGGTAATATCTCAATCTGATTATAGCTAGAGAAGCCATCCATGAATGAAAAGATGACACTTCCAGCACAGTTGTCGATAATCTGATCGATGTGCGAGGTAGGAAAGTTGTCATTGGTACAAGCTTGATTCAAATCCCTAAATTTGATACAGACTCTAATGGTGCCCTACTTTTTATTAACAGGTACAACGTTCGATACACATTCTGTCAGGGGTACAGGATAAATAAAACCAGCTTTGAGAAGTTTCTCAATTTCAGCTTTTATAGCTGCGGCCTTCCGAGGATGGACTTGCCTTAGTTTCTACCTGACAGGTTTAGCCGAGGGATAGGTTTTAATCTCATGGACCACAATGGATGGGTCAATCCCCAACATCTCTTCATAGCACCAAGCAAAAATATCACGGAATTCTTTGAAAAGTGCTTTATAGGCTTTACATTCATCTGTGGAGTAGTTCTGCCCAACATGAACATGCTCTATAGTATCAGGCTTGGCTGATATGTCAATAGAGTTCGTCTATGTAATGTTGCAAAGGTTTCCTTCAGAATCTGTATCTTGCAACAATATAGGACTTTGGGGTACGTTGACAATATCAGTAGGAAACAAAGATGCAAAATCATGGTTAACCGAACTAGTGTTGGGGAGGAACATGGATCTATGATGGTGATCCTCCCAAATGGACTCCTCTGTGCTCATGATCTCCATAATGGACTCGTCGGAAAGAAAATTCTCAGAGAGATCATCTAGAGTAGGAAGAGAAGGTTTTAACCAGTACGGTAAATGGTAGGGATCCGAAGCCACTAGATGAAGATCATCAGTGTGATCATCGAAAAAGGTTTGAATGGTGTCATACATAGCTTTGTGTGGACTCAACGAGGTAGACTCAACAACATGTTTACCCTTAGGCTCAAAATCAAATGAGGCGATCATATGGACTGACGCGGTATCCATGCTAGGAGGACCGGATGGAAAAACCCACATAAGGGATGAATCCTTCAACATGCCTACCCCAATCAACTGGTAAAAAGGAGGGGACTGGCCTAACATGGGTATGTTATTAGCTGTGGAGGTAGTAACATCTGGTGTACAGAAATCAAGCTGGTCAATAGTAACAATTCTCCCCAGATGTGGAAATTGGACTGTTCAGAATACTGTTGAAGCAACAGTAGTCATGGCATAGAACCAATTTCGTCATAGAAGGAGATTGTAATCTAAAGGGGCATCCACCACTTATACTTGAATGGAAACGGTTTTTCCCCCCAGCGCGACCGCTAGGGCTGATATGAGACCATGGGGTTGGAAACCCCATCTGTTAAAGGCCTTGAGGGTCGTAGGTGATGTTACAAGCTCAGGAGAGCCAAGGGATTTCCAACAAGATAGAGACAAAACCGAGGTCGAAGCTCCTTCATCTAGTATCGTTCGAAAAAATTTCTTTCCAACTACTTTCATAATGACCTGAAAAGCAAGTTTATGTGGTAACCTAGACTTATAGTTCTCAACATTGAAATGGATCAAGTTGGTATTATCCGAGTCTAAAGCTCCTAATGCTGTTAACAGGTTTTTGCGCTGTGTAGGGTGACTTTGGAGCACTTCTAGGGTAGACATTGCACAAGGTGCCTGAGTGAGATCTTCAACCACATTATAAAATTGAGCAGCTCAGGCATTAGGCTTAAATATTTCCTTCTAAAGAGTACTCTTAGGTGGCCGCAAAATCATATCGAGAGTAGGCTTCTCGATAGATAGGGGAACAATAGACAAGGATTCAAGAGAACTAGTAGAGGGAGCTTTCCCTGAAGACGGATGATCTTCATTCTTATCCGTGGGTTTGTCATAATTCTGAATTCGAGTTTGCAGATGGATGGTATCTGAGGAAATCATATGAATTTCCTCTGATGAAGTAGAGTTACCCTGATTAGACATGTGGTCTATCAGTTGTTGCTGAGAGGGAAAATGATCCATAAGTACTGCGGGTGCGGGATTGGAGTTCAGAAACTGGCAGATTTCGTCCTGACGAGGACACTCCTTTGAAAAATAGTCACCACCACAGAGCAGACAGGGATATTTTTCTTTTCTTTTCCCTTTATCATTATCACTATTGGTTGGTCTTGGAGTCTCCTGTTGGTTTCTAGGTTTTTTATTTCTTTTTTTACCTTTCTTTTTATTATTACCTGAGGTTTGAGTACTTTGAATGGAATTGACCTCGGTGGAAACCTTAGGAGTTGAAGGAGTAGGGGTGGCAATTTGGGGTTTCTTGGTAGGTTTCACTGTGGATGGGGACTGGATTGAACCAACAATCCCATCGACAGGTACTTCTGCTAGTGGATTGGCGGGATCGGTGCTGGGGCGAGGAGCTTGAGGAATCAGGTCATAAAGGGTTCCAGACTGGGAATAAACCAAGTCTAGGTACTGAGCCTGACTAATAGCTTTCTCTTCAATAATGCCACCACCCATAGCCACATCTCGAGAAATAGGAGGCAACAAGGATTTGGTGAACCAATCAGCTCGTAATTGATCTGGAATAGGGACCTTAATAAGCCTTCTCTGCCTTCTCCACTCATGAATATGATCAGATATGTGGGTGGAGGTGTTCTGTCGTAGAGAGGTTAAAAGATTAGTACTCGTTTCATAACAAATAGGGAGCTGAAAGTGTGTAAGAAACACGGTTTCCAATGAGACAAAATCCACAAACGAATGTTGTGGGAGTTCAATGTACCACTTCGCAGTCGTACCAGTCAAAGTGCGCTGAAAGAGTCATAACCAAATGGAATCATCCATGAGGGAGTTTGAAGAACACCACAAATGGAATGTCATCACATGGTTCTTTGGATCGTCTCCATGCTTCCCATCAAATTTAGGATATCCGATGGTAACTTTACCGGAATGGGTGGCCATGAGGGATTGTGTCGAATGGGGTCATTAATCAACTTGGACAAATCAGGTAAGTCCAACGTTGCTAGGAAAGGTAACTGTCGGTTGGGTCGCACATACTGGTAATATTGATATGGCATATAATTACCAGTAGGACCATAAGTGGACTGAAAGACAGGTCACTGTGACGAAGAACTACCAGAAAATCCACCCGCAGGGGGTTGATTTTCGGGATCAGGACTGCTAGGGCCTCCAGGAGGAGGACCGCCAAGGCCACCGGGAACACCAGGACCACGGGGACCACTAGGACCACCAGGACCACTAGTACCACCAGGAGGTGGACCACCAGACCCTCCAGGGCCACCAGGAGGAGGTAAACCTCCAGAACCCCCGAAACCACTAGAAGGAGGGCCACCAGATCCTCCAGGTCCAGAAGGATGAAAGCCACCAGGCCCCCCAGGACCATTAGGACCACCAAGACCATAAGGAGGAAAGTTGCCAGATCCTCTGGGACCATTAGACCCCCCAGGGGAAGGACCTTTAGAAGGCGGTCCTCCGGCACCTCTTACAGTATGAATAGGTATTCCTCCAATGGATGGTATGTAAGACCAGTTGGGTTGCCCCCATTGTGTAAAATCATTACTAGGGTATGGAATTCCTGTAGGGTTGGGTGGATGATTAATGTTACCTACAGCTATTTGATAACCATGACCTCCAGAAGATTGAATGGTTATAGGTTGTGCCCCAAAGGGCTGACCTGAACTAGATGGGGGATTAACCACATTAGTATGGGTGGGAGGGACATAAACTGTATATGGTTCTATGTTAGATGTCTGTCATTGACTAGGTACAATTTCAGCGTCAGATAACATAACTCGCACCGGGGGTTGCCCCCCGGCACTAGAAGGTGTAGATGAAACAGGAATTGAGGGTTGAACCCTAGGTGCAGAAGACCTGGGAGGATTAGGAACAAACCTAACATAAGAGGTGGTAGGGGTGGTATTTTGACCTAGGTTGTGGGGTGTTATTGGACGATCTATAATCGGTTCAATGGGTCTCATAGAATCGGTAAGTGAATGATATCCCACACGAACAAATGTGGAACGTGATGGTGTTGGTCCTAATAGGTCATCTATTTGCCTATCAATATCCTTTGCATGGAGAATGGCGACACGGTATTGCCTATGTTCTTCTTCCATTTCAGAAGAGTCTACACGGGTGCCAAATTAGGCAATGGCTTGTCCTAGAGGGGTGTCCCAAAATGGAGCATTGGGACCAAAATCCAAACGGGTAGTATCATTAATGTGACCTTCCGTGGGAGAATGGAACAAGGTATCTCCTCGAGAAGGCTATTGGACCAAGGGGGGCGAGTGTGAAGAATATGGTCCTCCACTTTCTGCAACCACATTATCTCCCACCTGGGAGGTGGTAGTAGCTCCTTGGTCGATAGCTTCCATAGGATTTTCTCCTGAACCAGGAATAAAATCAGGTGGCAAGCCCCGTACTCTTCTGGACTGTCTTAACTCAGCCATTTTTTACAGTTCCTAACTAACCTAGGGTCTGAAAATCTAGAAAACACACCAAAAATTTCCCTACACAAGCTATAGGTCAAAACAAGCACACTTAAAATGATAGGAGGAGTTCAAAAAGTCAAGTCTCTCACCAGGATTGTCAAGAAGGTGCCACTCGTGATATACCTTGAGGGTACGTGCATAGTACTCTCCCTGAATGTTTTTTTCAGTGTATGGCTCCAAACAAGATGGCCAAAGGGCTTTTCTCAGATGGATAGGGTATCCTAGTGGGGTCTCCCGATATACTCAAGGTACGTGGGAGCTTGAATCGATAGTAGTGTTGTCTAATGCATAACCGTACACAAGGGGCCTTCCGATATACAATCGAGTACATAAAGTACCTTTCTATATACCTCAAGGGTACGTGAAAGGCCGTTCGATATATCGATGGTACGTGGAAGAACAGCGCAAGTCGCGGGATGTAATGCGGACAAATAACAACAGCTCCTACGCATAACGACGCCCGAACACGTCTCTAACCTATCACTCCAATTGCTATGTAAATTTTAGCCTATAACTACCGTTAATTTTAATGTGGACGGTTAGGTGAATGCATGATGTTTTGACAGAAAAGTAAAACCATGCAGTATGCGTGTGCAAATATTTTCACTTTACCGTTCAGTATGCCTACTTACAAGAGGGAAAGAGGGTATTTTCTTGCGTTTCAAAACCAGAAAGATTTCCAAACAACAATCTTGAACACAAAATCGAAGACAAGCAATGCTCAACCAAACTGATTTCTCTTTTCTAAAAGCAAATAAGAAGGGGAAGAATCTATTTTCCTAAAAGAAAAACAAGAAGCACACTACATGCAAATGCACTCTATTTTTTCAATTTTCTCAAAACATAAGCAAATCTAACTTAAAACTACCATATTTTTTATTTTGATTGAGATAGTGTTAAATGCATGAGAGACAAAAGAACATGAAGATCCTGAAAGCTTGAAAATCCAATAAGAGAACCAATGTCCAATGCTCAATGATGATAACCTAAGCTCAGTCAAAAATTTTCATTTTTAAAGGAAGGAAAAAGAAGTTTACTATGCAAACAAGAAATGAAAATAAGATGCTAATCAAATGTTCTTCTTTTAGTCTATATAATAGAAATGAAAAGAGATCTTACTGACACCCTAAGCTTTTCAGAAAACAACAAATCCTTTCATAAACATAACCAACAAGCACAGAAGCGGATGAACAATCAAAAAGCCTAATCAAACTTTTGAATTTTCCAATCAAACCAATTTTAAACCATAAAGTCTCAAACCACAAGCATTAGATTCTATCACACAAGTCTGATAAGAAGAAATGAAAGAAACACAACTCAAATTTTTACAAAAAAAATGAGAAAAAGAGGTTTTGGAATGATGCCTACTTGGCACCGCGCTTCTCTAGTGTTGACAGGGCGGTTCTATCCCAGCACCGCTTCTCACCAACGGGTTATAGGCAGTGGCACCACGTACTACTCAATCTGTTCAGGTGGTGGCACCACTCCTCATACACTGCATAGGAGCGGTTCCCTATAGAAGACCAAAACACAAAGAGAATGATAGCTCAAGTCAGAAAAGGACTAGATCAGGGTAAAAACTGCTAGATTGAGTATGGAAAGAGAGCATAAAAGGTCGAGATGACTCAGATCTGAACAGATCTTGAAGTTTCAAACCCAAATGGACTAATTCAGAAAGAAGATCTACCTGAAGAGAGTTAGAGAAGGAGCCTAGATTCGGACAAGAGTTGAGAACTAAGGAAGATCAGATCAGCTGATACATATAACTAATTCCCCAACGAAGTCACCAGATTTGTTAGTTGGAATATTTCACCTTCTGCGGATAGTAAGGTGTTCCACTGGTCTGAATGGTTCAAATCCAGAACAAATGAAGGAGAGAGGTTGAAGACCCTCCCTGGACGCTGTAGATACCTGGAATGTGATGCTTCGATAGTAACCCTGTGTACCTGCAATCAGCTTAAACACGCAAACACATCAAAGCTGCCAGAATATAATCTATTGATCCATGTTAGTGACTAAGGAATCTAAAAACATACATGTGAAATCAAACAACAACAATAATGTCGGACGGAAATCAACTTGCTTTAAGATAAAAATGGAGAAGTTTACAATGAAGCCTTAGTGTTGATATGCATCTCCATGAAACCAAGCACTTTCATCCCCATAAGCTCCGACTCTAGCTCTCTATGCTCTCCTATGGCTTGAGCCAAGTGATCAATCCAACAGCATAACAATACCTTAAGAGTTCTCCCCTCAACCATGACCATAAGCTTGTATTTATAAGGCTCAATGGATAGGGAGGGTTGAGAGATTTGTGGATGAGGTGGCCTCTAAGATCCTATGATGGGGGATCTCAAGCTCAACTGACCCACAATGATAGGGATAAGGGAATCCACGAGGCTTATCATCTAGAAGCCTCGAGAAACTTCTCTTTTTCCCTTTTTACCCAAGGTACCGTGTTTCTCCTTCAATGACAGAGCGGTTCAGGTAAGAAACGCTTATGGACTAAGGGCCATAAGCGATGGCACCGCTTGTGGATAACAAGGGATAGGCAATGTGAACAAGGTACCACTCCTGGACAAAAGGGAAAGCACGGTGCTGAGAATTTTTATGAAAGATCGACAAATGGTATGAGTTTCCACTCCAAGAGCTGGGATTCAGGGCAAGTAGGTATGTCAAAGGTCTTATCACATGATGGTGACAGGATTTTGGTATAACAGGGATAAAGTTGGTGGGTGCTATTAGCCCTTGCAGATTGTGATAAGTCAGTTGGTCAACCATCATGATTTTCCCTTCGTGGGGGAACATCATGAGACAGAAGATAGTTGATGCTACGGCTCTCATTGCGTACATATAACTTCTTCCAAGGAGAAGGTTATAGTCCAATCGAGCATTGACAACCTCTATGTCAATCAAAATTGTCTTCCTGGCTAATGTGATGGCGACATGGGGGAGGATTCCTTGGGATTTAGTGGGATGGCCATCATAAGCCCGTAGAGTTGTGGAGGATGTTTGCAGAATTGGGGATCCAAGTTTCTGCCAGACTAGGGTAGACATAACGCACATGGATGCCCCCTCATCCACTATGCACCGGTGCACAACCAAATTTCGGATGGACACTAGGATTTGAAAGGAAATTGTTGATGGCATTCGTGGTTCTCCATTCTCCGTGTCGAATGTGATTAACTTGGAGTCAGAGGGGTCTACGGCCCCAAGGGCGGCTAGTAAGGCTTTCCGCTGCGTTGGGCAAGTTTTGAGTACCTCAAGAGCGGACATGGCGGTATTTGTTTGGGCCAAATCATCCATGATACTGTAGCTGATAGCAGCTCTAGCCATGGTGTTATTGGCAACCCGACGTATGGGGGGGCCTAGGAAAGGGGGTAACAGAAGAGGTGCATTGACTATTTTAGACATAGATGTCGCTGATGTGTCAGCGGGTTCGATGTTCGTTCCGTACTGATTTAATCTGGTTTGTAGATTGACCTCTTCAGTTTTCATAGCTAGCAGGTGGTGGACACCTCTTTCTACTGTGGGAGGTGCCACCGGAGTGTTGGGATTGGGTTGGGGAGGGGGTGCGGTTGCCACCAATCCTTGGACTGGTAATGGGTTTTGGAGCACCATAGGAGGATGTCCTTGTGGTGTCGGGTTGGGTTGGGCTTGGTCCGTTGTATCGGTGGCGTGTTGAACCTTGTTTCTAATGGCTTGTTTAGCGTGACTCATGAAGGGACACTCGAATGTGTAATTCCTGTAGACCTCACATAATGTGCACGGTTGGTTTGTCCACAACGAAGCGTTGCATCTTGGTGCATTTGGTCATTGAGGATTTTGGGCTGGCCGATACGCCATCGCATTGTTGGGAGGAATTGGTTGTTGATCGCCTCTCTATGGTCGATTGTTGCCTTGGTTCCGGGGTCGGTTATTCCTGGCTTGCCCTTGTTGCTTATTGGGGGCTGGCTGGTTGGGACAGTTTTGTTGTGCAAACACTTGTCCCAATGGAGCAGGTGGAGCACGGGTGGGGGCTTAAATGGCTTGCACTAATGGTGCATATTAGAATTGGTTAGTTGTCGGTGCCACAAGTGTGGGAATTTGTCCTGTGTATTGTTGTGTCAACCAAGCTAATGCCTGGGTCTACTGCGGTGATGCAGGTTGTGCATAAGAAGTTATCGCTCCAAACTGGGACATCATTCTTGCATAGTTCGGAGTTTGGTTTTGGTAAGCAACACTAAGGGTGTTGCTTTGTTATGGCAGTATTGTAGTTGGTGTCAGATGGTGTTGTGGTTGGTGAGAGACAGAACCTATGATGCCATCTACAGCATGGGATGCCCCCTAGTGCATCCCGGTAGGAGGTGCCTGCATGGGGAGCATCTGGAATAATGGTGTAAAGGTATCTAGACTGTGCATAGATCAGATCAAACTGCTAGGCTTTCAAGATGGCCTCCTCTTCGGATTGGGGACGTTTGGATGCGACGTCCTTTACTATAGGTGGGAGCAAGGTTTTAAGGAATCAATCCAGGAAGATCATGTCATCAAGTTGGATCTTACACAAACTACGGCGTCTCTGCCACTCATGGATGTGGTCGGTTATGTGGGTCACGGTATTCTAGAGGCAAGATAACAAGATCTCCACCCCTTCATCATATCTTATGGGAAGTTGGAAATATTGCAGGAACATGAAAGCCAGGGAGTTGAAATCTGAGTACTTGGCTTGTGGTAGCTCAATGTACCACTTGGTTGCAGCACCTGTGAGGGTGCGTTGGAATAGTCTTAGCCTGATCGAATCATCTACAATTTTGTTTGATGAGCACCATAGATGAAATGTCATGATATGGTTTTGGGGGCACTCCCCTGCCTTCCCTTCAAACTTGGGAATGTCTGAGGGAAGTTTGGTTGGCATGGGAGGCCAAAAATTTTGATGGGAGATAGGGTCATTTGTTAACCGAGCAAAGTCAGGCAAGTTGAGACGTGCCATGAAAGGAAGGTTTGACCCCAGGTTGATGTGAGATGGGGTAGTCATGGTGGTGGGGTTTGCAGGTACATGATGCACCTACATAACTGGGGGTACTTGTGGCACCACTGTGGATGGGCCAGTGCCCCAAAATTGTGGTAGGAGGGGCAATGTAGGTGGAAGGGCCACTGCCCCCATGTATGATAGGAGGGGCAGTGTAGGTGGAAGGTCCACTGCTCCCATGTATGATAGGAGGGCCAGTGTAGGTGGAAGGGCCACTGCCCCCATGTATCCCAAGTGGGACAGTGTGGGTTGAAGGCATACTGCCCCCATGTGTTGCAGGTGGGACAACTTGACTAGTTAATATGTGTGGTGGTAGCTAGCTTATGACGGTCTACATGACCGTGTTGGGGCCACCTGCAGAGGTGTTGGTGGTGGTTTGTGGTGTGGACATGGGTCCACTAGCAATTTCTACGCCGAAAAATGGATCCGGGTTTACACCAGCCATGGGGCTTGATGGTGCAGTGTGCAGATCTGGTTCAGACTGATATGGGTCTAAATCTAAATCAGAGACTATGTGGCCTTCTGATGGTGTAGAAGGTCATCGAGAATGGTCTCGACGATGTCAGTTTAATTACACGTACTGTGGTGGTTCACCTCTTAGGCATGAGGAAGAGCGTAAGGGATCAATCGTGTCTGTTTTGTATGTCAAAATGGTGGTAATGATTTTTGGACCCCGGTTTTAATGGCTTCCTATTGGCTTCAGGTGGTCACTCGGCCACCAAGACTGCCAGAAGACAGCGCTTGGCTTTTTCCTACCAGGCGTGCTAGTCAATCGATGGGGGTCGTTGCCCATTTCGCTTGCCAATTCCTCTCAGTGACCAGATACTTTGGGATTCCTATGGTGCTCCTCACAATGAATTTCTGGGCTGAGACCAAGTACTTCCCATGGTTAAGGCAATCAGGGACTTATGTCCTCAAAGACTACAGGTGTTTAACTTAGTGTAAATTGTAAATTTTAATGGCTTACTCAGCGTCATGAGCTGAGTTGGGTTGATTTATATGGTATGGTGTGTATGTATTCTTCTTCTTTTTGTTATACCTGGTGGCTGCTTAAATGGTTTATGAATATTCCACAAAGTTCATAACATTGTGAATGAAAGTAGTAAATAGTAATCAGAAATTTTTAGACATGTACCATTTGTAATATTGAACTATGATAGCCTGACTAGGTGACTACCTTGCACCTATATTTATCTTCAACCAATAGAGGGTGCTAGGCTCTCAACATAATGGGACTAAGCCCATCCGCAGATCCACAGGTCACCCTCCAGATGCAAGGTTGGTCAACAAGGAGGATGTTGAGCGTCGTGAGAAGCCCTCCTTCTCTACCCCCTCTACCTTCCAAGTCACCCGTTTTTAGTGGATTCTAAAAATAATAGGTGAAGTGCCTATTACTATACAAGCTTCACCCTTCGTCTTATCCCAGAATATCCCGAAGGGTGATGACTGGGTAGAGGAGGAAGGGCTAGGCAAGATGTTGATTTTAGGTAAATTTTAATCAAAGTATGTTCATTAACCCATTAAGCATTGATTTACACTTTGATTTAATCAAGATTTGTTCTATAAATGAAATGAACAGAAACAGAAATGGAAACAGAAATAAAAATAGTTTGGATGGACAGAGGCAGCTAAGCCGCACTGACAGTCCCAATAGAAGCAAACAATGAAGCCCAAAACTGGGTCATGCACCTGTAAAGGACCTGTTTCTGCGAAATGGATTGTGATCAAACCGTGAGAAATTACCTCAAACGGTTGAAAACCCACTTCAAAATGGGCCCTTTTACCCTAGTGACGAGCATATTTGCAAATCGATCAACTGTTTGGGCAGAAAACGAGCCCGAACACAGGTGAATTTTCAGAAATTTGGTTCGGTCGTTTTTGCACAGTTGAGCGATTTGCAACTCACAGAACAGCCAACAATAACCGGTACTGTGGCCAAGACAATAACAAAAATTAAATACAAATATAAATCAACCCAAATAAGCAAAGTATAGTAAACAAAACCCAGGGATCCAGTGGGATCGACCTGGTATGATCGCCAATTCTGTAGCAGGGATTTCTCCCTTGCTGCAAGGCAGGAATGGCTACCTTTCGTCTATAGGACGAAAGGATAGGTTCCTGGTGGTGGATGCAAAGAAAAACAAATCGAACTGTGTTGAGGCCTGGAAAATCGTAGGTAACAAGAGTTAGGGATTATCCCCAATAAACGTTCCCAACTAGCTCGTTACTATTTGGTATGGGGAATCCGTCAAGTTTACGGTCTGGTTACCATAGGTCAAGTAACAAATTAAAAGGTTTTACCGGTTACGGCCCAGTCCACCGTGTATATTTTAGTTTTTTTTGTTTAATTTATGATGTGCAAGTGCCTATCTAACAATGCAAATGATAGAGATAACGAGGAGGGTCACAATGTGATGTGCAGGTTCTTACCTCTCGTATTACCTCTCTCTCATCTAAATCACAAACAGCAAGAAACTAACTAAAACTAACTAACCTATCCCTTGGGAGCAGAATTATCAGTTAACAATTAGTAATGTATTTTTGTGCATGTATTAGGAACAATTACAGATAGGTGTTACTTATTTCAAAACACATGAACATTAATAGAAATATGAACAACAAGATAGCTTATTGTTTATGACAACCTTCATTACTCACAGTGGAAATTTCACAAAATAAACTGGAGTGCATTCATAACATGAAAAGAAAATCACTAAGTTAGAACGATCTCATAGTTAATGGAAGTAAGCTGAAAACGAAATAGTTCACATTCAACTAATCCATAGCAAAACATTTGAAACATTCCACCAAACTTTCTCCAGCATGAAACTTGTAATTCTTTACTGTAAAAGGAAGTAGTTCTTCTTACAAGAAGTCCTTTCTACATCTAAGCTCTCCTATATTTATACAAAAAACAAAATCTTTGGGCTGCCCCTCGATGACTCTTGGGCTTCCCCAACTTTTCAGTTCCCAAAATTTGTCTTGTAGTATGTGCTCATAACTTATACAATATATTACATTTTAAATCAAAACTTTATAGAACACTTTATGAAGAGGGGCCCGCTTGGTCATTTATGAACTTTTTCCATGCCTTGGCCTCTGCTGCTATGCCTTCAAAATTGGAGGGTTCAAGAAAACGGATATTTATCTCATACCTAGCAGCCTGATTCTTAACTGCTTCTATCCTCACCGGACTCAGGCGCAACTAATCTTCTAGCAAGTGCATACTTACTACTGCATGTGCCACTGCATTCTTCATAATCTGTTCATCTAGATCCTTGAATTGTTGGATCTCATGCTTGTCTTCCTAATACCTATTCTATAGATTTTCTATAAACAACTCATGTTCTAGTATCGCGTCCAATCTTTTTTCTGCAGAAACCTGGCATCTATTGTATGTGACAAGCAATCTTTTGTAGTATTCGGCACATACTCCCTTTGTTTTCTTTACAGTTTTCTTGAATTCTTCTGCAACATTAATTGCAAACTCCAATAAATCATATTCCTGTTTCAGACTCTGCTAGTCTTTAACTGGTAATTCCATAGGAGACTCCTTATTTGCTTCGTTCCATACCATCCTTCCTGTTAGAACCTCCAAAATATCTTGAGATCTGTCTAAAAAATATGAAGTAGTGACCAAAATTTATTCTAATCTGCTATATATTTGCAAAATCTTACACCTTTCTTCCTCAATGTTCATTTGTAGTTGGTGGCTCCTCCTTCTTTGAGCTAGAACATGTTCCTTCAAAGGCTGGACATCTGTCTTATGTTCCATAGCATCTTTCAGTGATGCTATCAATGAAGGATTATGTTCTTCCAAAACTGCTACTTGCATTTGATATTGTTTCTCTCTTTCTTCAATGGTATCCTTCTCTGATTCTAACTCAATGACCTTGTTTTGCAACTGGACCTTCTTTGCACTTAGAGTTTCGTAGGACACCTGAAGGTCATTTTTCCCAGTTTTCAACACTTGGTGCTCTAGCTGTAGCCTTTGTAATTCAGCTAAGCTGTCCTGAGCACTCTTTTCCGTTTTCTCTACAAAAACTTCTAAAGCCTCCTTATTTTCCTGTAGAGTCTGGAGTTCTGTTCTTGAAGTCCTCACTTCATTCATCGTGTCCGCATATTTCCTTTTCAGCTTTTGACCTTCATACCTTTCCTTCTTAAAAGTTTCTTTTAATTGTGTTGCATTCTTTTTCGACTGCTCGAGGTCTGTCATAAGCATGTCTACATTGTCTTCAGTTGCCTAGGTTAATGCCACCCTAGCTCTTGCTATCAATCTTGGATCTGCATCTGTTCCATGCAACAAGGTTTTATCTGTTATCATCTTACCCGATTGTCCCCCAGTTTCAACCTTCTTCTCAGTTCTTTTTACAATCCTTTTCTTCCCCTTATCATAGAAGATAGTACTAAAGTTAGGGATCTCCTCCCCTTCTATAGGCATGAAAGGGATCAAATTAATTCCAGAAAAAGAAGCTTGTCCTAGTGTACTGTCAGAAGCTGCAGCAGGCTCCTGGAGATCAGGATTAGATTGTTCATGTCCTTGATCTGTGGAATCCTGTCCTCCCTGTGTATCTACCTGTTCAATATTCTATTTGTCTTTTTGAGATCCTGTTAATATTAGACCTTCACTTTCTTCTTGTCTTTTCTTTATCTCTGCTTCTTCATTTCTCTTTCTCTCCTCCTCTTCCTTCCTTGCTGCTGTTATCACCAACCTTGTAGTTGCTTGTGTGAGGTAGATCCAGGATGGATGGTAGAGTGGCAAGCAACTAAGGGGTGGAACCAAGACTACCTAGACTCCCAAATCGATGGTTGTCACACCAATCAAGGAAGCCTTCACTTTATGTTATCCTAGTCCAAGACAACAACGGGGGAGACCCGGATCTGCTCCCGACAGGAGAGAGCAGACCTAGACACCAAAACATATCAAATGGGGCTTCAAGGTACGTAGTGCAAGGTGAATGGAAACCCTAGCTCCAGGGTTTAGGTACTAGCAATTGATGGGGATGACCACTGTCTTGGAAAACTTAACTGTGACAAGGTGAGCAAAGACAGAGTTAGGACTATCTAGTACCAAGGAAATAGATTCAGTGAAAGATAGGTAACTTGAGTTATCAATAAATGTTGGCAAAGAGAATGGGAGTAAGCTCAAATTAGGGCTAGCAGTAGAGATAGATATTAGTGCCTTTAATGCATTGGGCAATGGATTCAACATTAACACAACATTTCAGTGAACCCACTTGGGATATACCCTGATCTATGGACCCAGAAAAGGATTTGTCCTGGAAGACTCAAGTTATAGGAACACCAGCAGAAGGAGGGCTAGCGCTAGGGCTTGTAGAGGCGTTTCTACAGCTCTAGAGCCACCAGGAGGCTATCAACTCAGCGTTGGAGGAGAAATGAGATCAGGGTAGCCTGATCTACAAACCCAAGTCAGAAAATTTCAATAAAGATTAGATCTGGAAAAGTCAAAATCTGATGAGGGGGGCTATGAGGGCTGAACACCATTTTTGGGGGTGTTCTGGAGTGCTCAATCCCTGATCTATCAGCCTAGCTGGTCAAATTTAAGAAGAAAAAAAAAAGTAACTTTCAGAAAAGTCCAATTTTCAGTGAGGGCGCTAGGGTTGTTTCAGTCAAAAACTCAGATCTAGGTCAAATTGCCATGAATCTGGACAGCGTTGAGGGTGATTTGGACTGTGTGGGACCCGATCTATCCATATGTGAAGTTAGAATTCAAAAAAATTCAAAACCCTAGCAGGTCAAATTTTCAGTGGGGGTTTATGCAGTTTTACGGCTAAAAATCAGATCTATGTCAAACCAGCAGGAATTTGACCAGCGTTGCAATAGATTTAGTGAAGAGGAGGCCCAATATATGAAACCCAAAAATAGTTTTTCCGAATATCGGACGATTCCCAGATTTAGTGCTTTTTAGGGATTTTAGTATTTTAGGAGTTTTCAGAAAAATTGAAGTAAAGCAAGGTACAATGGAATAAGATCTGAAAAGAAGAGACTTACCTGTTAGATCTTACCTGGAAATGCTTGTAGAAGTCTTTAACAGTAATGATCCTTGCTATCCCGATCAATTCTGGAAGATCCAAGTGATTTCTATGAAGGATGTAAGCCACAGGCCACCAATGCGCCCCCTATCCTACATGAGCAAATGTCAACAATATCAGATTTGCCAATACAAGACAAAGAAACCAAATGCTACAAGAAATTAAAACAAAGTAATCATAGATCACAATGAAACTAATGAAAACCCCCTGATCCAAGACGAAGAAAACCGAGCGAGTTGAGGTCCCCCTGCAAAAACGCTCCAGCCAAAACGCCCTCTTGTAGACAAGACAATGATAACAAAAAAATATAGATCTCACATGAATTTCCACAATGCTAGAAAGCATAATACTATCCAATCACCATTTGAGAACATCATATGCAAAGAAGATCCAGAAAATATCCACATAAAAATATTTCTATTATTTAGATCCAAGAGCCAAAGACCCCTTACAAATGAGAAGCTCTCTCCTTTAAATAGAAATGAGAGAACCACAATCATAACCGAATCCTAACCACTTTAAAAATGAGAGGCTAAGATTAAAATATAAAATATTCTAATCAATGGTTGAGATGAGCTCAGCATACAATACATGGATCAATATAACCATAAAGTACCAAAGTGGACTAACACACCCAACAAGAGGGTATCCCACTCAACAAGAAATAAATGAAGCACATCGTGGGTCCATGGAGTGTTTGACTAACTCCCTTTGGGTGTTCCCATGGCACAATAAAATATTATAATAATTTAATTCTTTGACTTTATGCCTCCTTGAGGAAATCATGGGCCTCCCAAAAGCTCCAGAAAATAATATAAAAATGCCCAAAAATAGGTGTGGGCCCAATTAGGTGTTGCAACTACTGGAGAAGGTGTAGAGGACATCACTCTCATCATCATGACTCATCCCATGTCATTTCCTTGCCTCAGTATCCCAAATCGATTTCTTCAATAGCCATTTAATCATTTTTAATCTGCCTCGAGAAACGTGATCCTGCCAAAACAGCCTCCTAGGGTGCCTGCGTTGTCAAACTGAGCCCACCAGGCTCTTTGGGATGGGGATACTATGGTAAAAAAAAGTGGCTGCACCCCCTATTCCCATACAACGCCCTAGGAGATCCAACTAAAACATCTCCCTGCTCAGACATATCAACCTATGAAGAAAAATTGCATCAAAAAGGCAGAATGAACCTGATCATATCTGCAAGTGTCCGGAACTAGAAATAAACAGTCTCATTATACTCAGAGAGTCCAAATCCATCTAAGGTGTATACTCATACCCCTCACAAGTCTCTATCTTATCATCCATCATATCCAATAAACAATATAACCATCTGTAAATAATCAGACACCAATAATAACTCAAACTATCATCCATCTGCTGCAAGTGTTAAAAGGCTAAGACATGCTCTACAACTCATTCAAGCAACAATCACAACAAGTAGCATTCATTTCACTAGCGGTACATCAACCAATACATATATAAGGCTTTATTTATTATTACTCAGACTTAGACTTTCAGGACCATACTCACTTCATAGCTGTAGTCATTTTGCTAGTGAAGAGTGAAGGATGAAATTTACAAGGCTAACGCAAAGGATGACTTCCTTCTCAACATCATAACGCTTTGGATAATGGAAAGGGAATACTCACTATAACCAATGTCAGACAAGCAACAACACAAGGAATGGTAGTGCCTCACAAATGGGTGAGTTGTTTAGAGAGTGCTTATTCAACTTAGGCATCATGACTACATCAAGCTTGATACAAGTTCACTAGGATCATCATTTTATTCCATGGCCTTTTTGGCCTATATTACCTTTTGGGACTTCACCAGTGCTTAAAAGCACAGCTAATCGCAGCTTTCATAAAATGGATGGGTCCTCCGTGCCATAAGTCAAGAAGTCAGTCGGGTTGAAAACTAAACTGGAAGGTAATGGATGGGTGGAGACAATGAATGATGGAGCCAACACTAGCAAGACAAAACAATGGTGGGAATGAATACCTCTATTCTCCATAAGGAGGGTAAAACCAATAAGTATAGATCATGAACTTCCAAGTCTAAATAGGGACAACAATAAATAGTACAAGATACAACCAAGTCCATATAATTATGACCACGAGATCATGATACCACAAGTTAATACATGTCACAAAAATCAGTATAAGAGCAAGAATAACCATAACAAAATATAAAAAGTTGAGTCATAATCATGCAATTCAATCCATCTGAAACACCATCTATCCAATGAGAAAGTATTGATATAACACTGGGCATCAATGACTGCTCTGTAATGACATAAACGGCTATATCGGTCCTCAAATATGAGTGTCCTGAGACTCAGTCCTGACATGGGAGAGTACAATAGTCCACTAATATAATAATGATCAACCAAAACTGCTCATCTCAGCATCTCATATGTAAGATATCTGGCTGAAAAAAGTTTTGTGTCTGAAAAATAGAATATGGTAGCCTGGCTACTATATATGTGATAACAGCTGCTTCTTCTGCAACTCTCTTCCTTTATTCTTCTTCATTCTTCAGCGAACTCTCTGCCTCCTGTGCTAGCCTTCTAGCATCTTCTTCCCTCTTTTTGGCCTCTTCTTCTTCCACTTTCTTAGTCTTCTGTGAGGTTTTTCCCTCCCCACCCACAGTAGTGATTTTCTGTTTAAATGTCTTTTTTAGGGCAATCATGTTCTTTGCACTCCTGAATGTTTCCTCGTCCTTGTCCCAGAAGTTGGTATATTCAAAATGAATGCTTGCCTCTTTGCAGTGATCTTCTACCTTCTTTTGGGAGTCATTCCTGTGAAAGTTCATTTCACCAAAATGGAAATGCTCTAGCTCCTGCACAAATTCTGTAGTCTATTTTACCTTTCAAAACTTATAACTCCCTAGCCAGAAAGGATTGGCAGGATATGCTGCCTTTTTATGTTCGAACAAGAAACTTCCCACACCATCAATATATACCTGCCTAACTGCTTCTTTATGTAGCACATAATCAGTGGCATATTTAGGGAGTAGAGAAGGTGCCCTGGAGCCACCATACATTCTGGTATACATTCCTTCCTCAATCAAATAATAGTTTCCATATTCTTCAATGACTTTGAATGCTTCTTCTGACATGTAGTTGCATTCAGTCAGGAAAATTAGGGTGTACAAAGGCATGATGAAGTGTTCACATATCTCTCTGTAGTGGCTATAGTATTTGTGAGCCCAAAACAATTTATATGTTGTGTATACCGGGGTCCTGTCCCTATCCCAGTTACATCTCAAGGCTGGAAAAGACTGAGTACATAGTATACAGTCAATCAGAATGGAGCTCATGTAGAACTTTGACTTCTTCTGTGACACCCCTCCCAAGGCTGAGGATATGCATGTTGAGAGGCTATTAGACACTATTTTTGACCAATTAAATATGGTTCCTTGAGTGGCCACATAGAATATAATTGGTATCCATCCTATTTTGAATCTTTTTCTGTGAGCTCTACCAAAAATCCTATTCACCATTAATGCAATAAATCTGTAAGGGGTCCCAAAAGTGGATGTATCATATTCTCCTGAGGGCCTAGTTTGAAAGTTCTTCCCTGGTCTCATCATTCTTTTAACTGTTTCTACTAGGTCCATAGCTGTCTCTTTCAACCAGCTTTCTGTCAAGTAAATCTGAGCAGGAGGCAAATGATATGCCATTGAGACATATGCAGGGTTGTAAGCAGCGTAGCCCTGCTTAGCAGTATTTTCAAGGATCATCGTAGTTACATCTGCCCTAGACAGAATCCAACCAATCACCTCTGAGCACGGGAACAACTCAGGTCTTGTGGCGACTTTCATGAGAGTCAATTTCTCGATGTTTGCATAAATAGTCAGCTCTTTGAATCCTGCATCAGGTATGTTCTGATTTGCAATCATCCTGTATATTTCCCCCCATTTGTAATCCAGTTTGACCCTGGTGGTAGCTTTGCTATCTTCATATATGTATTCAACCCTGGTGATCATCTCAACCTCTGGTTCTCTTTCAACAACTGGAGCCTTCTTCTTTTGTCTTTTATACATATCTCCTTTGCAGCAATCACCTTGTCATAAACATAGCATGTTCTTAGACCATTTAGCATTTACCAAGTGAAACAATAATAACAAAAAACTGTATCAATCTATTTACCTCTTCCATATCCATTCTGGAAAATGAACTATACACAGTATTAATGCATGAAAAGAAAAATGACAAGGCAAAAGAAAATACTGCAAGTTGTGCTTAAAACCCTCTAAGTCCACTGTTTGTAACCAAAATCACAACCCTGATAAAATAGACTCTTCCTTTAAACTGGGTCGTATTCGAACTAGCTCAAACTCCTCCGATAGAAGCATGAACCACATTGTCACTACTACTAATCCTCAAAACACTAGACCCTATACTGCTCCTCGTCGTGGAAAAACCCTAACTCGATCAAAACATCGAAAACCTCCGTCATCCCATGAAAATAGGGTAAACGCATACAAAAATTTAACCCCCCCCCCTGGACGGCCATGAACAACCAAAGAATGGGTGGTGCAGATAGCGTAACGCTTGTCTACACCGACCCCTCAATCTTTTAGACAGTTTTAAAGCATACATAACGGCTCAAACAGCTACGCGGGCTCAAATCCCCCCCCCACCCAAAAAAATGCCACAACTCGCTATGCACGTATACAGTGGAGATAAACATTCTTTATATGAACAAACCATCCCACGAAAAAAACCTAACTGGGGAAGACCTAAGCAGGGAAAACCACACTTTCAATCAACCAATACAAATCAAACAATAAGGTCGTGGATTGCCTACCTGGAAAAACGCAGTGCAGTCGACGAGATGACCCAAAACCTCCATGATAGCATGCTAACGAGTGAAATTCGGACAGCTGGGCACGTAAATCGCTATGAACGACAAGGACTGGAGCAATCTTCAAGTTTGAATACGGATAATAATAAAATAATGCTCTGCCTCTATATATAAACCTTTGGTGAAAAAGAGTTGGCAGGAAAACCCTATCGGCAGTGGAAAACACTAAACGTCGGGAGGATAGTCTGATTGACAGCTGCAACGGCGGACTTACAAACTACTACGTATCCGCGACAGCATAAAACCTGTTGTCGATCGGAAGCTCTAAAGGCTAAAGGTTGGAACTCCAAATCTTAACATTTCCACAGCATCAACGATGCCAAGCACTATCATCACGGTGATTGTGTATCGGTGATCGGAACTGAAAACCTTTAACACATTGGAGCTTCAAACCACAACACTCTTTGCAGTGTCGACGATATACAAGGTATCATGTGACCTACTCCTTTACAAAGTATCGAAACCTGAGTTACTTAAAACCTTCGGTATCGGCAAGTGGAAAGACTATCGTCGGGTCACTTATCAACCTCCTTCTGAAACATCGGGGATGTAGAGAACAAGTCCTTTGATCCAATATTGAAACTCGTTCCAATTGCGATAAAACAAAGTCACCGATATTCAAAACAATCAGTTTCAGAAATAATACAAAAAGGAGATAAAAGCACGGATCGGCGAAAAACAAAACTAAACATCAGGACGTTCATTGTTTGCCTTCCAAAATGTCAACGGCATAGAGGACTAATACCCTGGCTCATTCTTCAAACGACTCCCAACAACAATAAAACAAAATCACCGAAAAATCAACTTTAAGCTCCACAGTCTTCTATGTTTTCGACCTCAAAGATCAATTTAAGTAGAAAAAGTAGACTTCCAGGATAGATTTAATGAAATCAAAACAAACCTGGGTTAGATAAAATCAAAAGGAGGGTCCAAAATTTTAAAAATTTGGGAAAAAAGTTGCAGCTGCAACAATTGGCGACTACCTGGTGAGCACAGATCTCTTGACAATATCTTCTTTGATCAACAGACTATTTTGACAATACCAACCTACTAAATTCTTCAAGATATCTAGATTTCCCAAATGGCAGATATATGCACTTTAATCATTGATGATAGTCCAATTCGGGAAATAGGGAACCAAGATTTCAAAGTCTAGATAACTCTTTTGAGGCCAGGAATATGAGTTTCATTTTTTACCTCTGTCTTTGGGTAGCTACCAGTTTAGACACCACAGGATTGTAACATATGGTAAACAGAAATATTTGTTTGTTCCTCATTCCCATGCCATTTTGCACTTTTGTGCTTTTGGAATTTTGTCCTTTCTTGAGTCCTCTTGCCTGCCTTCTTTCTGAAATTTTTATTCAGGCTCCTCTATCTATAGTGTCCTTTTGTGTGAGAGATATATTTATTCTTCAGCTCACGGACAGAGAAGAACTTTGGCAATCTTGTACTAATATGGTTTAGTACTTTACTTTTGATACATATTGCTTTTCTGAGGAGATTTTGACTCTTATTTTCCTTTTGGCTTTCAATTTCTGGCATGGAATCATTTAAATATAATTTATTGTTTGCCCTGCTTCCTCTCCATGGGTCTTTTTCTATCACACCCTAAGACATTTTTAGTGTGAGATGAATGGAGCCTTGAAATAGTATTCTGGAATTTTTTGATCCTAAGTTATTTCATAAGGATTAAGTAGGACTTCAATGTGTTCATATCCATTCAGGAAAACTACTAAACTTGAAGAAATGATGAATTAAAGTGCACAGTCTTACAATCAAGATTTTAGTTAATCCAGAATTCTGATGAACTCCATGCAACCAAAGGTTGTGCTTTCTTTATTACCATCAATCAAACCCTAACTAAGACAAAACCAAAAATCCTAAAAAACAAAACAAATCAAAAGTTTATTTATGTACAAAACAACAAATAAAAATCAAGAAAATTAAGGTTTGAGAACTAAACCATTTACTGGTAAGTTCTCTTTCCACCCCTATAAGTCTTGCAACTTGTAAGTTGAGGGGCCAAGCTTGGCTGCAATTTGAAAAGGGCCTACCCATAATTGTTGAAACATAGTGTGCTTTCCCTTTTCATCATGCGGGTGATCCTACTTAAGAACCAAATCTCTTACCTCAAATTCATTGTTCCCAGCTTTATGCTTATCAAACCAACATTTCACTATTTCATGTTGATGCTTAAACCTTTATTTGGCTTTGGACCTAGACTCTTCTAACTTCAAAAGATTATAGATTCTGATCTGTAGGATTTCGTTATCGGTACCTCTAGACTCCTGAGATATTATGGAAGAAGGTAATAGAATGTTGGGAGGAAGAATAGCTTCTTTTCCATAAACAAGTGTGTATGGTGACACACCTAAGGAATTCTTGGGTGTGACTCTATCAGCCCAAAGAGCATTTGGTAACACTAAATGCCAACTTCTCGGATTTTCTATTACAGTTTTCTTTAGGATCCTAATCATATTTTTGTTTGTGGATTCAACTAAGCCATTTCCTTGTGGGTAATAATTTGTAGAATAATGCAACTTGATTCCTCTTTCATTAGCAAATGCAGTTAATCTAATAGAAGAAAAGTAAGTAGCATTATAAAAACCCAGGGAAATTGCAACCCCAAACCTGGTCATTATGTGATCCTGTAAGAAATCCATGACTGCATCTTCATTTACTTTTCGTAACGGAATAGCTTCAACCCATCTAGTGAAGTAATCAGTCCCTGTCAGAATATACTTGTGCTACAAGGAAGAATTTGGGTTTATTTCCCCAATAATATCAATGCCCCATTGTTCAAATGGTTCTGATATAATTACAGGCTTCAATGGTCCTGCTACTTTGGCTTGTCTTCCAACACACCTCTGGCAGACATCACATTTTCTGACATGAGCATGCACATCCTTAAATAGTGTGGGCCAATAGTATCTGGCTCTAAGAATCTTGTGTGTTGTTGTATCTCCAGAAAAATGACCTCCAGCAGGCCCATCATGCAATTCTACTATGACCTTCTTTGCATCTTCCTGTTCTAAGCACCTGAAAAAAACTCCATCGTAGTTTTTTCTGAACAACACTCCATCAACTATCTGATATGAAGCTGATTTCAGACATAATGCCCTTCATTGTTTGGGACTCCAATGCTCTGGAAGATACCCTTCTTGAAGGTAATGAACTAGGTCCCGGTACCAGGAATCTGGAGTTGTAAACAAAGGACATACATCCACCATGTGTAACTCAGCTTCATTATCCCAACTGTTTTCCTCATTGTTTTGACCTTCAGTCATTAATTTACACAACCCTTGTCCTTTTACTATGGATGTTGGTTTGAACTCAAGATCATATTCTTGTAAGGTAGTTACCCAGTTGCCTCTTCTTTCTCCTAATTCTTTTTGTACAAAAAGAGATCTTACAACTGGGTGTGGAACTATTACCTTAGTGTGATTCTTAAGTATATATGGCCTAAATTGTTTGACCGCTTTAAAAACTGCATAAGCTTGTTTATCAATAGCCAGATAATTCAATTCAACTCCCTAGAGACCAATGCTCATAAA
This sequence comes from Pseudotsuga menziesii, assembly GCA_001517045.1. Classification (NCBI taxonomy): domain Eukaryota; kingdom Viridiplantae; phylum Streptophyta; class Pinopsida; order Pinales; family Pinaceae; genus Pseudotsuga; species Pseudotsuga menziesii. The sequence continues at coordinate 103,406 of LPNX010130276.1, forward strand.
TGATATGGGGTACTCATATCCCCCATCTTCCTTCTATGTAAGCACCGTTGCCAATGAATCATCGGATGCAAAAGTGTACAGAATAAAATCATTTTCGAAGTTTGGACTTTTGAGTGATGGTGCATGAGCAACAGATGTTTTTATCTTACTGAATGCATTCTTCTCTACATCAGTCCATTTGAATTGTACACTTTGTTTAACCATTTGTTGCAAAGGTTTAACAATTTGAGCAAAATCTAGTACAAACATTCGCACAATTGTCCCCATAAATGATTGCATACCCTTTTTGTTATGGGGTAAAGGGATCTTTTCTATGGCTTTAATCCTTTTTGGGTCTATGGAGATCCCTTTCTTAGAAACAACATGACCCGATAGCTTTCCTTCTGTGACTGTAAACATGCATTTCTTAGGATTTAGTGAAATACCATATTTTCGACAACGCTCAAAAATTTGTCTCAGATGAAATGCATGTTCCTCTCTCTTTTTGAAAATATTGTGACATCGTCTAGGTATACCACAACATTATGGCCAATGAGACCGCGAAAATCTATATCCATGGCCCTCTGGAAAGTAGCTCCAACATTAATAAGTCCAAAGGGCATTCTCCTGTACACAAAAGTTCCCCACTTGGTTCTGAATGTGGTTTTAAGCCTATCCTCTTCAACTACTAATACTTTATTGTAACCAGAGAATCCATCTAATAATGAAAACAATTCAAAACCTGAGACCATCTGCAGTATCTGCTCCATGGGTGGGACCAGATAGTTATCTTTATCTGAAGCACGATTCAAGTTTCTAAAATCTACACAGAGTCTGATTTCTCCTGACTTTTTCCTTACTGGCACCAAATTAGGAACCCATTCAGAATTTCTGACTTTGAATATGATTTTAGCATCCAACATTTTTTTTTACTTTACTTTGAATTAAAGGTTCTAGCTTAGGATGCATTTTCCTCAAAGGTTGTTAATAAGGCTTGATTCCACCTTTAATTGGGATGACATGTTGTATAATATTTGTGTCATAAGTTTTAAGCTCTTCATATGTCCAAGTAAACACATCTCTGTACTGTTTGAACAGACTAATGAACTTACTTCTTCCACCCGAAGAACAAAACTTCCCCAAATTAACATATTTGGGTTCAGCTTCAGTCCCCAAATTTATCAGCTCAAATTATAAGGATGAGCTATGAGTCTTGACATTTGCAGGCTTTCTGAATTTGTTATCTAAGTCAAACTTTCATTCCAAAGTCGTGACTCCCTTAGGAATAAAGTTCCTGGATTTTAATTCTGCTTGATGTTCTTCATCATCTATTATTGATCCTTTGAAAGTCTCATCATTCATCAAACACTCCAGAATTTGCTGGTCATCGTCAAAAACCCATAGATTTGTGATCATATCCAGAACAAAAGGCCTGAAAAGTAATTCAATATAGTATATATTATTAGAAGGTACTAGCCTTGCAGCTGAGGTAGCTAATAAGTCAGCTGCTGCATTCTTTAATCTAGGAATGGACACAATATTGAATGTATGAAAATTTATAAGCAAATCCCAAACTTCATTTTGATACGTTCATAATAGTGGTGAAATACAGTGTATCTTATTTCGAATTTGCTTAACAACAATTTTAGAGTCTCCATATACTTTTAGTTCTATTGACTTTTTAAGTCCTTGAACCAGTGCTTCATACTCGGTTGTATTATTTGTACATTCGAATTCTAATCTACAAGAAATAAAATGTTTATTTTTCTTTGGATCAATCAGGACACAGCCAGCTCCTGATCCTTCCAATGTTTAAGAACCATCAAAATAAAGAGTCCAAAAACTATCTACTTCTACTGAATTTACACTACAAGCTACATCTGAAACTAGATCTACTGTATTACAGTCAATTTCATCAGCCCGTGAAAAATGAAGGAGATCGGGTTGGGTGTCAGTTATATTGCTAGCTTATTCGGCTTGGTAATTTCCTGGTTCCAATTCAATGAAGTAATTTCCCAACACAGATTTCACTGGTTCATTTTTTCCCTCCAACTGAGTGACATTGTATTTCATTTGAGGCTCTCTTAATACTTTTATTTGGTTTGGACTTCCCTTATGAGGCAACCACAGATGTGAACAATCAGATGCAAAGTATCCATCTAGCCTTGCCTACCAATATCAACTCAAAACCAATCCATAAGCATCCGGTATGTCTGCTACTACAATGTCGATGTAATGACATACCCTTTCATCTGCAGATAAGCGAATCAGAACATATTCCATTTCCCCTATTACTTTCACAGTTGTCCTATCTAACTGAAGAACTTGCCAAGTGGATGGTTTAGGTTGTCCAATTATTTTATTGCAGACTGAAAGAGGCATAACATTGAATGATGCTCCTGAGTCTACTAAACAATTGTGCACATTATAGTTGAAAATCTCAAAAATTAGGAGAAATGTTGGGGTTTTATACTTTGACTTACCTCCCACACTTGCCTCACTAATTTCTTCTTCAAGTTGGTTGTCAGTGGGAAGCTCTTCTTCAGGTACCTCAAGTACTTTTAACAGTTTCTCTTTCTATTGAGGTACATTACACATTTCAAACAATGAGATATTTACCTTAGCTTTTTTAATGTCTTCCACAATATCATACCCCATCTCAGGTTCTTTCAGATTCTTCTTTAAATTTTCAATCCTATCTTCAACAGGCTTAACAGGTATGTTAATTTTCTTCGGATCTTGACTTGAAATGGTAAACTCAAGTATTTTAACAGTTGTAGTGTTATTCTATATCTTCTTCATATTTTCTTGAAGTTTCTTAATCTTAGGAAGTATTGACTTGTCTTCTTTTACCAAACTCTGACTTCTTGTTGTCACATTGGTTTCTGATGTTTCCTCCTGTTTCAGAGAATCTTCCTCTTCTGTATCAAACATTGAGACACAATCCCATAAAACTAAAGTATCTTCCTCTTGTTTTTTTGTAGATTGACTGTATTTTTCTTCGTCTTTACCAGTTTCTGTTAGGTTGGAATCCAATAATTGATTCATTACCAGTGTCATAGAATTTATCCATTGTGGGCGGTTCTTCTCAGAATGAGGCTGCTAATGAAAGGTGCAAAAATTATCCATGCCTACATTAGTTAAATTCATTGTTGCAAGACTGTGTGGAGGAGGTTTAGGTTGATTGTTGTCCTCCCTCTTTTTATAGTAAGGTTTATATGATTTGTGAGCTTCCTTTTCTTTTTCTAAATCTATCACTCTGTTGGATAGCTTCTGAATCATCTTCAACATCCCTTCAAAATATTGTGACCACTCATCCTTAGGCTTGGTAAGTAATAAAGGATTTTTGTTTCCAACAGTCTTTTATTCTGAATGCACAGGATAATTATCTATGCTCTCCATCTCAGCCTCTACCTTCTCAGCTTCTTCGTAAGTTTCTGCTAATGTAGGTTTGACTGATCTCTTGGCAAAGATGGCCAGGTCCGGCCCTAGAGCTAAGGTGTAGTATTCAATGAGAGCATTTTCAAATGGCTTATAAACTGCAGTGAAATTTTTTAGGTAAGCGGCAAATCTTTGAGTGAAATTATGCACCTTTTCTTTCCTTTCTTTCTTTAGAGCGCATGACCCTTTCATTAAAGCTGCATGAGTTTTCTGAACTGCATATTTACTTCTAAAAATTCTCTCAAATGCGTCCCAATCTGTGATTGAATTTACAGGAAGGGAAAAATACCATGAGGTTGATGTTCATTTCAGGGTGTGTGGAAACAATCTACAGACCACATCTTCATGTTCTTCGGCTCATAGTCCTTCTATATCCAAGTAAAAACTTTGCAAATGACCATCTACCAGAATTGCTTCACTTGGGTCAAACTTAGGCAACATTTTGTCAAAATCCTGAGGAAAATCATGCAAGGGAGGTGTCAGGTTTAAAGGTGACCTATCCCTCCAAGCAGGCTGTGGATTTGGTTGGTTTGTGTTTACATTAGCCATGATCCTGAGTGGAGAATGAGGTTGTGACTGAACAGGGGTATGAATAGGTGAACAGTAAGGTGAATCTGGACCCAATTGATTCAAGGGTTGGTCAAATTCCTGTAAGGTTGATTCTACCAGTTCTTCAAGATCTTCTACCAACACTGAGTCTTCTAATTTAGGGAGATCCTTTTTTCTGATATTCTCTTCTGGGTAGGACAGGAATAATTGGTAACCCTCCAATTTTATTTGCATATGCCCTAGTAATTCTTCTCAAATCATCAACTACTTCGTTATCGACAGAATACAGATGCCCTTTATCTTTCTCTTCAGGAGTTGGATTGTGAAACAAACTGCTTTCAGAACTATCACCGGTGGAGTAATTTTGAGGAAATAGGCTTCCTAGGCCAGCCATGCACTGGCGGCCCTCCTTCTAGCGCCAAAAACTGTTGAGACCTGGAAAATCGCAGGTAACAATAGTTAGGGATTCTCCCCAATAAATGTTCCCAACTAGCCCGTTACTGTTTGGTATGGGGAATTCATCCAGTTTACGGTCCGACTACCATAGGTCAAGTAACAAATTAAAAGGTTTTACCGGTTACATCCCGGTCCACCGTGTATATTTTAGTTTTTTGTGTTTAAGTTATGATGTACAAGTGCCCATCTAACAATGCAAACGATAGAGATAATGAGGAGGGTCACAATGTGATGCACAGGTTCTTACCTCTCATCTTACCTCTCTCGCATCTAAATCACAAACAACAAGAAACTAACTAAAACTAACTAACCTATCCCTAGGGAGCAGAATTATCAGTTAACAATGAGTAATGTATTTTTGCGCATGTATTAGGAACAATTACATATAGTTGTTACTTATTTCAAAACACATGAACATTAATAGAAATATGAACAACAAGATAACTTATTGTTTATGACAACCTTCATTACTCACAGTGGAAATTTCAAAGAATAAACTGGAGTGCATTCATAACATGAAAAGAAAATCACTGAGTTAGAATGATCTCACAGTTAATCGAAGTAAGCTGAAAATGAAATAGTTCACATTCAACTGATCCATAGCAAAATATTTGAAACATTCCACCAAAATTTCTCCAGCAGGAAACTTGTAATTCTTTATTGTAAAAGGAAGTAGTTCTTCTTACAATATACTCTCAAAAATTGCTTGGGAAAGAAGTCCTTTCTACATCTAAGCTCTCCTATATTTATACAAAAGACAAAACCTTTGGGCTTCCCCAACTTTTCAGTTCCCAAAATTTGTCTTGCAGTATGTGCTCATAAATTATACAATATATTACATTTTAAATCAAAACTTTATAGAACACTTTATGAAGAGGGGCCCACTTGGTCATTTATGAACTGTTTCCATGCCTGGGCCTCTGCTGCTATGCCTTCAAAATCAAAGGGTTCAAGAAAACGGATATTTATCTCATACCTAGCAGCCTGATTCTTAATTGCTTCTATCCTCGCCGGACTCAGGCACAGCTGATCTTCTAGTAAGTGTATACTTACTGCTGCATGTGCCACTGCATTCTTCAGAATCTGTTCATCTAGATCCTTGATTTTTTGTATCTCCTGCTCATCTTCCTGATACCTGTTCTGTAGATGTTCTATAAACAGTTCATGTTTTGGTATCACTTCCAATCTTTTTTCTGCAGAAACCTGGCATATATTGTATGTGACAACCACTCTTCTGTAGTATTCGGCACATACTCCCTTCGTTTTCTTTATAGTTTTCTTGAATTCTCCTGCAACATTAATTGCAAACTCCAGTAAATCATATTCTTGTTTCAAACTCTGTTGGTCTTTAACTGGTAATTCCGCAGGAGACTCCTTATTTTCTTCGGTCCATACCATCCTTTCTGTCATAACCTCCAAAATATCTTGAGATCTATCTAAAAAATACGAAGTAGTGTCCAAAATTTCTTCTAATATACTATCTATTTGCAAAATCTTACACCTTTCTTCCTCAATGCGCATATGTAGTTGGTGGATCCTCCTTCCTTAAGCTAGAACATGTTCCTTCAAAGGCTAGACATCTGTCTTCTGTTCCATAGCATCTTTCAGTGATGTTGTCAATGAAGTATTATGTTCCTCCAAAACTACTACCTGCATTTGATATTGTTTCTCTCTTTCTTCAGTGGTAGCATTCTATGATTCTAACTCAATGACCTTGTTTTGCAACTGGACCTTCTCTGCACTTAGAGTTTCGTAGGAAACCTAAAGGTCATTTTTCTCAGTTTTCAACACTTGGTGCTCTAGCTGTAGCCTTTGTAATTCAGCTAAGCTGTCTTGAGCACTCTTTTCCGTTTTCTCTGCAGAAACTTCTAAAGCCTCCTTATTTTCCTATAGAGTCTGAAGTTCTGTTCTTGAAGGCCTCACTTCATTCATCATGTCCTCGTATTTCCTTTTTGGCTTCTGACCTTCATCCCTCTCCTTCTTCAAAGTTTCTTTTAATTGTGTTGCATTCTTTTTCGATTGATTGAGGTCTATCATAATCCTATCTACATCGTCTTCGGTTGCCTAGGTTAATGCCACCCCAACTCTGGCTATCAATCTTGGGTCTGCATCCGTTCCATGCACCAAAGTTTTATCCATTATCATCTTACCCGACTGTCCCCCAATTTCAACTTTATTCTCGGTTCTTTTTACAATCCTTTTCTTCTCCTTATCATAGAATATAGTACTGAAGTCAGGGATCTCCTCCCCTTCTATAGGCATGAAAGGGATCAAATTAATTCCAAAAATATAAGCTTGTCCTAGTGTACGGTCAGAAGCTGCAGCAGGCTCCTGGAGATCAGGATTAGATTGTTCGTGTCCTTGATCTGTGGAATCCTGTCCTCCCTGTGTATCTACTTGTTCAGTATTATGTCAATCTTTTTGAGATCCTGTTAATCTCAAACCTTCACTTTCTTCTTGTCTTTTCTTTATCTCTACTTCTTAATTTCTCTTTCTCTCCTCCTCTTCCTTCCTTGTTGTTTCTTCTACAGCTCTCTTCCTTTCTTCTTCTTCATTATTCAACCAACTCTCTGCCTCCTGTGCTATCCTTCTAGCATCTTATACCCTCTTTTTGGCCTCTTCTTCTTCCATTTTCTTAGCCTTCTGTGAGGTTTTTCCCTTCGCTCCCACAGTAGTGATTTTCTGTTTAAATCTCTTTTTTAGGGCAGTCATGTTCTTTGCACTCCTGAATGTTTCCTCATCCTTGTCCCAGAAGTTGGTATATTCAAAATGAATGCTTTCCTCTTTGTAGTGATCTACTACCTTGTTTTGGGAGTCATTCCTATGAAAGTTCAGTTCACCAAAATAGAAATGCTCTAGCTCCTGCACAAATTCTGTAGTCTGTTTTACCTTTGAAAACTTATAACTCCCTAGCCAGAAAGGAATGGTAGGATATGCTTCATTTTTATGTTCGAACAAGAAACTTCCCACACCATCAATATATACCTACCTAACTACTTCTTTATGTAGCACATAATTAGTGGCATATTTAGGGAGTAGAGAAGGTGCCTCGAAGCCACCATACATTCCTTCCTCAGTCAAATAATAGTTTCCATGTTCCTCAATGACTTTGAACGCTTCTTCTGACATGCGGTTGCATTTAGTCAGGAAAATTAGGGTGTACAAAGGCATGATGAAGTGTTCACATATCTCTTTGTAGTCGCTATAATATTTGTGAGCCCAAAACAATTTATATGTTGTGTATACCGGGGTCCTGTCCCTATCCCAGTTACATCTCAAGACTAGAAACGACTAAGTACATAGTATACAGTTAAGCAGGATGGAGCTCATGTAGAACTCTGACTTCTTCTATGACACCCCTCCCAAGGCTAAGGATATGCATGCTGAGAGGCTATCAGACACTATGTTTGACCAATTAAATATGGTTCCTTGAGTGGCCACATAGAAGATAATTGGTATCTGTCCTATTTTGAAGCTTTTTCCGTGAGCTCGACCAAAAATCCTATTCAGGATTAGTTCAATAAATCTCTAAGGGGTCCGGAGAGTGGATGTGTCATATTCTCCTGAGGGCCTAGTTCGAAAGTTCTTCCCTGGTATCATCATTCTTTTAACTGTTTCTACTAGGTCCATAGCTATCTCTTTCAACCAGCTTTCTGTCAAGTAAATCTGAGCAGGAGGCAAATGATATGCCATTGAGACATATGCAGGGCTGTAGGTAGCGTGCCCTGCTTAACAGTATTTTCAAGGATCATCGTAGTTACATCTCCCTGGGCAGAATCCAACCAATCACCTCTGAGCACGGGAACAACTCAGGTCTTGTGGCGACTTTCATGAGAGTCTATTTCTCGATGTTTGCATAAATAGTCAACTCTTCAAATCCTGCATCAGGTATGTTCTGATTTACAATCATCCTGTATATTCCCCCCCATTTGTAATCTAGTTTGACCCCGGTGGTAGCTTTGGTATCTTCATATATGTATTCAACCCTAGTGATCATCTCAACCTTTGGTTCTCCTTCAACAACTAGAGCCTTCTTCTTTTGTCTTTTAGACATATCTCCTTTGCAGCAATCACCTTGTCATAAACATAGCATGTTCTTAGACCATTTAGCATTTGCCAAGTGAAACAATAATAACAAAAAACTGTATCAATCTATTTACCTCTTCCATATGCATTCTGAAAAATGAACTATACACAATATTAATGCATGAAAAGAAAAATGACAAGGCAAAAGAAAATCCTGCAAGTTGTGCTTAAAACCCTCTAAATCCACTATTTGTAACCAAAATCACAACCCTAATAGAACAGAGTCTTCCTTTAATTCGAGCCGTATTTGAACTAAATCGAACTCCTCCAATAGAAGCATGGACCACATTGTCGCTACTACTAATCCTCAAAACACTAGACCCTATACTGCTCCTCATCACAAAAAAACCCTAACTCGATCAAAACATTGAAAACCTCCACCGTCCCACGAAATGAGGGTAAACGCATACAAAAATTTAACCCCCCCCCCAAGACAGCCATGAACAACCAAAGAATGGGTCGTGCAGACAGCGTAATGCTTGTCTATACTGACCCCTCAATATTTTAGACAGGAATAAAATATACATAATGGCTCAAACAGCTGCACGGGCTCAAAGCCCCCCCCCCCCTTCCGCCAAAAAAATGCCACAACTCGTTATGCACGTATACAGCAGAGATAAACATTCTTTATACAAACAAAACATCCCATGGAAAAACCCTAACCAGGGAAGACCTAAGTAGGGAAAACCACGGTTTCAATCAACCAATACAAATCAAACAACAAGGTCGTGGATTGCCTACCTGGAAAAATGAACTGGAGTCGATGGGATGACCCAAAACCTCCACGGTAGCACGCTAATGAGTGAAATTCGGACAGGTGGGCACGTAAATCGCTACGAACAACAAGGACTAGAGCAATCTTCGAGTTCGAATACAGATAATAATAAAATAATGCTTCGCCTCTATATATAAACCTTTGGTGAAAAAGAGTCGGCAGGAAAACCCTATCGGCAGTTGAAAACACTAAATGTCGGGAGGATAGTCTGATTGACAGCCGCAACGGTGGACCTAAAAACTACTACGGATCCATGACAGCATAAAACCCGTCGTTGATTGGAAGCTCTAAAGGCTAAAGGCCGGAACTCCAAATATTAACATTTCTGCAGTGTCGACGATGCCAAGCACTATCATCGCAGTGATTGTGTATCGGCGATCAGAACCAAAAACCTTTAACGCATCAAAGCTTCAAACCACAACACTCTTCGTAGTGTCAGTGATATACAAGGTATCATGCAACCTACTCTTTTACAAAGTACTGGAACCTGAGTTACTTAAAACCTTCGGTATCGGCAAGCGGAAAGACTATCTTCAGGTCACTTATCAACCTCCTTCCGAAACATCGACGACATAGAGAAAAACTCCTCCGATCCAATATCGAAACTCGTTCCGATTGCGATAAAACAAAGTCATCGATATTCAAAACAATCAGTTTGTGAAATAAGACAAAAAAAAGATAAAAGCACGAATCGGCGAGAAACAAAACTAAACATCGGGACATTCACTGTTTGCCTTTCGAAACGTCGGTGGCATAGAGGACTAATACCCCATCTCATTCTTCAAACGACTCCCGACAGCGATAAACAAAATCAACTTTAAGCTCCACAGTCTTCTATGTTTCCGACCTCAAAGATCAATTTAAGTAGAAAAACTGGACTTCCAAGACAGATTTAAAGAAATCAAAACAAACCTGGGTTAGATAAAATCAAAAGGAGGGTCCAAAATTTTAAAAATTTGGGAAAGAAGTTGCAGCTGCAACAAACTGAAATATAAAATAGAAATAAAAGAAAAACAAAACCCCTCTCCACACAAGGTTAGGGTTTAAACTCCAAGGCCCTGCATACAACTATTAGAACCAAAATACATGCAAAAACATGTTAAGCAATGAACCTGCAAACAAAAACTATTAGAAAAACTACAAACTACTAAATCAAACACAGGTATACCTTCTAGTTGGAATGGGCCACCATGCCCTAGCTTGGAGAAGCACCTCTCTTGAGAATGAGGGGGAGCTATGGCTCAATGGAGGAATGAAGGAGAGGGAGTGTGGGTGGCTTGAGAGGAAAATGGTCTCAAGGCATCCACTCGGGTAGTATAACAATATGCAAGGGAGGAATGATTTGAGAGTGACCCCCACCCCTCTATTTATAGCTTTTTGGGGGTTTTTTAGGGTTTTAAGCCCCCGGTTGGGGCTTTAGCCCCTTTTTTGGTCTTTTAGCCCCTTCCACCCTATCTTTAGCTCCTTTTGGGGTTTTAAGCTCCTTTGAGGGGTTTTAGCCCCTTTTTGGAGGCTTTATCCCCTATGAGAGCTATTTTGGCTCTTTTTAGGGGATTTTAAGCCTTTTGCTCATTCTTAAGCCTTTTTGAGGGTTTGGGGGTCCAACGAGGTGAAATGAGGGTCGTGCATGGGTGTCCTTGGGTGGTGTAGGCCATGTAGAGCTCAGTGAGGTATTTTTTGGGTTAACACCCTCCATATCCTTAAGTGGATATGAGTACTATGTCACATTTATTTATGACTATTCAAGAAAGACTTGGATATACTTCTTGAAGAATAAGAGTGAATTTTTCAGGAAATTCAAAGAATTCAAATCCTTGATAGAGAACCACTCAAAAAAGAGAATCAAGACACTGAGATCAGATAATGGTGGAAAATACACTTCAAAGGAATTTGATGCATTCTATAAGGAGGTCGGAATCAAGAGGGAACTAACCACTCCCCATAATCCCCAATAGAATGGTGTTGTGGAAAGAAAGAATAGAACTATCATGGAAGTAGTGAAGACCATGATTCATTACCAAGACCTCCCTATGCACCTATGGGATGAAGCAGCAAGAACAGCTATATATGTGTACAATAGATTATCTCACAATGCTCTTGGATTCAAGACTCCTAAAGAGATGTATGCCGGAAAGAAACCTGAAGTGAGCCATAACAAGATATTTGGTTGCCCAGTATATGTACATATTCCGAAAGAGAAGAGAACCAAACTAGATCCTTCTGGAAAGAAGGGAATATTTGTAGGATACTGTAAAGTCTCCTGTTGGAGCAGGGCCCCACAGCTACAGGAAAAGCTGCTATATCAGAACAAGGAAGTCAAAGGAAATAGTACCTGAAGCAGCCAAGAAGAGAGAGCTCAACCATTGCACTTAAGGCAGCAGCGACGACAGGAGGGCTCAACTACCCTCATAAATGGAAAAGGAGCAACAGGCCGAGGTATTAAAGACAAAGGACAGAAGGGGAGCAACCGAGGAAGCGGCGCCCATACCCAAGATCAGCGTCAAAAATCGAGGAAGACTGCAGAAAGATGTAGTGTGACCAGTAAGCGGCAGTTCAAAGTACAGAGAGGTCGACTATCACAGTTAGGGTTTTTGGGTTACTATTGGGATAGGCCCACTGTGTTGTATCATGGGGAGACCTTAGGGCCACCTATTTAAGCATGTATTTTGTATTCTAAAAGTTTAGATGGTTGGTTGTTAGTTAGTTAGTTGTTTTTAGTTGTCATCAGTATTGTAAGACACTGAGAAAGAGTTGAGCTCTGGTTCTGTTGTTAAGTCTGTAGTCATCTTACTGTAACCAGTAGCCGACTCCTTGAGCATGAATGTAACAATCCATAGGGATTGAGAGAGAGAGAGGAAGAATATATTGTAAGAAGAAAGCTTATAGGAGGAGAAGATATCTAGGAGAGAAGGGCTCTAGCTATGTGCATGGAGTTTCCCAGAAGATCTCAAGCAGCATAATAGGTTGCAGCAGAACTGTGTAACTGAGCTATTATACCCAGGAGGAAAGCCTCTGGACCTTGAGAGTTGATGACTATACTGACTCTTACTGTAGGAAATATCATAGTATAGAAAGGCGATATCGCACTGTCAGAGGAGCTGCGGTGTGAGATATCGCAGGTTGGGAGTTGAGCAGAAGAGAAATTTTGCGCATCATCGGAGGAGTTGTGATGCGATAAGAGCCAGTCCCATAGCAGAATCAGTTGGGAAGAGAGAAACAGCCTTGCTGAGAAATCCCACTGGTTAACTAGAGTCAAAAGAACCTAGGATGCTACAAAACCTGGTTGAGGAAACCTGATTCTTCAACCACCCCATCTAGGATCACTTCGGGTGAGACTTCAGGCCGTTCTGCGGTCTGTCGCCGAAAGGGCCAATGAGCTAGGGGTTTTGTTGGTACACTACAGTAAACCCAGGTCTGCCCAAGTTTAAGCCAACAAATGATTCCGTCGCCGGTTTTGAACAAACTGAAGAGCTGATCTTCTGTTGGAATCCTACTAAAGAAGAACTCAACCAGTGGGTTGAGTCTAAGGAGAGAGAATTTGTTGAAAAAGAAAACAAGAGTCCTAGGCTGAGTACATAGGACTGGTTACAGAAACATATCTTCACAGACCTACATGAGATATTTTTTGCGACCTATGCAAATGAGTTGTATGATTGGTTGTCAAATTTGAATGATAAGCACGTATTCAAGAAGAAAAGGAACATTGTCTGGACACCAGAGCTGATTCACACCGTGAAGAGCGTAGATAATCCTATTTCGCGGGCAGTAGACTTATGGATTATGAGTTTGCTGGAAGGTTTCATTACAGAGTTTGCAGTTGATCAAAGAAAGAGTTTCAGTGAAGCAGAGAGGTACTTCTTCAAAGGATATCACGGCCAGTACCTAAACTCTTTAAATTTGTCCCTTAAGATGTTATTATATGAAAAAGGAGTACTAGATATATTCTCGGATGAATAAGTTAAGTAAGTGTAATGTCACAAGAGTTTGAGAGTGATTTTGAAGAAATTGGATGTACACGTAGTGGAAAGAAATATAAAGTAGATTTCAAATCTTCCTTCTTTGAAGACAGTTCAAACAGTACTAGAGAATAGAGTCAAAGTAATAGAGAAAGAACAGCAGGGGGTATCCCTTACCACCCTTATACCCCACAGAAACCGACTGGGACTCAGAATAATCCCGCAGGAACTCCATCTAGTAGTTCACACACAGTACATACTACATCCACATCACCTACATTTACACCGCCGAGTGGTAGTAATACAGCAAATCAGAATCCACCACATCGAAACAAAATGGGGGATGACATGAAATTACCTACCTTTAGGGGTACAGGGGCAGAAGACCCAGAACAGCATTGGTTCCTATGTGAAGCTGTATGGACCATTAAACAGATCCAGGACGACAATACTAAGCTTGTCCAGTTGGCCACTACACTTAGAGACAGAGCTTTAACATGGTATATGAAGTATACATCAACGCAGAACAAAACACTCATAGAGGTCAGGACCGCAATGATTAAGGAATTTAAGAAACCCAAGTCTGAGTCACAATGTATCACAGAACTTAAAGACATTAAACAGTTACCCACAGAGTCAGTATGGGATTTCGATCAGAAATTTAAAGCTCTTATAGACCAAGTTAGTTTTGAGTTTGCACCGGAGCAGCATAAGGAATGGTTCATCGCAGCACTGCTCCCTCACATCAGACTTCCACTAATGCAACAGAAACTCCATACGCAGGATGACGCATTGGATATGGCAATGAAACTACAGGCTTCGCCTTTAGCTGAGACTAGTACAGGTATGACAAACTTACAAAATCAGTTAGCCAATCTCACTTTACAGCTACATGAGATTAAGAAAGGAAAAGAGGTTGCACAAGAGTTATGGTGTACAAAGTGTAAAGGACATGGCCATACCAAAGATAACTGTCCAGTATTTGTTGAGTATCTAGCAAGTGGGGCTCCTAACCCCTTAGTACAGAATCAAGGGCCATGGTGTGAAATCTGTAGAACAAGAGGACATAGACCACAGGAATGCCCTTTACTTTAGAAGTATGTACAAACTCCTAAAAAATTATACTGTAACTTCTGTAAGTCAGTAGGACATGATGAAAATAATTGCAGAGCTTATGATCTCATGATAGAGAGAAAACATGACTTCTATAGAGTCCAGTCAGAGACATCAGGACCAGCAGCAGGACCACAGCATGAACTGACTCATGATGGTCGTGGTGGAGGCTTTGGCCGTGGCCGTGGACCGGTTGTTTGTTACAATTGTGGAGCTGTAGGACATTATGTTAGGGATTGTCAGAACCCTACTACAACATGTAAGTATTGTAAGTCCTATGATCATACTATAGAAGTATGTCTTATCTTGATAGCCAAGATTAAGGATCCTAAGCCAGCAGTAAACCAGAAAATTCAGCTTATTGCTGCTGAGCAGAAAGAACCAGAACCAAGTGTCAATGTTGTGACTCGCAGTGGTGCTTCTACTAGTAGTACATTGCAGGATGCCGAAAAGAATACAGGTCCGAAGTGGGTGCGTAAAGCCACTGATAAAACTACACCGCTTGACCTGCAGAAGAACAAAGAAACATTTCAACAAGCTAAAACTTTCTTTACTGACCCTACACTACCAATATCGCAGGTATTGCCTTATAGGGGCGTACCACAGAAAAAACCTTGTGGTGTTAGTCCTGTGTAGACATCGCAGGCTACCACATCTGGAAGGTGCAAAGAGGATGAGTAGACAGGAAGTGTACAATCCTTCCTGCAGAGATGCTTGAAACTCGTAAGAAATGAGAAATACATAGGAGAGCTTCAACGCATCATAGATCAGTGTCAGCAGTCTTCTTCCGTGAGCAGTACGCAGCGTGTTGTTCATAATATTATGGGCCATACAAGAACAGGAAGAGAAATGAGACTCACAACACAAATTGGAGAGTTTGAAATGGATGAGGTAATCCTAGATTTAGGATCAGAGGTAAATGTTCTTAATAAGCAGACATGGGAACAGATGGGTAGTCCTAATTTATCCAGATCACCTATCCATCTATGATTAGCCAATCAGCAGAGGGTATCGCCACTGGGTCGATTACCGCAAGTACCAGTTGATATTGACGGAGTTCGCAGCTTTTCATATTTTGAAGTCATATAAATTATTGGCGATAGCAGACCGTATCCAGCTTTATTAGGTATTGATTGGGCAATCGATAACATGTATTTTATCAATTTGAAGAAAAGACAAATGACCTTTGAGGATAAACAGATTCGAGTCATCGCGTCGTTGGATCCTTTTCAGGGTCCTCGATACATTGAACCTATCAGAGTAGAGGAAGAGGTGCGTAATATGGAGAGCTTCTATCAGATGACTGCTAGTCAGAGTGATTATATCAACCCCACCGCAGAAGGAAATATTAGTTGGCGATGCGACAGCTCATGCGCATCGGATTCGGATGTTGGTTTAGAAAATTGGCAGAATAGACTTTATGAAGTCTCAGCTTGCAGATGTGCATTTATGACTAAGTCACTACGATGGATTGGCACAAAGGTTAAGGATATTCCATCATTTGATGCTTTAGCAGATGGCAATGACTTTTTACAGTAGTTTGAGCAGGAAATTCCTCATGAGCAAAGGATGGCAACTATTGACCTTGCAGTAAGAGCCACACCTACAAGATGGTGGCATGCACATAAAGAACATATCGCATCATGGGATGATTTTAAGAGATTGATGATGATCAAATTCTCTAATGACAAGGAGCCATTACAACAGAAATACACAGGAGAAAGTGACCCCAGGTCACATATTAAGATTTGTGAACAGAAATGGTCGGACATTCCAGAGGATGAATGGGTTCACCTATTCATTCATACTTTAGACATAGTCCTAAGGAACTGGTACACGGAGACAAAATTGCACAGAGGAACGACTACATGGCCAGTTATGATAGACAGCTTTCTACTCACTTTCACTTTTGAATCTGAGTATCCAAGCATTGATTAGGCTCTAGAGATTATAAAGACTAAGATATTTGATGACTGTACCCTACCAGTGCATGCTCATCCTGATTGGGCCATCCAGTTAGAACATGCGCTAGAGTGTTACAACTTCGCAGAAGAGCCAGGTGATGAGGATGAGAATCCTCACAGTATCAATATTCCAGAGTCAGAAGGGACTCGCGAAGTTGATGGACCAAAGCTAGAGATTCCAGCTGTCACAGATCCTATTAAGATTAAAAAGATCAATATTGGCACAGAAATAGAACCAATTTTTGCCTCTATTGGAGACTATTGGGATGATGAAACGGTAGGACACATTTCAGATTTGTTACATGACTATTAGGACCTATTTCCCACTAAGTTTATAGAGATGAAGGGAATAGTAGGAGATTTGGGAGTCACGAGGATACCTTTGAAAGAGGATGCTAGGCTAGTTAAGCAGCGTCCATACAGATTAAATCCTCGTTATAAAGAAAAAGTTAAGGATGAGATTGATAAGATGCTAGCAGCAGGCATCATTGAGCCAGTAGAAGAGAGAGAATGGGTTAGTCCCATGGTCATGTAGGAAAAGAAAACTAAAGGAGAAATCAGGATTTGTGTCGATTTGTGCAAACTCAACGACGCATCACTTCATGACCCATTTCCAACACCTTTTACTGATGAAGTTTTAGACAATGTGGGAGTACAGGAGATCTACTCATTCACTGACGGCTTTTCAGGCTATCACCAGATAAGAATCCATCCAGAGGATCGACATAAGACCACCTTTGCGACAGAATGGGGCTCATTCCAATATACGGTAATGCCCTTTGGTCTTAAAAATGCACCAGCTATTTTTTCTAGAGTAGTAGTTGTTGTTTTTAAGGAATACATCCATAAATTCTTAGAAATCTATTTTGATGATTGGACTATATTTGGATTAATCGAAAAGAATATAGGAGATTTAAGGCTCATGTTAGAGAAATGTAGGCAATATCAGATTTCTCTTAATTTGAAGAAATGTATATTCTGTGCACCATTTGGTATTTTGTTGGGTCATATTGTTTGTAGACAAGGCTTGATGGTAGATCCTACAAAGATTGCCATCATTGTAAATCTTCCAGCGCCTAACTCAATCAAGCAATTGAGAACAGTGCTTGGTCATACCGGGTATTATAGAAAATTCATCGAAGGCTATGCAAAGATCACAGCACCTATGGAAAAGTTGTTAAAGAAAGAAGTGAAATTCCAATGGACTGAGGAATGCCAGCAAAGTTTAGACACTCTTAAAGAGAAGATGGCCACAGCACCCATCTTAGTATTTCCAGATTGGAACAAGCCATTTCATGTACATGTGGATGCATCTGAAACCGCACTGGGGATTGTCTTAACATAGCCAGGAGAAGGGGGTATCGACCACCCTATCGCGTACTCAAGCAGAAAGTTATCTACTCCAGAAAAGAACTACACCACTACAGAAAGAGAAGGATTAGTTATGGTGTATGCTCTACAGAATTTCAGGCACTACCTATTGCGTGCCCCATTCAAGATGTTCACTGACCATTCCGCTTTAAAGTATTTGGTCAATAAGCCAGTGTTAGGAGGAAGGATCTGCAGATGGTTACTCCTATTTCAAGAGTATGATTTTGAAATTATTGTAAAACTAGGGAGATTAAATGTCAGACCTGATCATCTCTCGTGGATAGACTCAGGAGAAGAACCAAGTAATATAGAGGATAATTTTCCAGATGCGCAATTGTTTTCTATCCAGATCACATATGAGTATTACACAGATATTATTCACTTTCTCACTACAGGGTGGGCACCAGTTTATTTTACTAAGCAGCAAAAGAAACAGTTAGTTGTTAAAGCAGCAGATTTCACTTTGATCGCAGGACATTTATACAAGCTAGGACCAGATGAAGTCCTGCGCAGATGCATTATGCCGCACGAGAAAGAGGCCATTATCAGAGAAGCACATTCAGGTACCACAGGAGGTCATTTCGCAGGAAAGCCGACTTCTCAGAAAATTCTAGCTGCAGGATTATGGTGGCCTACTTTACATAAAGACACTAAGGAGTTTTGTAGATGATGTGATATCTACCAGAGGGTAGGAAAACCTTCGCGGAGAGATGAAATACCATTGCGACCACAGATTACGCTGCGGGCATTTGACAAGTGGGCTATAGATTTCGTGGGTCATATCAACCCACCAGGGAAACGAACTGGTGCGAGATACATCATCACAGGAACATAATACCTCATCAGATGGGCAGAGGCCAAAGTAGTAAGGAATTGTGATGCTGCTACAGCTGCATAGTTCATTTTTGAAAACATCATAAGTATATTTGGATGACAGCAATTTTGATGAGTGATCAAGGCACACACTTTCTGAATCGCATTATTCAGGCCTTGATGGAGGAATTTCAGATACAGCACCATAAGAGCACTCCCTACCACCCACAAGCTAATGGTACGGTGGAGGCTTTTAACAAGATTCTAGAAAATTCTCTTACTAAGATCTGTAACAGCCAAAGAGACGATTGGGACCTCAGGGTTAATGTTGTATTATGGGCTTATAGGACTACATGCAAGAAACTTATAGGACACGCACCTTTCAGCTTGGTGTATGGACAAGAGGCTGTTATGCCTATGGAATATATTATTTCCAGTTCAAGAATTTCTCAAATTACCGAGATGGCTGATATAGATACGATGAATGAAAGACTAACGCAGCTGCTGGCCTTAGAAGAAGAAAGATTCATCGCAGGATTTCATCAAAAAGTGCAGAAGGCACGAGAAAAAACTTGGCATGACAGGCATATCAAGAGCAAGATTTTTCAGACAGGAGACCTAGTGCTCCTTTATGTCAACAAGTTTGTTAAGTTTCCAGGGAATTTCAAGACACATTGGTTGGCGCCATATCAGATTCAGCAAGTTACAGAAGGAGGTGTCGTTCAACTCAGTAAACTAAATGGGGAACTTGTTCCTACTTTGATTAATGGTAGTAGGCTCAAGTTTTACAATGACCGCCACTTCACCTTCAATCCCTAACTCAGAGAAATTAGGTGGTACAGATTTCCAGTGTAGTTGAAAGGAGGCATCGCACCCATAACTAGTCTACACCCAAAAAAAAAAATTCTAAGTAGGAGGAATCGCAGCAGGAAAGTTTCGGAGTTTTTGCGCAAGTCATAGGACGTTGCGGAGTTTCACGCCAACTTTTTGGTCCAGGACGATGCGGTGTGACATCGCAGCGAGGCGATGTTCCCCGTGCCACAAACATGATTTTAAAAGGGAAAGAGGGCCAGTCACTTCGTCTTCTAACTAGCAATTAATCAAGATATGATAGGTATACGTTTCCCTAGATTTGGAAACAGTACAACGATTGTCCTAGATTTGGTAAATCTTGGTCGAGACTGCAAGTTGCACACAATTTTTTAGGGAAATTTGATCGGATTTTCAGCACTTAATAAGGATCGGGATGACGGCTGTTGTCTTATCCATGCAATAAATGTCACCAACGGGTCCAATCTAAGTGATCATTGCTTCAGAGATTATTGTCTTCATTACAAATACACAGATCATTTAAACAGAAGGGTTACTTTTATGATTTCTAATCATTATAGAGCAATTTGTAGAGTTTTCCCTGTGCAGAGATACTCCAGTTACAGAGTGTTGGTTTTCCCTATTTTCGTAGCCATTACTAGTCCAGAGTATTGCACCAGATGGTTTATGTCCGAGAAGGAACCTTTAGAAGACGTTGTGCGATGATTCCAGCGTGGTGGCCTCGAGTTTGCTATGACGATGCCGCCCAGGGTTGTGAAATTAGGTGCACCACAGGTCAGACAGATGCAAAGGATGAAGAGTCAAGCTCAAATAGTAGAAGAGTCCAGCTCAGAGCAGGAAGAAGAAGTTCATATGGCAACAGTATACATTTTTCCACGGGTCGAGGACACACCAGAGGTAACCATTCCCAAGGGTGCTAAGTATCGTATTCCGCTACCGCCGATTGATCCTCGCGAAGAGAAGGATGGAGATCTGTTAGGATATGCCCCTGTTCTCAAATTTACAGACCATAACCTTGGAGACAGTAAGACATATCCTCAATTTCGGTCGGACCAGTTTCTTACAGTTCAGAGGAACCCGCGGACCAGTGCAAATGAGTTTGTTCCTATGGAACATGTCCAGATTCTTGAGCGGTCGGGCTTGCTCAATTTGTTGAAAATACCACATTTAGGACGAGGTGCAGAGGTTAATGGCGTGGTGCGCATGCTACTCTCCTATGTACATGGAGGTTACCTCTAGCTGGGTAACAGGGTTGATTTGAACGTCGATTTGATACACTGCATCACCGGGCTGTCCAAAAGCGGTAAGGACCCTCAGACGCACATATCAGGGAAAAGCAAGGATACTAAGCTACCACCACTTCTAGTCAACAAATATAAGCTACAAAGAGGAGGTCGGGCTTATGACCTCACAGCCTTAGCAGATGATACACTCAGATTTACAGCCAGTCTGCTTGCAGGCATACTGTTAACCAAAGTTCGCCCAAAAGAAGTTACCGGAGCAGTAATTCACCTTCCCGTGCAAGTCGCAAAAGGTGAACAATTTAATTGGTGTTTGATTTTATTAAACATTTTTCTTGCAGATTGTTTGGCAGCGCAGGACGAGCCAAACCACGCCTTCCACTTCTCGTGGTTGTTGATATTATGTGCATTCGTCGGGAGGAGAGAGCCACCCCATACTCAGTTTCTATAGCTACGAGGCGGAGAGTGCAGAGGCGCACGATATGCCAACTTATGGGAAAGCAACAGTCCAGCTAAGAAAAAGATAAATATGATAGTATTCTATGACTACTGTAAGCTGTTGAAGTGAGTCATCCAGGACCGCGGATCAACACAGAGGTTGTTGACATGTATCACAATCGGCTTGATTTCATTGCGGGCAAGCATACAATCTATCTGAGGCCAAAAGGATTTAGAATGGATAACTGGGATACTGGATCGTTCAGGATGATAGCGTAGGATGTAGAAGATGTCATCAAAGACTTTGATGAAGAGTGGAAGAAGGCATTAGAAGATGCCACAGCAGGAAATGTACAAGCAGATACCGCACCAATAGACCCATTAGACAAAGGAAAGGATAAGGTGGGTTCTAAGAGGAAAGATGCAGAAGAAGTGCCACCATCGACACAAAAGAAGAAGAAAAAATTCAAAGCCTCAAAGCCAACTACACATATCGCACTAACAGAGGATGACTATAATCTCATCGCAACGAGATTGCAGGAGGAAATGCAGGACTCATTTCAGGCGATGCAGACATCGCATGACAAGCTGTAGAGCACGATAGATAAGCAGCTTCCAGATTTGAAAGCACTAACTGAGAAGACTACCACGATACAGACTCAGTCATTCTAGGCGACAACAGGAGAGAGCTCAAGACCATCGATTTCCCGTGAGGAAGTCTTTGCAAAGGATCGTAGGAATACAGTGTTGATACCGCCAGGGAGTATCTGATTCCCTGCTTCAATGATTGATGTGCAGATACAGGTTAGACAACCTGTTGAGGTTAATCTGGCACAGTTCCCTATTGATCAACTACAGATGATCCAGCAGCAGATAGCCATACTCATACTCATTGGTTTTACCCTCCTTAGGGAGAATAGAGTAGTCGTTCCCACCATACTTTGGCTTGCTAGTGTTGGTTTCATTATTCACTATCTCCACCCATTTGTTACCTTCTAGTTATGTTTGCAACTAGACCCACTATTTGACTTGTGGCATGGAGGACCTTTCCCCACTAGAGCCTCTTTGTTGGACAAAGCTTCCCTGTTCATTTGTGTCTCGGCTCTAACATTCCTAGGTTGTGTTCGCTAAACCTGAAACAAGTAGCACTGCCATCAATACAATGTGTTTGGAAATGAAATGAATATCTTATGAAAAAATCCCATTCATGAAAAGTATTGTTTTTGAACATACGTGAATGCAAGGAAATCCTAATGAAATTGGCTTTGAATTACATTGAAATGAATATCTTAAAACATTCATGAAAAGTAGTGTTTTTAAAAATGAATGAATGCATAAAGCCTATATAATAAAAATCTGTGTAACAAATTCATGGACCAAGGCTACGGAAAATCAAAGGCCGAAAAGCAATGGTACTTAAAAAGTTATATCTAAATATTGTTGGCCTCACTTGTATTTGATTTGGATTGTGAGCATTTTTCAAGGTGAATAAGCACCTCTGAAAGTAACTTATCCATTTGTGAGACACCGCCATCCCCTGTGTTATTGCTTGTCTAACATATGCTAGAGTGAGTATCCCTCTCCCATATCTGAAGTGTCGCAATGTCAATATGGTAGTCACCCTTCAACCTATCCTGTTGATTTTATCCTTCACCCTTCACTAGCAAATTGACTACAACTATGAAGTGAGTATGGTCTTGAAAGTCTGGTATGAGTTATAAGCTAATTAATGAAACTCTATATTTGGTTGATAGATCGCCAGTGAAATGATTGCTACTTGGTATTATTGTTATTTGAATAATTTGTAGAGCATGTCTTAACCTTTTAAACATTTGCAGAAGATGGATGTTAGCCTGGGTTATATTATGGACCATTTACAGATTATTAGTTTTATATGTCTAGGCATATTGGATATTACTTTTTATCATACAGAGATATGTAGGGTGTATGAGCATGCACTTTAGATGGATTTGGACTCCTTGAGTCCAAAGAGATAGTTTGTTTTTAGTTATGGGCAGTTACAGGGATGATTTGGCTTAGTGTACCATTATGGTGCAGTTTTGTCATGTTGGATGGCATGTCAGCACAGAGAGATGATTGGTTTGTTTCACCTAGGGCATTGTATGAGGAGGGTGTAGTCCAACCACTTGTTTTTACCATATTACCCCCTTCCCAGAGAGCCTAGTGGGATCAGTTTGATAACACTGGAACCCTAGGAGGTATTTGGGCATATCACATTTCCCGAGGCAGATAAAAAATAATTAAAATGCCTACTAAAAAATTCAATTTGAGCTACTGAGGCAAGGAAATGGAATGGGATGATTTTTGATGATGAGTGTGATGTCTTCCACTCCTCTATCAATTTCAGCACTTGGATGGACCTACATCCATCTCTCCAACATGATTTATTATTTTCTGGAGCTTTTGGAGGCTCGTCATTTCCTCAAAAAGGCACTATTTTGCTATTAAAAAACTATATTATTTTTATTGTGCTATGGGGACACACTAGGAGAGTTAGTTAACACTCCCTGGACCCACCATGAGCTTTATATATTTTTTATTGAGTGGGATCCCCTCTCCTAGGGTGATTTGGTACATTTTTGTATTATATTATTGTATTGCTCCATGTACTTTATGTTAAGCTCATCTCAACCATTGATTAGAACATGTTAATCTTTTAATCTTAGCCACCCATTTGAAAAGTGGTTATGATTTTGGTTCTCTCATTCCTATTTAAAGGAGAGAGCTTCTCATATGTAAGGGGTCTTTGTCTCTTAGATCTAGATAATAGAAAAACTTTTCTTGTGGAAATTTTTGGATCTCCTTTGCATCTGGTGTTCTTAGATGGTGATTGGAAAATCTATTTCTTCCTGGCATTTGAGTATTTGTTGTGAGATCTATATTTTTTCAGGAAACATTGTCTTGTCTACAGGAGGGAGACCTCAACTTGCGCGTTTTTGCAGGGGTTCCTCAACTCGCTTGGCTTGGATGCATTTTGTATCAGGGGGTTTTCATTAGCATCAATGTGATCTATGATTTTACCTTGCTATTTTTCTGTAGCATTTGTTCTTTCCTTGTGATGCAGCAAATCTGATATGGTTGACGGTTGTTGTGTAAGAGAGAGGGCGCAGTGGCTTCTTTGGGAAAAATGTTGGGCATAGAAACTCACTCAAATATTCTCAAATTGATCGGGACAGCATAGATCATCACTATCTATAATTTCCTCTTCCAATTAGGCCTTAAGGCCCCAAAACCGCTAACCTATGTGATTCATGTGGGTTCGAGCGATTACTGACAGCTAGGGAATCAGCTAAGAACTGATGCCATCCATAGAAGATCTAGGGCATCATCATTTGGTCGAGAAGGGCCACCAAGGCCAAAGGCCACCTTCGTGCATGCCATCCTAGCATTATTTAATAACGCATGCACTCTTTAAGTCTCCATCCGCGTGCATGCAATTCAACGGCAAATTAGAAGATAAAGTGACCTAATTAGGTCAAAGATTAGGTTTTGCGCAGTTGAACTTTATAAATAGAGGATAAATCGAAAGGAGACTTCACTTTGGATTGTGATTATTTTGGGAGCTCTTGGATAGCAGCACAGCGTGCAGCACAACAGTTGGGGTTGGAGACGGAGTCTTCAGCTAACAGGATTTCGACAGTGAAACATCTATCCTAGTCTTATTCCGGGTAAGCCATACAGGTTCACCACTTGTTCTTTATTCATTCACCAGTTATCTAGTACTGGGTATAGATCGTTGTAGGGACACGTGTGCAGCCGTAAGAGGGGGTTTTCAGCCAGAAAGCCCTACTTAGTTGTTGGGCCTTCAGATCTCAGTTTCCTTTCAAAACTCAGGCACCATTCTCATCATCAGCTTCATACTCCGGTACTCGGTGATTATCAGATCCATCAGGGCTCATCCGAAGCAGTTATTAGCAGTTTCAGGGTTCCAGGGCGTGAGTAGCTGCCTCTCTGAAGCAATTCGCTACCCTGCCTAGAGGTCTCAGAACCTCCACATGCATCAAGCATTCTCTCCGGCACTGAAAAACTATCGACCTGACAAATTGGCAGTTCCATCGGACACCTCCTTCCTTGAGGGCGTCACCCTTTTCTGACTGGGGCGTCTTGTTGTTGGGGTTCACCTGGAGCAGAGGAAATCCACCTCCAGTATCTGGTGCTTGCATACTTTCTCCGGAGCAGTTCAGCCAGCTTATCAGTGGTAAGTGTTCATTCTATCTCGCAAACCCTAACCCTAATTTTTCCTATAAAATAGGGATTTTTGCTTGGCAGTTTGCATGCCCCGTTGTATCAGCATATTTGTATAGAAATAGAAAATACCGGGATTTGGGATATTACAGTGGTATCAGATCTATTTTCTTGGCCAGCTGTGGGCTTAAGAGATGAAAAGTAGATGAATACAGAAGGAGATCCTTTTGTAACCTATAGGAGGAGGAAGAGTAGATACACAAAAGAATTTGAAGATATCCAACTAGAAGATACCAATTCATACATGGAACAAACAGGTATACATTCGGATAGGGGAAAAGGAACGGGAGAAGAGGAGGATCGGATGGAGTTTCGCAGCTTGGTCTCTGCATTGCAAGACTTATCCAAAGGACAAAAATAAGTCCTCAATGCAATCAACAGACTGTCAGCGAAACCGGAACCAGGTATCAACAGTACAGCTCCCTCACCGATAGAGCAGGGATCTTCAAGAAACAGTAGAAAGATGGTGTACACCAACATCCAGAACACTCCGCACATATACAGCAGACCTACTATCAGGCCTACCATGCCTCACTTCTTGGCAGATACAGTAGGGGGCCCAGTCATGCAGGTAGAACCCAGTGAGCCTTTTGGGGCTTATTTGCAGGAGTACAAAGACTTAGGGGATGAGTTTCATGCTGCCATGTCTTTCTCAGACTTCTGCAACATGAAGAGTAGGAACAGGCCCAGGAATTTCAACAAGGGTTTTAATCACAACTATGAGCTGCAGAAGACCTTGGGCAGGTTAACCATCCCAAACTTTGATGGGACTCACGGAGGATCAGCGAGAACATGGGTCCAAAAGTTGGATACCTATTTCCAACTCAACCCCATGACAGAGACAGACGCCATTAAGTTGGCTACACTTCACATGGACGGAGAAGCTCATGAATGGTGGTACCACAGATTGGTGACATTGGGTCACAACACCATACATTCTTACAGTGAGTTCACTCAGAAACTCATGGAGAGGTTTGACAGGAAAGATCCAGAGATCCATTTCAGGGAGTTGGCTCAACTCAAGCAGACTGGTAGTGCAAAATCTTTCATTTCAGAATTTCAGAGGCTAGCCGTTATGGTAACAGATGTGTCAGAGAGCAGATTGACTATGTTATTCACTGAGGCCCTCATAGAGCCACTACGGGGATGGGTGAAATCCTACAAACCCCTCACTCTGCAGGATGCTATTAGCCGGACAAGGGATTTTCAAGATTCAGTCCCTAAAAACAAATTCCCTCTTAAAACCAATTTTCCTGTTAGGGACAAGGACAGGAAACCTTTCCAGCAGGATGTGCCCAAGAAAACCTGGTTAGATGAGGACACCAGGAAATATTTGAGAAGGAAGAAGCTGTGCTTCACCTGCTAGGAACCATGGGTACCAGGACACAGGTGCGCAGGGAAGGTGAAGGCACACTACATTGAGGTGTATTTAGACAGTGATGAGGACGACGATGAGCAGGAGGCCACAGAAGAGGAACCACACCAGGGTGATACACCAAAGGGAGTCATTGATACATTGTCTGGAGTACCGATATTCCATACTCTCAGGGTCAGGGGAGTAGTGCAGGGTCACAGAGTAGGAGTACTGATTGATGGAGGAGCCACCCACAATTTCATTGACTCCGCTTGGATAGCCAAGAGAGGTATTCAGACCCAGAAGTTCGAGGGATTCACTGTAGCAGTAGCCGGGAACTCCAGCATGGAGTGCAACTACTGGATCCCAAAACTGAATGTTGCCTTAGGTAACTATCAGATGACAGACTCTTTCTATGTAGTGGATGTAGCGGATACTCATGTGGTATTGGGTGTTCAGTGGCTTTACTCTATAGGGAAATACACTACAGACTATAGGGCAATGGAAATGGAGTTCCAGGGGCTAGATGGCAAACGGGTAGTTTTGAGGGGCATGAACACTTATCCCCCAAAACCGGTCTCGTCACAGAGAATGGAGGCAGTGCTCCGACAGGATGATATAGAATGGGCTGCATAATGTTTTGTCACTTTTAGGAAACCCCTAGAGACCAGCTCACAACACCCCAGCGACATTCAAGCCTTGCTACAAAAACACGAAAAGGTTTTTCGGGACCTTCCATCAGGAAGACCACCAGACCGGGGTTTTGAACACATCATCGAGCCAGAGGAGG
Source organism: Pseudotsuga menziesii (assembly GCA_001517045.1). Lineage (NCBI taxonomy): Eukaryota > Viridiplantae > Streptophyta > Pinopsida > Pinales > Pinaceae > Pseudotsuga > Pseudotsuga menziesii. Next base: position 130,829 of record LPNX010130276.1, read on the forward strand.
GAACACAAGCATTCATCACCACTCCTTACAGGCATCCCAAAAGATACAAGGATGAGATTGAGAAAACCATCAAAGAATTACTGGAGCTTGGTTATATACAACCCAGTTCTAGCCCCTTTGCATCTTCAGTAGTTCTGGTTAAGAAGAAGGATGGTACTCTGTGTATGTGCATCGATTATTGAGCACTTAACAAAAAGACCATCAAGAACAGGTATCCCATTCCCAGAATTGACGAACTCATAGATGAGCTTCGGGGAGCTCAATACTTCTCCAAGATCGATCTTCGCTCGGGGTACCATCAGATCAGGGTAAGGGACCAGGACATCTCCAAAACAGCTTTCCGCTGTCATTATGGTCACTATGAGTTTCTGGTCATGCCCTTCGGACTGACCAATGCTCCGACCACTTTTCAGTCATGCATGAACCATACCTTCCAAGCACAGCTACGTAAATTTTTGCTGGTATTCTTTGATGACATCCTGATTTACAACAAAAATTGGGAAGAACATCTGAAACACCTGGACAAAACATTGATTATTTTAGAAGAGCATTCACTATATGCAAAAATGTCCAAGTGTGAGTTTGGCATGAAAGAAATGTTGTACTTATGACACATAATCAATGCAGAAGGAGTACAGGTTGACATGGAGAAAATCAAGGCTATCAGAGATTGGCCTGCGCCAAAAACAGTTACAGAGTTGAGAGGGTTCCTAGGTCTGTGTACTTATTACCGGTGGTACGTTAAGGGATTCTCCCAATTTGCAGCACCCCTCACAGATCTTACCAAGAAAGGAGCGTTCACTTGGATAGACTTAGCACAGAAAACTTTCGAGGAGATGAAGGTTATTATGAGTTCTTGTCCAGTTCTGGCATTACCAGATTTCTCACAACCTTTTGTTGTAGAATGTGATGCCTCAGGGGAAGGGTTAGGAGTAGTGTTGATGCAGAATAATCACCTTATTGCATTTGAGAGCCGTAAACTGAAGAACTACGAGCGCCATTACTCCATATATGACAAGGAGATGCTGGCCATCTTGCATGCTCTCACAAAATTCAGACAGTACCTGGTGGGCAGTAAGTTCAAAATCAAAATCGATCATAACAGCCTCAAGTATTTCTTGGAACAGAAGGAACTGAATGAGCGACAGCAGAAATGGGTTAGCAAGGTACAAGCCTATGATTTCGAGATCGAGTATGTGAAAGGTAAGAATAATGTAGTAGTTGATGCATTATCCAGGCATCCAGTCCCATTATCTCTCAGTAGTATATCCACGGATTGGAGGGCACTTCTCTTAGTGGAATACTCCAAAAATAAATTCGCTTACAAATTATTGGACGGGAAAATTCAGGATGATAGGTACAGGATTGTGGATGACATCATCTATTACAAGGACAGAATATACCTCGTTCCAGAATCCACACTGAGGAAAAAGATCATTCAGGCAGCCCACGATTCTCCTTTATCAGGGCATCAAGGTTTCTTAAAGACCTACAGGCAGATCAGAGAGATATGGAAGGGCCTTAAGGGAGAGATTATGCAACATGTCCGAGAATGTAGCATCTGTCAACAGAACAAGATTGAGAACACCCACCCCACAGGGTTACTCCAGCCACTACTGATTCCAAAACAGAAGTGGGAGAGCATCTCCATGGACTTCATTACAGGCTTGCCCAAGGTCCAAGGGCGAGATTGTTTATATGTAGTAGTTGACAGACTGACCAAGTTTGCACATTTCTTCTCGATACCATCAAACTACTCAGCAGCTCAAGTAGCAGAGTTATTTTTCAGGGAGGTTTTCAGGTTACACGGGTTTCCTAAGACCATTGTCAGTGATCGAGATAGCAGGTTCACGGGTGCCTTCTAGTAGGAACTGTTCAGATTGGTGGGGACCGAACTGGCTACTAGTACAAGTTATCACCCCTAGAGTGACAGGAAAACAGAAATATTCAACAAATGGATCGAAGGGTATCTAAGGAATTATGTAGCAGGGCAGCAGCAGACCTAGATCAAATGGCTACACCTAGGGTAGTATTGCTACAACACTACTTATCACATGTCTATTAGGATGAAAGGCATTATATGGATACAAGGCCTTAGACTATGCATATTTGGCATTCGAAGACAGTAGGGCTCCTAAGGCTAAGGATTGGATACAGGATAGTCAGGACATCCTGAAAATATTGAAGGAGAATTTACAAACAGCCCAGAATCAACAGAAGATGTATGCCGACAAACACAGGATTGAACGGAGCTTCGAGGTAGGGGATTTAGTATACTTAAGGCTCCAGCCTTACAGACAGTCCTCGCTTAAGAAGAAAGGAGCAGAGAATTTGAAACCCCACTTCTATGGACCCTACAAAATAATCTGAAAAGTGGGAGAGGTGGCATATGAACTAGAACTTCCTCAGGAAAGCAAAATTCACAACGTGTTCCATGTATCTAGCCTGAAGAAGACCCTTGGGCAACACATTACTCCATCCATCGAATTGCCTCCTTTAGATGATGAAGGACTGCTGATACTGATTCCCAAACGGATCATTCAGACTAGAGAGAGGAAGCTCGGGAACAGGGTAATCAGGGAATACTTAGTTCAATGGAAGGAACTACTGCCAGAAGATGCCACCTGGGAAGGTGAACATGTATTGCAGCATCCCAATTTGAAGTTGCTTGAGGACAAGCAATCTCGAGCGGGGAGGAATATAATGTCCTCTTCCAATTAGGCCTTAAGGCCCCAAAACCGCTAACCTATGTGATTCCTGTGGGTTCGAGCGGTTACTGACAGCTAGGGAATCAGCTAAGAACTAATGCCATCCATAGAAGATCTAGGGCATCATCATTTGGTTGAGAAGGGCCACCGGGGCCGAAGGCCACCTTCGTGCATGCCATCCTAGCATTATTTAATAATGCATGCACTCTTTAAGTCTCCATCTGCATGCATGCAAGTCAACGGCAAATTAGAAGATAAAGTGACCTAATTAGGTCAAAGATTAGGTTTTGCGCAGTTGAACTTTATAAATAGAGGATAAATCGAAAGGAGACTTCACTTTGGATTATGATTATTTTGGGAGCTCTTGGATAGCAGCACACCGTGCAGCACAGCAGTTGGGGTTGGAGATGGAGTCTTCAGCTAACAGGATTTCGGCAGTGAAACATCTGTCCTAGTCTTGTTCCGGGTAAGCCATACAGGTTCACCACTTGTTCTTTATTCATTCATCAGTTATCTAGTACTGGGTATAGATCGTTGCAGGGATACGTGTGCAGCCGTAAGAGGGGGTTTTCAGCCAGAAATCCCTAATTAGCTGTTGGGCCTTCAAATCTCAATTTCCTTCCGAAACTCAGACACCATTCTCATCATCAACTTCATACTCCGGTACCCGGTGATTATCAGATCCATCAGGGCTCATCCGAAGCAGTTATTAGCAGTTTCAGGGTTCCAGGGCCTGAGTAGCTGCCTCTCTGAAGCAATTCGCTACCCTGCCTAGAGGTCTCAGAACCTCCGCATGCATCAGGCATTCTCTCCGGCACTGAAAAAATATCGACTCGGCAAATTCGCATTTCCATCGGACACCTCCTTCCTTGAGGGCGTCATGACCCCTTTTCTGACTAGGGCGTCTTGTTGCTCGGGTTCACCTGGAGCAGAGGAGATCCACCTATTTTCGATCCAGTATTTGGTGCTTGCATACTTTCTCTGGAGTAGTTCAGCCGACTTATCAGTGGTAAGTGTTCATTCTATCTCGCAAACCCTAACCCTAATTTTTCCTATAAAATAGGGATTTTTTATTGGTAGTTTGCATGCCCCGTTGTATCAGCATATTTGTATAGAAATAGAAAATACCAGGATTTGGGATATTACACTATCAAGGCATCTACAAGGTTTTCCAATTAATATCTATAGGTCAGTATTTCTTTTTCTATATCTCAATCCATTGGCATATTCATTTTATTCTTAAAACCCTAAATATTAAAAACCAAAAAATATTATAGATCAAACTGCTTGATCTTGGGGAAAACCATTTATGGGTTTTGTAGATCAGGCCAAACCCTAAGTGGCTTTTTATCAACACTGGGCTAAAATTGATTCCATTGGCCCAAATCCCAAGGAACTGATCTTCAAACCGTAGCGGTACCCCTCCTTTTGCCTCTTTCTCTTGTGTTTTGACCTTTTTCCTTGTGGCTCGGGTGCTTAGACATTGTCATACCTCCTTTTGAGTCTATCCATCGATACTAGGTAGCCCCAATCCTGTTCTTTCCCTCCCTGCATTGGTCATGTTTCCCAAGGTAGTGGATATCTCAATCTTTTGCTAGTACCTTGATCCCGGATCTAGTATTGAGTTTACGGGTCACTTGTGCCTTAAACTTGGATCAAATATCACATATTATAAACCCCGATCCAAACCCTAGTTCACCTAGTGACATCATCAATAGATCTAGGGTTTCCTCAACCTTACACCTTATGTACTTCAACTCCATTTGATTTGATCTGGCGTTTAGGTCTGATCTCTCTTGTGAGGAGTAGTTCTGGGTCTCCCCCATTATTTTCTTGGGATAAGATAACATAAAGTGAAGATTGCCTCGATTGGCATGACAACCATCCGTTTGGGATTCGATTCTATCTTGGCGCCACATCCTTAGTTTCCTATCCCTCTAGCATCCATCCTGGATCCACCTCACAGAGGAAACAACAAGTTTGGTGATAACATTTTGGCGTCGTTGCTGTGGAGGTAGAGGCCTAGCTTGGTTCGACATACCTCACCTCTCATACGACATTATCCGTTGGTGAACACGACAATTAATTCACCTAGCGACTCCACTTAGAAGCAAACCCATCCCATAAATCATAATGAATTCAGATATATTTAGCAGACGTATGAAGGAATTAAATGAAAGTATAAATGAAGCTAAAAGACTAATAAACGGAAGGGATAGATGGAGGTCAGACTACGGGTATGAGGATGATCTCGAGCATGATTATGGGTATGAATCTAGTTATCACAATATTTATGATACCCACCAATTTCCTCACACATGCAATAAATATTACCCAACCATCCTGAGTGGACTAATAAGCAAGCATCAAGTGAATGATCCTTGTCATCAGTGTAATACAAGTTTTGTCGTGACTACCCCTGATAAACTTGTAAGTCGACATGAACCTAGAAGTCAATCACAGTCAAATCCTTATAGCCAAGTAACCAAAGCCGTTAAAAAACAAGACAGACAGTCTCCTTTTGACTTTTCTGAAATACCGGGGGCACCTCATCCTATGCCAAACGAGGTTTCCCCGGTTTAATGGAGATAAGGGTATATCTATTGAAATTCATTTGGATATTCTCTGGGATTACACGGAAATTAGAGGTGCGGACAATGAAGATGTTTATATGCAAGCCTTAGGAGAATACTTCTAAGGGGATTTTCAACTATGGTTTGATCAGTTAGCACCAGAATCCATCACTGGGTATGACATGTTCACAAATTTGTTAATAGATAAGTGGGGTAGGAACAATGATAATTATTTAGAGTGTAAATCTAGCAATGATTGTGCAGTTGATAATCAATATATTGACAATTTTCTTTCTCAATTGGATCATCCTGAAATGTTCCAAATTGTGAATGTGCATGCAATCCAGAAGAATGTTACAGAGTACTTTGAGAATAATGTTTCAAAACCTCATGTTGAAACTAAGAGGGATATCAATCAAATCATACAAGATACTCTGTTATTATTACCTGAAGCAGTCACAGAGCAAATCTTGGATTTAATCCATGGAAGGGAACCTAACAATCACCATCAAGAAACATCTATAGTTGAGCCTTCCATTTTTGAGTCCATTATAGAGCCTTTAGAAGAGCAACTCCATAGTCATTGCCTAATTGACGATAATTCAAGCTATCTGAATCTAGATTCAAACTTTGATTATGTCTCTACAGAAGAAGAAAAGGTTGAAATTAATCAAATTTCCGTTGAGAAGCAATCATGTGGTCATATTGTGGTTGAAGACCAAGTAGTTTGTGAGGATGATAAGGAAGTTAGAAATGAACATTTTGATATTTTTCCTTATCAAATGGATATTGATGGTCATTTATCCTTAGTTGAATGTAATGAACAATCTAAAGGAGAACAACCACATGTTGATGATATACTAGTGAGCTAACTTGACCTAGAGCATTCTTTTTCACATCTTTCGAGCTGGAATCTATGTCCAAGTAGTCATCAAGAGCCTCCAAGGAATGATTCTTGTAATGTTGTTGCTATTCCCCATCAGATTTTTGGTCAAGGTGATTTGGTTAAGGAGATTAATCATAGTAAGTCTAGTTCTTGGGAGGTTAGTGTTAATCTTGCTAATTTCTTTAACAAGTATCCCATATCGCATACAATATTGGTGTTAGCACTTTTAGGTGATGCAAATCAAGTTTTAATTTTTCAATCCACCCTCCCATTCCATCTTTTGAAGTCTTTTTGTATGGTGGCATGCGAAATTCTCAATACAGATTCTCGAAAGTTCCAAGTGGTCAATGGTAAAACATTTCATCTCCTTTCATCCTTAGTGCATAATGCTTTCAATGTTGCTAATTTCTTTGATTGGGTGATTGAAAATATCTATAAAGACCAATTCCATATTTTCTCATTTTTTAAAAAACAAATGGGTTTAATCTCAATTTCTGGTTTATTGATCTCTAATTTGTCCCTATTTTGTTTCACCATTGATCATAATGTGAGCATGATTGAGTGTGCCAACCAGAAATATGAGGGAAACAATGATGGCCTAGGAGGGATGAATCATGTATCGTATTCTTTTCTTTCATCAAATTTAAACTTGCATAAATTTTATGATCCTATCGATCTGTGGATGGAAGAAGTTTGCAACAATCAATCTCATCCCTGGCATGATTTCATTTCTCTTTATCCATATCTTTCTTTGATTTTCAAACAACAAGTTCTAATGGCTTCAATTTTCATTCACTTTACCTACAAGCCATCTTTGGTGTGTTGTATCATTAACTGTAAAGAAAGCTCAATAGATTCGTTCAACAAGTGGTTGCATTTGATTTATGATTTTACTTAGCACTTGTCTAAATTGGTTAGAGTAGGGTAGGTAGGATTGAATAAGCCTCTGTTAGGAAGTAGTGTAGATTTTTAGTCTTGCACCTTTTGTCTTTTCTGAAGCTTGATTTTCAAAGCTCTTAGAGTAGTCTTCATTTTTGGCCAACTTTTTCCTACACAATAAAATCAAACTTTTCTTAAAGTTATGGTTATAGATTAGATTTATTTTCTGCTTTTTAGTTTCATGCATTTTTAGTACTTTATTTTATCCACAAATTGTTCTGACGACCAGTTTGTGAGTTTGGTATAGCTATCGACATTTTGCAGGTAGTTGGTGACATTTTGGTAGCAATTGTAGAGCTGGAATGATGGATCGAGGATGCGAGTAGCAGAGTACGAGGACTAGATATTCTGAGGTTCTCAAGCACTCTATTCAGCAAAGCACTTGTCCTAGCTAGAGCCAGATGTTATCACATATATAGTAGTCAGGATACCATATTCTATTTTTCATATTTCAGTCCACTTTTCAGCCAGTTCCCTTACATATGAGATGTTGAGATGAGCATTTCCAATGGATCATTATTTGATTGATGGACCATAGTACTCTCCCATTGCCATGACTAAGTCTCGGGACACTCAAATTTAAGGACTGATGTAGCCATTTAGCCAGTTGCAGAGCAGATAGTAGTGCCCAAAGTTGCACTAATGGTTTCTCATTGGACATATGTTGGTTCAGATTGATTATTTACATGTTTATGATTCGACATATATTATCTTATGGTATGGTTATTATTGCTCTTATACTTATTTGTGACATGTATTAGCATCTAGTGTCATTATCTGGTGGTCATATAAATATGTGGACTTGGATGAATTAATATTATGTATGTATTTCCCTACTTATACTTGGAAGTTCTTGACCCATACTCATTGGTTTTACCCCTTAGGGAGAATAGAGGTAGTCATTCCCACCATACTTTGGCTTGCTAGTGTTGGTTTTATTATTCACTATCTCCACCTATCTATTACTTTCCAGTTATGTTTCCAACCCGACCTACTATTTGAATTGTGGCATGGGGGACCTTTCCCCACTAGAGCATCTTTGTTGGACAAATCTTCCCTGTTCATTTGTGTCTTAGCGCTGAGTTTCCTAGGTTGTGTTGGCGAAACCTAAAACAAGTAGCGCTGCCATCAATGCAATGTGTTTGGAAATGAAATGAATAAATTGTGAAAAAATCCCATTCATGAAAAGTAGTGTTTTTTAACATGCATGAATGCAAGGCAAGCCTAATGAAATTGGCTTTGAATTACATTGAAATGAATATCTTAAAACATTCATGAAAAGTAGTGTTTTTAAACATACATGAATGCATAAAGCCTATATAATAAAAATCCGTGTAACAAATGCATGGACCAAGGCTACAGAAAATAAAAGGCCCAAATGCAATGGTACTTAAAAATTTATATCTAAAGATTGTTGGCCTCAGTTGTATTTGATTTGGATTGTGAGCATTTGTTAAGGTGAATAAGCACCTCTAAAAGTAACTTATCCATTTGTGAGACACTGCCATCCCCTGTTTTAGTGCTTGTCCGGCATATGCTAGAGTGAGCATCCCTTTCCCATATTTGAAGTGTCACAATGTCAAGATAGTAGTCACCCTTCAGCCTAGCCTGTTGATTCTAGCCTTCACCCTTCAGCCTAGCCTATTGATTCTATCCTTCACCCTTCACTAGCAAATTGACTACAACTATGAAGTGAGTATGGTCTTGAAAGTTTGATATGAGTTATAAGATAATTAATGAAACTCTATATAGATCGCCAATGCAATGATTGCTACTTGGTATTATTGTTATTTGAATCATTTGTAGAGCATGTCTTAACCTTTTAAACACTTGCAGCAGATGGATGTTAGCCTAGGTTATATTATGGACCATTTACAGATTATTATTTTTATATGTCTAAGCATATTGGATATTATTTTTTATCATACAGAGATACGTAGGGTGTATGAGTATGCACTTTAGATGGATTTGGACTCCCTGAGTCCAATGAGATAGCTTGCTTTCAGTTCCGAGCAGTCAGAGGGATGATTTGGCTCAATGTACCATTCTAGTGCAGTTTTGCCATGCTGGATGGCCTGTCAAGAAAGAGATATGATTGGTTTGTTTCACCTAGGGCATTGTATGAGGAGGGGGTGGTACATCCACTTGATTTTACCACATTACCCCCCTCGCAGAGATCATGGTGGGATCAATTGGATAACTTTGGCAACCTAGGAGGCAATTTTGGGCATATCACATTTCCCGATGTAGATAAAAAATAATTAAAATTGCTATTGAAAAATTCAATTTGAGCTACTGAGGCAAGGAAATGGCATGGGATGAGTTTTGATGATGAGTGTGATGTCTTCCACTCCTTCTCCAGCAGTTTCAGCACTTGGATGGACCCACATCCATCTCTCCGGCATGATTTATTATTTTTCGGGAGATTTTGGAGCCCTACTTTTTGGCAATGACTTCTTCTAGTGTGTTATTTTCAAAGTATATTTGATTATGAAAGTATTGATTAGTTTTCTAGGTCAACATTTATTCAATTCTGCTTGGTTGTTAGGAAAATAGCGATGCAGACAAACTTACCTTGAATAATCCCATAAGTTTTTAATATGGGATCTGCATACTTTTCAAAAGTTTGCAGGAATTTTCCTTGTTTCTTGTCATGAGACTCCATTTTATTATGCTTCTTATCCCAAGATATATAAAAGAAAGACATCTTTTAACTTGTATATTATACTATACTCTTCAATAATTTTTTCCCCTTAAGGCTTCTTGTAGATTGGGTGCTTGGTAGGAATGATTATTACCTTCCCCACCCAAGTTTAAATCTCACTTGCTCCTTAGTAGCCTTAATACCCTAGATTTTGAATATATTGCTTTATATTCCAACTTTATTATTAGATCTCACAAATGCTTCCAATAAAAACCATGTGTTGTTTTTAAGAAACCACGTGTGGTTTCTTTTCTCTTGACTTCAGATAGAATTACCCATATATATAATTATTTAAACGGCCTCTAACATAACTCTTCATAAATAAGTACATCGTTTCACTAATTATTAGCATAATATTATATTGTTATTATTATTATTACTATTCATATATATATATATATATAATGTTATATAGTTTTTATATAACATTAAAGTTGCAGCATCATGAGTCGTTTTCCAAGCCAATCTTGTGTGTTAGGAATGGACCTCATGTGTTGAGGTAGGGAGCCTGAGTTGGACTCAACAAAACTTGGAGTAGGTTCTTGAGTTGGACTCAAGAATGACTAAGCCTTATGTGTAAAGGTTAATCCTCATGTGTTAAGGTGAATGCTTTGATATGCCAAAGTGATGATGTCGTAGAGTCGTGTTGGGCAAGACTAAGGAATTGTGTGTCAGGTCGGATTCTCATGTGTTGAGGTGGACCTTATGTGTAGAGATGATAATTTGCATGTTGAATCATTAATGTTGTGTGATGTATTAATAACCATGGTTCGAGATGGATGAGCTATTAAGTATCCTTAGAGGCTGGCCACCTCTAGAGTGAATTACTTTAGCATATGACCACTTGGAAGGATAGTAATAAAGTATTATCATAACATTGGACAAATATCCTTAGTATAATTTGATATGATATATAAATTAAAGTTAACACATATGGACCATGTAGATAAGATAAGATATAAATATAAGTTGCATAAAAAAACAAAGAGAATTCAAATTGCTCATGAGAATGACTTAAGTTGATTAAGGAGAACTCAATTAGTTAAACTCGAGTGATATTAACAATGAGTATGATAAGATATATGATAACAATGAGTATGTAGATGTAGATAAGATAAGATATAAATATAAGTTGCATTAAAAAACAAAGAGAATTCAAATTGCTCATGATAATGACTTAAGTTGATTAAGGAGAACTCAATTAGTTAAACTCAAGTGATATTAACAATGAGTATGATAAGATATATGATAAAAATGAGTATGTAGATAAGATAAGATATAAATATAAGTTGCATAAAAAAAAAAGAGAATTCAAATTGCTCATGAGAATGACTTAAGTTGATTAAGGAGAACTCAATTAGTTAAACTCAAGTGATATTAGCAATGAGTACTTAAGATAATTAAGGAGAACTCAAATTGATCACTTCAGTGAATCAATCAAGCATGATTTTAGTTAAGAGAATTAACTGAAGTGTTAATAAAGAAGATTAAGTTAACTAATTTTTTTTTTCATAATGACACTTAAGTTATGACACTTGAGTTACAACACTTGCATGAAGACGCTTGAGTTAGAATCATAACTAAGTGCCATACCTCCCAATTTAAAGCGATTCATCCTGAAGTTAGTAGAGCGTGGATTTAATGTCAAAGATGAAAGGAAATGCACAATGGTATTATGCAGGATTAATGAGTTCGAGGTACATAATAATTTCCACATGGATGCATTCACTAACTATATTATTCATGAGGCTTCTTTCACCCATGCAGTGATTCACTACCTTTTACATGAGACCAAATTTGCAAGTTAAATAGTGTGTTGATAATACAGTTGTAACATCCAATCCTTCTCTCTTCTCTATTGCTTAATGATTACACCTAGGGTGTTTGAATTATCTCTTATCTTGCACCTATGGTGTCGAAAGAAATTTGAAATTGTAAAAGGAATTCTCTATTATCTATCATTATTATATTGAGGAGATTTGCTAGGGTTTTTAATCCTCATTTTTTTCACATTTTTCCCTAGGCACATGTTGTGTTATGTGAATGATTATGTGTTAGAATTTGACAGCTGGAAAACTAAGATCACTAGAAGAAATACAAAGCACAAAACAAAAGTGGAGCTCGTTTAACCATGATGATCCCATATCATCTCCTAACCATAGACAAGTCAATTAACCCCAAAGCTCTCCCTTCCAAGAGAGAATAATTGTTCAAATATAGATTACTTCTAGATCATATTAGCACGTCCTTAAGAAAATAAGACAAAACCTCTCCAAAGAGGAGAAGCCTCAGGAAACTTCCTCTCCAAGCTGCAGTTGCAAAATTATCCAGTAGAGGGAAAACTTGTTGCAGTGCTCAAAGTGTTGTGTGTCAAATGAGGAGAGGCGCCCCCTATTGATACTGATTTCTTGATGGAAACTTCTAATAGGGGTTGAGCTGACAGTTTTGTTGGGCCCGACTTGTCATTAAATAATAAAAATATCTTTCATTATTTATTTCTTTTTTATCCTAATTTTTTTTTCTTTTAGGGTCCGCCTATGAGGATGATGCTCATGCAACTACTACTCCAACACTCCCTCTTAGCCAAGGAGGCACAATCATCATCAATTGGAACACATCAAGATATCATCAGTACATAACGGATATCTCAAATATCTCTATACACATGGAAGGGATCCTAGCACAGTCTCATTTCATCGAGAAGTGTCCATCAATCTTTATGCATCGGTTCAATCCAATTCATCGGAGAACATGCACAAGCTCCACAATGCATGCATATGCTCAGCCTAATTCGTTGGGGAATGATGCACCAACTCTGTAACTTGTGCATCTGCTCAAACCGGTTTATCAGGGAATCATGTACCAGCTCCATAACTAATGCATTTGCTCAACCCATTTTGTCAGGGAAGGATGAATGTAATCAATGTGCATCAACACAACTCAAAGATCTCACTAGGACGACAACTGCTAGTGAGTCTTCGCCACATTATTGGATACAACATCTCATAACATCTATAAGGACTACTATCATATGAGGGATCACAAGGACCATAAATCTATGTGAGACTTTCATCATATATGTATGAGGTACAACCCATAACTCTCCCAACCATATAGGTTGCTAAATTTGTACAATATCCAACATTGTTTCATGCTCGGTGTACCACTACAGAGCTAGTAATTTTTCATATTGGATGTAGCTCTTAGCAGTGTCAGTCCTTTTTCATACTGGATGTAATATATTATAGAGAAAATCCTTTTTCATATTGGATGTAAGTCACATACGTCATCTTGTAGAACCATCCCTATTTCATGTTGGATGTGAAAACATGTTCATATGAAACTAGTCACTGTGACTATTACTCCATCCCAGGATGTGTCTCGGATAGTCACACATGTTCCTTGGAGACCTTGACTATGTATCTACTCATGTGGGCATATGAATTCATGTATCATGACTTACCCAATGATCTACAGAGCCATGTACCATGGATAATTATCATCATAGATATGTATAACAAAACTTACCAGTATCGAAGCCATATATCACTGCATGACTCACAAGTGTCCACCCATAACTCAAGTGTTCATACCAAATCACCGTCATATCTCATAGGTGTCCACATAGAATTTCTCACCCACAAATGTTTACCTAGAACTCAGGTGTTCTTGAAATCACCGTCATAGTTCATAGGTGTAGAATCACTTGGAATCCCCAGATGTGTTTCCAAAACTTAGGTGTACATAATTATTGTCATTGTTCATAGGTGTTCACATTAGGAATACATAGGTATTCCTGTAGAGACAACCCTGTTTCATGATGGGTATGAATACAAAAGGTCTTCCATAGACCACATACCAGTGTGCACTATCCTCTCCATCCTTTTCACGATACCAGGAGATCTTCTCACTCTTTCTCAGAGTGATAAGGAGAATGCATGAAGCATGTGTTGGCCTCTCCATCCCATCTTAGGATGTATGAGAGATCTCCTCACTTATTTCAAAGTAATCGAAAGAATGCATTGGACTATCCATCCCATATTAGGGTGTCTAAGAGATCTACTCACTTCTTTTGAAGTGATTGAGAGAATGCATTGGCCTTTCCATCCCATCTTAGGATGTCTGATAGATCTCCTCGGTCCTCACAAAGTGATCAAGAGAATGCATTGTATATGTGTAATCATCCTTCCCTCTTAGAGAGGGATATAATCGTGGAACCAATCTCCCCAATCATCACAAAGTGTAAGGGATTAAATTCAACCTTCCCTCTTATCGAGGGAGTCAATCACGTGACCAATTTCATTACTCCTTCTCATAGTGATCTGGATAAAATAATGAGATATCAATGAGGGAGTCAACATAAAAATGATCTCCCCACTCCTTCATGGAGTTACGATCCCATCCTAAACTTGCACACATGTCATCTAGAAGAGGCATCAAATATATCGGGACGTACATTTATGTCCTTCCCTATTCTAGATATGAAAATAACACTACAGCAAAACCCTATGATTAGCATCTCTTTTTGCTTCCTTTTTTGCATCTAGACCATCTTTCAATGTATTTTTCTTCTTTTTTTAGACAAAATGGTGCAATTTCATGAGTTGGTGCTATTTTAGGCATTTTTTGCATCCTTTTTTCTAAATCTGACGCAAATTATGGCGTAATTTGCGCCAGGTTTTGCACCTTTTTATGCACCAAGTTTCATATCAAGTTTTGTGTCAGGTTTTATGCCTAGTTTTGTGCCTCGTTTTGTGCCTAGCTTGTACATATACTCTTGTTGCACCCCCTTTTACATCCATGTTTGCCTCCACTTTTACGCCCATGTTTTCATCCACTTTTGCATCCTTTTTTACATCCTCTTTTGCATCCACTTTTGCCTCTTTTTTTGCATCCCCTCGTGTGCTTTCATGGATCAACTACTGTGACTACTAACCTGATGAAGCCTTATGAGGAGGAGGCTCAACCTAATATTATTTTTAGAGAGCTTTTGAGTGCTGCCCAACCCATTGCTTCGACCAGGAATTAATCTGGAGAGAAGTACGTACCCATTTCATACTGGGATATTTTATGCTATATATGCAATGATATAGACTAGCAATCTTAGCCTTGACTCTATTGTAGGGGTTCACTGGGGCCCGACAGTAAAAGTAGCTAGGATAAACCTGAACCTGTACCATTTTGGTGAACATGTTGAGACCAAGTCAGGTTGAGCGATCCAGAACCTTTCCCATTTAGTGCTTGGGTAAGTTTTGCATCAAAGTTTACATCCCATTTTGAGTCTAGTTTTACATCTAGTTTTGTTTCACCCACTTTTGCATCCACTTTCGCATCCATTTTTTTGTCCACTTTTGCACCCACATTTTCATCCCTTTTTGCATCCCATTTTGCATCCATGTTTATGTCTTTTTTTTGCATCTACTATTGCATCCACTTTTGTTGCGTCCCAATTCACGCCCATTTTTGTGCCTACTTTTCCACCCGCTTTTGCTTCAACTTTTGCATCCACATTTTCATCTTTTTTGCATCCAAGTTTACATTAGTTATTGCATCCCTTTATGCATCCATTTTTGCATCGGGTTTAGCGTTGGGTGTTACGTCTAATTTTGCATCTACTTATGTTGCATCCACTTTCGCATCCACTTTCGCATCCAATTTTGCATCCAATTTTACATCCATGGTTGCATCCACTTTTGTGTCAATTTTTTCATCATGTTTTGCTTCCACGATTGCGTCATTTTTTGTATCCACGTTTGCATCCACTTTTGGTGCACCCCATTATGCGCCCACTTGTGTGCCTACTTTTGTTGCATCCATGTTTTTATCCTCTTTTGCATCCAATTTTGTGCCCAGATGTTGAAGATGACAATGAGGATAATGATTATGATATTAACGATGGCTATGATGGTGATGATAATGTTGTTGATAATGAGGAGAACGATGACAATGATGATGATGATGACAAATATGATGATGATGATGATGATGATGATGACAATGACGATGTTGACGATGATTATGATGGAAATGAAATGAATGATGGTGATGGTGATGATGGAAATGAGAATGACGATGAATACAATGAGAATGATGATGTTGATCATCTTAAACAATAAATTTGTTATTTCTAATGCATAAATTGTATGTGTCCTCCATGAACCTCTTCCACTAATCACATCTTTTGGCTAGATGATATTTCTTATGCCAAAGGTAATGATTAATAGGTGATGACAATGTCAATAATCAAGATGATGATGATGATGAAGATGATGCCAAGGACACTGGCTATGATGATGACATGAATGTTGATTATGAAGATGATGATGACTATTGTGATAATCGTGATGACAATGATGATGATCATCATCATCATTTACATCATCGACATCATAAAAAACACCATCACTGTCATTGTCATCTAGTTCATCATTGTCATCATTTAAACCATATGGGATATGGTTACTATTTAAAGCATGCATAACAAGTGGGAAATGGTTATTATTTAAAGCATGCATAACAAGTGGTATATGGTTACAATTTTAAGCGTGCATAACTTATAACTATGATTGAGCACATTTAAATATTTTAGCTTGTAGTGAAACTGGGTTTATTTACCTCTACCGACACTTTCTTATAAGGATCACGATGAGATTGACAATGATGATGATGACGAAAATGAAAATAAATATGACGATTTTGATGCCAATGACCTTGGTGAATCTTCCCAATTCTTAAAATGCCATCATTGTAATCATCATAATCATTATCTTTGTCATTGTCATCTAGGTCATCATCATCCTCATTTAGGTCATCATCATCAACAATGACATGAATGATGACAATGACAACGATGATGCCATTAATGATGAGGATGAGGATGATGATGATATAATGTCCATGATGATGATAATGACAATGACAATGCTATTGATGATGACGACGATGACAATGATGTGATTATATGAAGATGGTGACAACAATGTATATTCCGGTGATGATGATAATGATGGAAATGATGATGACAATGATTATTGTGTTGTTGTTGTTAATGATGATAATTATCATCATCATCATGACCTTGATAATGTTGATAATCATCATTAGTCATCATAATCATCACCATTGATGATTATGACATGGCAATGGCATGGATGAGGATGAGGATGATGACAACAATGATGATGACGACGATGACAAAGTCAATGTGGATGACGATGATGTGATTAAATTGAGGTGATGAGGATGGTGATAAAGATGAAAATGGTGATGACAATGACAGTGGTGACGATGATGACAATGAAGGTGATGACAATATCAATGATGATGATGATGCCAACAAAGATGAAGAGAATTATGATGCTATGTCTATGTGGTGATGGCGATGACATTGATGATGACAATGACAATGATGATAGTGACAATGACAGTGGTAATGCCATGAATGGTGATGTTGTTGATGATGATAACAATGAAGATGATGATGATGAAAATGACGTTGATGATGATGTTGAAGCTGATGACATTGATGATGATGTGATTATATGATATTGGCGACGATGATAATGACAATGACAATGATGATGATGGTGATGATGATGATGATGACAATGATGATGGTGATGATGGTGGTGATGATGATGACGAATGTTGATGGTGATGACAATGATAATGACACTAATAATGAGGGCATGATGTGGGGGGGGAAATCAAATGTCTTAGTACAAGTTATGTATTTATGAGGCTCACAGACCATGTTTGGGTTCCAAGTCTACCAAACATGAAATATGAAGCATATTATAGCAGTTGCACATGCTAAAATGCATAACCCAAGTTCGAGATGAATCTTGACAGCATAATGGTTCAATTTCCATTGAGAGCAAGTTGCACTCAAGCTAAATATCGATGGCCCAATGATAATTTATTTTGAATCTAACAAGAAGTTAGAGGGAGTTTTATTAATGGTTTATTTTGAAAGAAACTTTGTAAGTTCTTGTGGAAAAGGGGAGATATCACCTATGCCTACGAGGTGTAAAATGAGGCAATTGTTGTTTGTGGAGACACATCCGAACTAGGTAGTGATAGTATGATGCAAGACGTAAAATTAATTACTTACAAAGAGGAAATTGGGGATTCATATCTTGAAATAAATGCTCTCAATATTAATATTTCCTCGAAGGTTTTGGACATAATGATAGAAAAGGATTTCCATCCCACTGCAGATACTTATAGTGCACTAATAGTTGGACTATACAAAGGAGGCATGTAATTGCATGAGGTAGAATAGTTAGTAAAAATAATGTTAGTGAGAGGCTTGCTTCCTCATAAAAAAACATGCAACTCTCTTACTATGGGGTATTGTAAACAAGAAAAATATGAGCATGCCCTAAGGATTTTTCAATTAATGAGTGAAAATGGATCTAAACCTACTCTTATTTATTCTTGAAGGTAATATTTATTGGAAGGATCCAATTGGCCCTATTCCACTCAAAAGTTTTATGGAAGAAATTGGTCCTTTAATAGTAGATAATCATAATGAAATGTATGGAGGTCATTATGCATGATGAACTATTGCACATAATATTTTGAGAAGTGGTTTTTACTGGTCGCCTCTTTCACCTAAGTGAACAAGATGGTCACAACATATGATGAATGCCAATTAGTTGTAGGAAAACAAAAGTTTTCTTCTTTACCTTTAAAACTTATTAAAGTTCAAGCTCTATTTCAATAATAGTGGCTATATTTTATTTGTGAAATGCGTCCTCCTTCAGGTGGGAAACATAAATGGATATTGATAGCAACTGATTGTTTTACCAAGTGGATTGTAGTTCTTATACGAAATGATACTGATGTTGTAGTGATAAAGCTTATGCAATAAAACATTTTATCCCGATTTAGCATATATAGAAATTTATCATTAACAATGCAAACTAATTTTCTTTTACTTCAATAATTGTAATCTTCCAGAGGTATAATATAATCTTAGGAATTCAACTGCTTATTATCCACAAAGAAATGGCTTGGTTGAATCTTTCAACAATAATTTAATGAGTATCATAAGGAAAATCCTATATGAGAAAAATAGGTCTTGGGATTCACAGTTGAGATATGCTTTATAGGTAGATATAGTAAGCACTATAAGATCTAGTAGAACATCACCTTTATGATTATTATATGGAGCCGATGTCATTATTACCATTCATCTTGGAATCCTAGTAATGAATATTCTCTAGGATAAAGAAGAAGAACATAATGATATGAAATGAATAATTAATGAAGTTATTCATGTACAATAGACACAAGAACAATTCAATGACAAATTACAAGCATACCAAGAGAAATGAAAGTATTATTTGATACAAAGTCTAAATACATGGCGTTTTCCCTAGAAGACTCGTCCTAAAATAAGATAGGAGGAAGGGAAAGCCAAGGAAACATGGTAAGTTTGATAACATTTGCTACAACCATTTGTTGTAGAACTAGTTGAAGGACATAACTCTTACTCTCTTAAGAAATTGCAAGGAGAAAGTCTTGGGTCACCCATTAATGGGTGTTTTGTTAAACACTTCTTGTTTTATTAAGCATACTAAGTTACTGGTCAGTGTAAATATTCAAGCCTTTGAAAGTTTTGGTTTTATTTATTTATTTATTTTTCATTAACTAGTTAAAGTTTTATAAATTGTTTGATTTTGAACAATAGTTTAAATTCTATAAAAAATTATTTTTCATTGATTAGCATAAATAATTAGTGTTAAAATATAGAATCCCATTTTCTTTCTCTTTTGTTTTATATCACTTGTTTCACTACTCTCTATAATTTGAATATACTTAGCTAGGCTTTGCATTTTCAACCTATAATGTCTTCTGCATATGAGATAAATTAGGTTCGGAAATATTATTTTCAATACTTAGAAACATTGACAATAATATAACTTCTCTCTTTCCAGTTAACTCTTTTTAATTACCTCATGTGAAATCGATTTTTTTCTAAAATAACTAAATTTTGTTAGACATGGTAAGGCATCAATCTCCTCCAAATCTAAAAAATATCATAATTTAATTATATATATAGACCATCATAAATTAAATTATATAAGCAATATGCTTCTCGATATAATTCCAAGTATGCTCAAAATACTTGTCGTTACCACCATCAATTATTTTTGAAAAACTTATGAAAAATGAGAAAGGAAATCCAACTCATCTCTAAAAATATTTGAGTGAGGTTCAAGCCACTAAGGGAGGTGGAAGCGCTATGGCCATTGGGTAAAAGATTATGTTGAGGTTCAAGCCACTAAGGGAGGTGAAAGCGTTATGTCCATTGGGTTAAATATTATATGATCTAATGTATGGAACGAGTTTGAGTGGGGTTCAAGCCACCAAGGGAGGTGAAAGCACTATGGCCATTGGGTAAACGATTATATGATGTAATGTATGGAACGAGTTGCAAAGTTCAATTTCCAAAGAATACGTTTGACAAAATAAAGGATATTGTCTCTTTTGAGTGCCAATCATTGTACTTCCATGCAAAATGCCCAGCATGGATATCTCTTCTCTGCCCTAGATTTAAAGGAAAGATGGGAATGCATTGGGATCAGTGATCAAATTTGAAGGGTGGGTCTTAATTTCAATTGGAAGGGAATTTATTCTCCGAGCCCTTCAAAGATGAAGGGCAATATAAATAGTTTTATTATCCGAGCCCTTTAAAGATGAGGGGTAATATAAATAGTTGTACTTTATTTGACAAGTATAAATTAATTAAATTTTTTTTTCAAAAATGCAAAAAAGTAAATATTGTTCATTTAAATTTTTACAATTTTAAAGAATTGAGCACCTTCTAATATCTATACAAAAATATGACCTATTTTCAGTAAAACTTAATTTAAATGCATTAATTTGACAAATATGTAACACTAATTTTAGAGTAAGTAACATAACAACTATTCTATAGTATTTTTTTCAAGTTGGAGCACACTTCATTATACGAAAAAAAACTATTTAGACTATGCAATAACCATATTGGGGATTCACTTAATCTTATGCATAGTGCAAAATGTCGTAACTAGATATAGTCTTAAAGAAAAACTAGAACCATGAGAGAATTACTTACTATTAACTATGTACAAAGGAAGCCACTAAGCAAAACAAGGCTATAATAAAACTACAACCAATATTTACAACCAAAAACTTAATTCAAACTAGAGAGAGGTTAGCAGTCCAATCCCGAGTGATGTAAGAATGATGGGATTGGGCACCTAAGAAAAAATAATACACAACTAAAAAAACATTAAAAAAAAACTATGCATACCAAGCAAGTTAGCAAAGATATCATCTTTGGGGCCGAGGCATCAAATTTTGTTGATTAACACTTAACGCAACAAAATACATGTATGGGATGGAGGGGCAATGGAATCAAGCCCAAGTCAACTGAAGCCTTGCAACTCACTGCATGTCTAAGTCTCAACAATCTTCCTTTTAAAGTGAACTAGAACACTAAAATAAATTTATTAATGGCATGCTTTGAGAAAGTTCTAGGTGTGAGTAATTAAGAGCTCAAGGTTCTAAAATTTGTTGATTTTTGTACCAGTCCACGATTCGGTGAATCGAAAGTCGCGGGTAGGAAATTTAAGTTATTTAATGAAAACAATTAATTTGTCTACCTCTATGTCGAAACCATTTTACATGTTGATGTGGGTCACTACCCTCCTTATTGTCTTACCAAAAGGCATGAGAATGAGGAAGAAGATGTAAAATTCTGGACTTCAACTTCAAAGAATGCCTTTCATATCACATTGGTAAGGAGTGAAAAGAATATCACAACAATCCAACGTATCAAATCTCAGTTGATAGTGTCAATTAAAGACTTATATAGTAAATTTAATATAAGACTTACTTATAGTTGTCTCTTACTCTTTGTGTCTTGACACATTTGATATTTTATGGATGTCTCTACGCCTTGACCCAATTGATATTATAAGGTGAGGATGTGCATGCATAATAATCCTTAGTTATGTCTATGAGATGAGGATTTAAAGAGAAGCTGATGTAAAGACAAGTAATTTTTATATGTATTTTGGTGGTGAGCGCCCATGAAAAAAGTTGTGAGAAACCACAAATGTTTGGAAGGACGGGGGGAGATTACATCATGATCATGTCACCCATCAAATTGAAGACTATTCTTGAGGCAAAAATTGTTATTTTAAATTTCTTAATAACCATTGTGGTGCTTTGGTCCAATTTGTTTTCTAGCTCATTGTTTTTCTATATCAAGTGCCTAGTGACACCTCCCTGTATCAATGCATAAATCGACCTCTGCATAATGTGTGATCCTAGAAGCATGCCATTATTTGTAGTTGCATGCATTGAGTGCTATTTATAGTTGTCATGCGTCTGTGATATCCATGCACGCAATGAAATCTTGTAGAGGAGGGCTCATCAAACTAGCCACTTGAATTTCATTTTGACGAAAAATGAGTGGACATTGGTAGTCAAGTTCACATAGATAGTAGGCACAAAGTTTTGGGCTCGTTTCGGGCCTAGTAGTTGTTCTTTGTTATTACAGTTGTAATCCCTGCCACATTGTCACACTTTAGAGTGCAACCACAAATGACTTGGGATTCAAAGTCACATCTTGGTGGCCAGTGCCTCGTAGTCGTTAGTGATCATTGGTCATCTTGCACAACTAAACACTGAGGGCATGACGTGAGTGATTAAAATTTTATGATATTTCCAATATTTTGATTGATGAATAGAACTTTATAGCATAGGAATTTTAACATCTTGAGAAATTTATATGGATGGATAATTTCAAATGTTGCTCTTTTATTGAAATGTTGATATAAATTATGTCGCCCTTAATTGGAAGCGTGAAATTCAGATTTTTTTTTTTGAATGGCAATTTTAATTTTACACTTCTAGGAAGGGCTAGAACCCTTTGGAAGGGCTCGAAAGGGTTCAATTTTGAACGTTGAGCGGGAGTTTACTACTCGAATTAATGATTATTATATATAAAGGAGAGATGTGAAACAACTTATTTCATTCCTTTTTGTTATATTACTTTAGAAAAGCAATTTATTTTTTTAATGGTATAGGAACAAACTATTCCTTTGTAACAAGATAAATATTCCAAAGTAATAAGTTTTTTTTTAAACTTACTTTACATGTTTTTAACTTTTTGCACTAAAATAAAACAAAGTTACAAAACTAATAATCACTGTTTAAGACGCACATATCTACACCATGTGTGAATTTCTTTTTACGAAGTTGAAGAATAAAAACAAATTTACAAAATTAATCAAGGTTTACGCCGGATATATATACACCATGTGTGAATTTGATTTTACCAAGTTGAATATTTTCTTATAAATGTAAAATGGAACATGAGATTGCATGAGTGATTCATATGAAGAGATTGATGGGTTTAGTCAATATAGTAAACTTGTTGAAAATGAAAATAACTATAGCATATGTTTGTTTATGAATGTAAAATGAAGCATGGGATTGTATGAGCGATTTATATGGAGAAATGGATGGCTTTGGTCAATATAATAAACATATCTTTTTCCATCATTTATTTTATTCTTATATATATAATGAATAATGGTATATTTTGTAATATTTGTATTTGATATTGTTTGGGAGTTTCAAAAAGTTTCACTTATAGACCATAAATTACTGGTATAATATTAGATTGGGTATTTATTGTTAGCTCTAGAGAACTCCATCTCAAAAACTATACCAACCTTGAAGATACAAAACATGAAAAAATTAAAATGAATGTGCTTGTGAGGGGGATATAATACCTCATCTTCCTAAGACTCTATCCAGACGAACATATCTTCTTATGAATCAACAACCCCTTTTCCTAGTTCATCAAACATAGAGTTGTTTTCTATTAAAACATATGCATAGGAAAGTTTTGTGAAAGGGGTCATAATTTTAGTTATTTAATGAATTGCAACCTTTGGGAAGACAATTGGAAGCCCCCATTTATCCATTACATAACTTTTTAGAGTCCAAAAATTGCAATTTTTCATTGTTGGAGTAACAATAAAAAATTACTAACATAAATGACTAATTCATATTCTTCTAGCTAGTCTTTTTTTATGTCGCGACTAAATTAGTCATTTATGTTAGTCATTTTTAACTCGATCACTTATTATCTAGTCATATTTGTTAATTGGTGACTAAATTAGTCATTTATAGTTCGGTCAATCAAAATTGTTCATATTTAGTAGTAAATCACCTGAAAAACTAGTGGTGACTAGAATTTTTAGTCACGTAGTAGCTAATTCCTCATTTTGTACTAGTGAGAAGACAATGGTTTTAATGGAGTTTTCTTCTCCCATCAATGAAAACCAGAATAATAACTAATTGTTTTTAGCTAATTGGCATTTACAACCTCAAGTAAAAGACATACATTTTTCCGCCAAAGATTTTCTTTGACAAATAACCATATAATGTAAAGATTGTATTACAATATCTTTTTTATTTTTTAGTTTTTGTATAATTATTTTTTAAGATTATTCTTTATATTTTAATTAATATTATATATTACAAATAATTTTAATGTTATATACCTATTATATACTATAATTTATATCTATAATAGTTAGAATTACATTATTTTTAATATTATTTAATTATATTATATTATATGAATTAATATTATGTATAAATTAATATATAATCATATATTACACTAATACAAAATAATCAAGTTAATCAACCCCTCTAAGAATGATAAGGAATGGGCATCTAAAAGGAAATAATACATAACTCAGATAACATTTAAAAAAAAAATCCTACATACCAAGCAAGTTAGCAAAGCTCTATGTCGAAATTGTTTTCCATGTCGATGTATGCCACTACCCTCTTTATTGTCTTACCAAAAGGAATGCTAATGAGGAAGAAGACCTAAAATTATGGACTTCACCTTCAAAGAATGCCTTGCAATCACATTGGTAAGGAGTGATAAGAATATCATAAATGTGTCAAATGTTAGTTGATATTGTTAATTAAAGACTTATATGGTAAATTTAATATAATACTTATACTTGTCTCTTACTCTTTGCGTCTTGACACATTTAATATTTTATGGTTGTCTCTACGCCTTGACCCAATTCATATTATAAGGTGAGGATGTGCATGCATAATAATCCTTAGTTATGACTATGAGATGAGGATTTAAAGGGAAGAGGATGTAAAGACAAGTAATTTTTATATGTATTTTGCTGGCGTTGAGGACAAATGTTGTGAGAAACCACAATATTTGGAAGGACAGAGGGAGATTACATCATGATCATGCCACCCATAAAATTAATACTATTCTTGAGCCAACAATTGTTTTTTTATTATTAATAACCATTGTTTCTCCATATCATGTGCCCAATGACACTTCTCTATAGCAAAGCATAAATTGACCTTTGCATAGTTTGTGATCCTAGATACATGTCATTATTTGTATTTGCATGACATCGAGTGTTGTTTATAGTTGTCGTGGGTCCATGATATTCATGCAAGAAATTAATTCTTATAGAAAAGGACTCATCAAACCAACATTTTAAATTTCATTTTGACAAAAAAAAAGTGGACATTGGTAGCGAGTTTCACATAGGTAGTAGGCACAAAGTTTTGAGCGTGTTTCAGGCCTAGTAGTAGACTAGTAGTTCTTTTTTGTTATAGTCGTAGTTGTTGACACATTTACACACTTTAGATTGCAGCCCCAAGTGACTTGAGATTCAGAGTCACATCTCGATGGCTAGTGTCTCGTAGTCATCAATGATTATTGGTCATCTTGCACAACTAAGCAGTGAGTGCATGGCATGAGCGACTGAGTGATTATAATTTATCATATTTCCAATATTTTGAATGATGAGTTGAACTTTATAGCATAGAAATTTTAACATCTTGAGAAATTTATATGGATGGGTAATTTCAAATGTTTCCCTTCTTTTGAAATGTTGATATAAATTATTCCCTTCTTAATTGAAAGGGTAAAATTCATATTTTAATTTTTTTTATAAGGGTAATTTTAACTTTACACTTGTGGGAAGGGCTAGAACCCTTTGGAAGGACTGGGAAGGGTTCAATTTTGAACGTTGATTGGGATGCCTGGGGTTGGATAGACGAGCATTCCAGATTCTGAGCAAACTTGATATCTATTAAGTTTTGAGTACTTCCTTAATCGATGAGAACTGTCGCTTTTGATCCAGCCTACAACCAAATTTGTTTGAGTACTTCCAGAATAAGATATTACCTGTGGATCCACACTTTATTCCGATGGTGGTTCATCACCTTCTGGCTGATAAATCGGTTCTTCCTAAATAGCTTCATATGCACCGTGTCACCGATTATAAGAAACCTTTTATGATAAAGTTCTATCATCTCCGGGACTCATCAATAACGCAGTCCAAACCCACCTTCGTTCAACACCCAAGTATCTATTAGAAGATAAGAACTCCATCATTCCACTGAGTCGAAAAACCCGATTGAAGGAAGCAATGTACGCCTTTCAATATATTTATAAGCAGGTTCTTACAGTCGACATAGACTCATTTACCTATGTATTTCAAGCGTGCGCTTCATCGCAGGTTGTGCAAGAAGGTAACCAACTCCATTCTCATATGATTTTAATGGGAATAGAACAAAATAATAGATTTAAAACAGAGCTTGTAAATTTATATGCCGAATGCCATATTGTGGAGGATGTATGCCAAGTGTTTGATAAAATCTCTGAACCATATGTGCTATGTTGGAATACAATATTCTAAACATAGGTTCTTTGTAAAGCACTCAAGTTCTATTATGAAATGCATCAGGTAGCAATCATACAGACACGTTTATTTTTCTATGTGTTCTCATGGTGTGTGCAGGGCTATTTTCTTTCCAAGATGGAAATAAAGTTATATGGGTATAATCAGAAGTGGGTTTGATTCAGAGTTTTTTTTTTGTAATTCCTTTGTAGACATGTATACCGAATGCGGAAAAGTAGATGATGCACGAATGATCTTTTGACAATCTGGCTGTACAAAAACGTGGTCGTGTAAATTCAATGATAGTCCAAAATGACCTTTGCAATGAGGCCTTAATTCTTTTTTGACATATGGACCTTCAAGGATTGGAACCTAATCTAGTTATCATTCTTAACATCCTATTGTCATGTGGGAATTTCATAGCTCTACAAGCAGGCTGTGAAATCCATTATTATAGTATGAGAAGAACATTTAATGCATATGTTTATGTGGGTAATGCCCTTACAGCTATGCATGTTTAATGTGAAAGTATGGAGGATGAATGACAAGTTTTTAAGGAGATACCCCAAAAGGATGTTTTCTCTTGGCCATGATTGTAGGTTATGCTTTAGAACAAATTTCCTTGTGATGCGTTAGATATTTTTCATCGAATGTAGTAAGCATATGTGAAAGCCAACTCAATTAGAATTGTTAGTCTTGTTATAGCATGTGCCAACTCATCATCCCTCCAATAGGGAAAGGAAACCCATGATTAGGCATATAGACATGGAAATGAGGTGGATGTCATTGTGGGAAATGGCCTCATGGCCTTGTTTGCGAGATGTGGGAACATAGATTATGCAAGACATGTATTTCATAGAACATATGAGTGAAGCATGATCTCATGGAATACCATTCTTGTAGCTTATGCCCAAAATGGTTATGGTGATATTGCCTTGAAACTCCTTTACCAAATGCTAATGGCTAGCATAAAGCCTAATTCAGTAGCAAGTGTTTTTCTAGCATGTGCCTATATAGCATCTCTACAATGGGGCAAGGAGATCCATTGCTTCATACTTTGAATTTGATTTGAGATAGATGTGTTTGTTGGGAGTGTTGTTGTGGACATGTATGAAAAATGGTAAGTTTAAATGATGCTTGCCAAGTATTTAAGAAAATGTATAAAAGGGATGTAGTTGCATAGACCACAATTATTGTGGGGTATGCCATGCATGGGCATGTTGAGACCACATTTACATTGTTTCCCCAAATGCAATTGAAAGGCCTAAAGCCAAACAAAATTACATTTTGCTGGTGTCTTGTTTGGATGTACCCATGCAACGGGTCTAGTGGATGAGGCTTGGAAATACTTTGATCTTATGAGAAAACATTATGATATTAGACCTAGCATGGAGCACTATGCATGTATGGTGGATCTTCTAGTCCATGCTTGTTTTCAAGATGAGGCACATGACTTTATATAAAGCATGCCATTCAAACCAATTGCTAGAGTGGGGGCTCTGCTTGGTGCCTGTAAAATTCATTCCAACATTAGCCTTGGAAAACATGTCGCAGAACAACGTTTTCAATTGGAATGAGAAAGTAATGGAAATTATGTACTTTTAGCAAACATGTATGCTACTTTAGGTAGATGGGATGATGCAGATATGGTGAGGAAAAAAATAAAGACAAGGGATTGATAAAGGATCAAGGATGCAGTTGGATTGTGGTAAAGAACATGGTGCACACATTCTTTTCAAGTGACACATCACACCGACAATTATAGGAAATCCATGCAATGTTGGAGACTTTAATTGGATAGATCAAAGAGATAGGGTGTGGACTAGACAAAATGATAAGTTTTTCAATGTAGAGGAGGATGAGGAAGATAACATGTTTTACAATGTATATTGATAGATAAAAATTTGCAATTCCTTTTGGTTTAATCAACATATGACCAGAGGTAATTGTCCAGATTTGTACGAAAATATGCTTATTTCAATAGCCATAATGCCATTAATTACATATCTAGAATAATTGAATGCCAAATGTTTCCATAAATGTGATATTTGGTACTTTGGCAATGGTAGTTGGAAGTTGAAACATGCAACACCGAGAGTGTGGTAGTTGTTAGTAAAACAACAAGAGTCGTAACATTTAGAATTTTTTCTTCTACTTGTATATTCTTATCCCCTACTGATTAGATTGAGCCACAAATCATATTTAGGAATGTTATGGGTTGAGGTTTCCTCTAGGGATAATGCTTTAGCTACAGCATATTCCTTTCATGGAGGTACTTGTCCAATCAGGGACAACCTTTATGTAACTTAGTCGTGCCCCCCTTTGATTATGACTGACCTATAATGCTTCAAACACTCCTCCAATAGAACTTGTATGCTCCTTTTCTCCACTCATGCTAGCGCATTCATACAATAGAGCTCAAACAATAGAGCCTTCATACAATAGAGCTCCCACCCACACATGCATATTTTAATCGCTAATTAGGAGGCTGAAGGATGCTACAAGTGGTGGTATCATTCCCATTCTCTTCTATCTGCCAGCCCATTTTCAACCATTATATATTCATTTAGCTGCCAACAACTGGGAGTATGGATAACTTCAGTGCTTGCTGGAAAATCTAAGTAAGCAGAGCAATTATGAAGGGTATTAGAAGACTTTGAAAAACCACCATTCCATCCAATTCAGTTTCTTTGTAATTCTGATTACAACTCCTAAAAATGTCTATACTGCTGAAAAAATCTCAAAAATGAAAGTACAATTTTGAGGAGTAACAACCTACACACTTGAAAGTAGGCCCTTTTGTCCTCTTTACGAAAGGAGAGCCCAAATTGAACAGGCTGCAATTTCCTCCTCCAATTGGGTCCTAGGGCTCCAACTCCTAGGAAATAGTTTTCCATGCAATCCAAAACCTCTTATGAATAGTTTGTCAAACTTGTCAACAGTCCAATTTGTCTTTGTCAAACTTGTTAACTTTAAAAAGGTTAACCATATTTATTTTCCTGAGGTTCAAACTAGCAAGCTTGGCTTGTTTTGGAGCTGAGTGTTGAATTTGAGCATGTGCATATATTCTTTAAATTTTGCAGACTGTAAGATAGATAACAATGAGACAAGTGCAGTAGATAATCAAGCATCAACACAAATGAACACTAGATGTTTTCATGGGGAAATCTTTGAAGGACAAAATTCCCAAAAGCATTAGTAATTCATCCCTTAAATGAGATGACTGAGTTTGTAGCAGTAGTAAGAAAAATATCTCAGAATTCTGAGATGAATGTTTACACAAATTTTTCAAACCCTAGCAAGCTTGAACAATATTTCAAACCCTAGTAGACTTGACCAAATCCTGCCACATGGAGGATGAAGACAAGCTGCCCAGAAAAATTATTCTGCTACCCGAAAATTTGCAGACTAGGGTCTGCCCGAATTTTCTCTCAGCTGCCCAAGACTTCTTCCCCGCTACCCGAACTGCCCAGAACCTGCCTGCTGCTGCTTGGACCAAATTAGGGCTGCCTGAACTTTCCTATGTGCTGCCTGGATCAAATTAGGGCTGCCCGAACTTTCCTGTGGCTGCCCGTGAACAGTATAGGGCTGCTCGGATCTTTTTGTGGGTTCCCTGAACCTTCCTATGGCTGCCCGTGAATAATTTAGGGTTGCTCGAGGATTGCTGTGAGCTGCTCGAATGTCCCTATGTTTTCCTGTGATTAAATTAGGGCTGCTCGGATCTGTTGTGGTTGCCCATATCTACTGTGGAATTGCTCGTGAGTGTGGTGGCTTGTTTAGGGCTGCCCATGGGACTACCCAAGTGTGTGAGCAGGCTGCCCTAGATTTGGAGTGGCAACGAGGGTTAGCATCCCTCTTTTGTTGCTGCTAGTGAAGATGGAGACTCTAGCTAGCTAGGCCACCAAGCTAGAGGAAGATACAAAGAGAAAACGTATCCATCGTTTCTTCTTCAGCAGCCACAAAGGAGGAAGCAGTCAAGATGATGAAGATGAAGTGTGTGAAAATGTTTTGCAAGTGAACTTCATTTATAGACTTTCAATCACTTAAAGCGGTCCCTCATAAATATGAATTGAATAATAGAGTTTTATTCTTTTTCATGTTTACCTTTTGACTTTAACCTTTTGTGGTACCATAGGCCTTCTTGTATTTTTACTTTAACTTCTTGTGGTACAAATCTTGTGGTACAATAGGTCTTCTTGTATTTTGACTTTAGCGTCTTGGTATTCCTCATGGACTAAGGCTTAGGGAAAGAAGGTCCTTCAAGTGTTTTGTGGTCAAAGCAACTGGTCATCAAGGTCCTTCATTCCCACTCAAAGTACATCATCATTATTAGGGATAATTACTAATGCTTTTAACTTGAACTCCTTGTGCCATCAAGAGAAGGTCACACAACCCATAGATAAAGGATAGGAGTGCATCACATGCCTAGACCCGGTATAGGGCTTATAGTGATAACCTGATAATTGACTAGGTGCCTTAGCCCTAGGCTGCATCAATTGACTCAATGTCAAATACTTGGTAACTGACCAAGCACCTCCATTCTCCCAGAAAATGGCCCTCAGACCTAGGCTAAGTCCCCCAATCCTAAACTGGTTCAATTTTCTAGTAACTGACCAGGTGCCTCTATTCAAAGAATGGCCCCTCAACCCTAAGCTGAGTCCCCCAGTCTAGACTGGTTCAAATTCCTGGTAACTGACCAGGTGCCTCCATTCAAACAATGGCCACTCATCTCTAGGCCGAGTCCACCAAGCCTAGATTGGTTCAAATTCTTGGTAACTGACCAAGTGCCTCCATTCAAAGAATGGCCACTCAGCTCTAGGTTGAGTCCCCCAGTACTAGACTGGTTCAAGTTCCTGGTAACTGACCAGGTGACTCCATTCTCCAAGAAAATGGCTCTCGATGCTACTTAGGAAAAATCAACACTCCCTCTCAGGGAGAGAGGTATTCTCAACCATATCAAGCATGTCACGAAAGTAAACAAACTTTGTTGATGTCCCCCAATCCTAAACTGGTTCAATTTTCTGGTAACTGACCAGGTGCCTCCATTGAAAGAATGGCCCCTCAGCCCTAAGCTGAGTCCCCCAGTCTAGATTGGTTTAAATTCCTGGTAACTAACCAGGTGCCTCCATTCAAAGAATGGCCTTTCATCTCTAGGCTGAGTCTCCCAGTCCTAAACTGGTTCAAATTCTTGGTAACTAACCAGGTGCCTCCATTCAAAGAATGGCCACTCAGCTCTAGGCTGAGTCCCCCAGTACTAGACTAGTTTAAGTTCCTGGTAACTAACCAGGTGCCCCCATTGATTTTCTGAGCAACATTGAGAGCCCTTTTCTTCGAAGAATGGGACCACCTGGTCCGAGACCACAGGGAAGACTCAACCCAGTGTTGAGTGACCATTTTGTTGAATGGTAGATATCGGGTCTGGGACCATGATATAAACCCATATCTTCCCTGGGTAGACTCAACCTTGTGTTGAGTAGACATTTGGTCCAAGACCACGATGTAGACCAGTCTGGGACTGGTAGACTCAGCTTAGTTCTGAGTAGCCATTCTCTGGGAGAATGAAGACACTGTAAGCCCTAGATTGGGTCTGGGCACGTGTGTGGCACTTTGACCCTTGATCTAGTGGCTTGGTGTGCTTCTCCAAGGATTAGCTACCCTTGGTTAAGTTACCCTAGTACCAAATCTAGGTGTCACACAGTGTGTGAGATAAAAGCATTAATAACTCTCTTGATTTATGATGATGTACTTTTGAAATAAAAAAGTACCACAGGTAATTACCATAGGGGCACTTTGTAAAAGGCCAAAGTCAAAAGTCAAAGAAAAATAAATAAAAGTACATTTTTGGTAATAGTGAAAGTGAAATTAGGAAAACAATAAAAATATTATTATTTTTATCTTTCCTAATCTTGTCCACCTAAAAGGACCACACATGGAAAACAAAATTAAAGGACTTCTTATAAAAGTCAAAGGAAAAAATAAAAGTACATTTTTGGTAAAAGGGAAAGTGAAATTAGGAAAAGAATAAAAATATTATTATTTTTATTTTTCCTAATTAAAGAAGGACTTCCTATAAAAGTCAAAGGAAAAAATAAAAGTACATTTTTGGTAAAAGTGAAAGTGAAATTAGGAAAATAATAAAAATATTATTATTTTTATTGTTCATAATCTTGTCCACTTAGAGGTGAACAGAGGCTATAAAAGAAGATCAAGTCTTCTCATTTGTTACACACACTTTTGCTCTCACAGGTGAAGAAGACTATCTTATGTTCAAACCCTCAGCTAGGGTTTTATCAGCAAAGTCCATCTTCAGCATTTTTGCACAGCTATCTTCAGTATTCCATTTTTTGGGCAGTTTTCAGCAGTCTGATATTTTCGAGCAGTTTTCAGTAGGCTGGTATTTTTGGGCAATTTTAAGCAAGCTGATATTTTCGGGCAGTTTTCAGACAGCCTGATATTTTCGGGCAGTTTTCAACAGTCTGATATTTTTAGGCAGTTTTCAGCACTCTGATATTTTCGGGCAGGAGAGAGAAAATCTTAGTTTTTTCCGAGAAATCCCTAAATTGGTAATTTTCTGTAATTCTGAAAATTGTGGGTAAAATTATCGGTCTGATTTTTACTAATAAATTTTATAGTTACTGTGGTCAAAATCTAGATCTGGATTTGAGGAACTTTTTGAAGAATTTCTTAAGCCATCTCATTTCGAGATGAGCTATTAATGCTTTTGGGGTTTTTGTCCTTTGAAGGTTTCCCCAGTGAAAAATATTGTGTCCATGTGTGCTGATGTGATGAATGTGTTTTTACTGCACTGTTGATCTATTTATGTTTAACTGCAAATTTTTAAAGTTTATGCTAATGCTGAAAATTCAACATGGTATCAGAGCTTAGCATGTGAAAACACAGTAAAGGGATACTGCTGTTGTTTCTCACTAAATC
Source organism: Pseudotsuga menziesii (assembly GCA_001517045.1). Lineage (NCBI taxonomy): Eukaryota > Viridiplantae > Streptophyta > Pinopsida > Pinales > Pinaceae > Pseudotsuga > Pseudotsuga menziesii. The sequence continues at coordinate 164,323 of LPNX010130276.1, forward strand.
TTGGAATAAGATTTGCAGATCTAACATTTGGATAAGTGACAGAGATGGCTACTATTGGTTTCAAACTGGAAGAGAAGCTCTCTGGTTCAACAAACTTCAATTCCTGGAAGGCCAGGTTGACAGCCATTCTCGATGAGAATGACTTGGATGGCATTGTTCTTAATGTCACAGAAGAGCCAACTACAAATGTTGGTAGGCTTGGCTACAAGAGGAAGCAAGGTAAGGCTAGAAGAGTTATTTATGATTCTATCAAAGAAGAATTGATTCCTAACATCACATCCTTGAAGACTGCTAAAGAATGCTATGATACATTGGTAAACCTCTATGAAAAGAAGGCTCCTAGTCAAAAGAGAGTCTTGAAGAAGAGGCTACAAACTTTGAAGCTGAACAAAGATGAAAGTATTGGTTCCTTCTTCACCAAGATCAAACAGGTAAGAGATCAACTCCTTGCTATTGGTGTTACTGTTGATGATGATGATCTTGTACAAACAATGGTTGATGGTCTCCCAAGCTCTTAGGAAACCTTCATGGCATCCGTCTATGGACGAGAAAATCAGCCAACCTTTGAAATGCTTTGGCATGATTGCATACAAGAAGAAGCAAGGAACACTGACAAGGTAATCAAGCAGGATAACCTTGCACTTGCAGCAAAGACCAAGAAGTTCAAGAAGCCTTTCCCTCAGCAGAAGAAGGGTAAGAAACCTCAAGGTAAGTATTTTGACATGTCCAAGATTGAATGTTATACTTGTCACAAGTTTGGACATTATTATAGAGACTATAGGTAAAACAAGAAGAAACCCAAGAGAAGGTTTCAAGCATCTACTGCAAAAGCAGAGGAAGAAGAAGATGAAGAACCAAAGAAGAAGAAGAAAACCAAGGCTAATAAAACTGATGAGCTTATAAGAGAGTACTATTTGATTTCTGCTTTAACTGGTCCTTTTTCAGCTTGCTCCACTTCTTGGTTGGTGGACAGTGGCACCTCCAGGCACATGACAGGTAATCGTGGTACTCTTACCAGTTACAGAAAGAAGAAGTTCACCACTCAGGTAGAACTTGGAGATGACTCCACTTACAAGATTGAAGGAGCTGGCTCAACTTCACTTCAACTTGAATCAGGTACGGTTCTTCACATTGATGATATTCTTTATGTTCCTGGGTTAAAGAAGAATCTTTTATCTATTGTTGGTTTAGAAGACAAGGGTCATAGAGTCCTCTTTATGGACAAAAAGGTCTTTTTACGGACAAAAGACACAGATCTAGACTCAGCAGTTCAGATTGGGGTTCGAGAGGGAGACCTCTACAAGGCCTCCAAAGTTTCCACTCATGCTTTGGTACATCACACAGTTGATCCTTGTGAACTTTGGCATAGAAGGTTTGGACACCTTCACTACACAGCTCTCCCAGGATTGCAGAAGATGGTCACAGGTATGCCAGAAGTTTCTCCAAAGCATGAAGGAATTTGCAAACGATGTGCTCTAAGTAAGAACACTAAGAAATCTTTTCCCATAAGCAAGAGTAGATCTAAAGGCATTTTGGATTTGATTCATTCTAACATTTGTGGGCCCATGTCTTCACCCTCCTTAAGTGGGTGTTTATATTATGTCTTGTTTATTGATGACTACTCTCAGATGTCTTGGGTTTACTTCCTCAAGGCCAAGAGTGAAGCCTTTGACAAGTTCAAAGAGTTCAAGACACTGATTGAAAATCAGACTAGCAGGCACATCCATATCTTGAGATCAGATAACGGAGGTGAGTATGAATCTAATGAGTTTGATGATTTTTGTCGAGAAGTAGGAATCAAGAAAGAGCTGACAGTACCTTACAACCCCCAAGAGAACGGGGTTGCAGAAAGGAAGAATAGAACGATCTGTGAGGCTGCTAAAGCCATGATCACTACTCTAGATCTTCCTTTGTCTTTATGGGCTGAAGCTACCGGAACTGCAATGTACATCCAGAATAGAAGCCCTCATGCTATCTTGGGTGAGAAGACTCTAGAAGAAGTCTTCACCAAGAAGAAACTTGCAATTGATCACATGAGGATATTTGGCACTCCTGTGTATGTTCATGTGCCAAAAGAAAAGAGGGTCAGGCTAGAGCCTTCCGGTAAGAAAGGCTTATTTGTTGGGTACAGTGATTGCTTGAAGGCATAGCAAGTATATATACCTAGACAGAGGTACATTGAGGTCAGTAGAGATGTGATCTTCCATGAGGAAGCGGTGTTTCGTAAAACACTGGAGCTTTCACCGGAAGATGCAGTTGCTCCACTTGAGTTTCCAGATTCAGAAATTCAGAGGGAGAAAGAGTTTGATGATCAAACTTCAGATGTTCCTGAGAACATTGAAAGTCCACTAGAAGAACTACTTGAAGTTCCTCCTTCCAAAAGGAGACCTGCTTGGTACCGAGAAACGGTACAAGAAGCCGAGAAGCATAAAGCTCCTCCAGGGACTTTCAGAGAAAGCATAAGACCACATAAGTACTCCAGTCTTATGAGTCATCTTATCAATTCAGAACCTTCATCGTACGAAGAAGCAGCAAGTAAACAAGTATGGGTTGATGCCATGATTGAAGAGTATAAGTCAATCACGAAGAATGATGTTTGGAAAGTTGTTCCCAGACCTACAGGAAAGTCAGTAGTGACTTCCATATGGCTTTATAAGATCAAGCATGCTGCAGATGGCAATGTGGAGAAGTATAAAGGCATATTTGTAGTTCGTGGCTTCACTTAGAAAGAAGGCATTGACTATGACGAGACATTTGCACCTGTTGCCAAGTACACTACCATTAGAACCATCATCTCACTTGTTGCAGTATTCAGATGGATGTAAAGACATCCTTTCTCAATGGTAAGATTGAGGAAGAGGCTTATATTGAACAACCTAAAGGCTTTGTTACTCATGGGAAGAAGACCCATGTATGTAAACTGAAGAAAGCCTTGTATGGACTAAAACAGGCTCCGAAAGTCTGGTATGCCAGGATGGATGGATTTCTGCATAGCTTGGGGTTCTCCAAAAGTACAGTTGATTCTAACTTGTACTTTAAAGTTGTTCATAATCATGTCTTAATACTTGTTCTATATGTAGATGACTTGTTTCTTACATGTGATGAATAGTTGATAGACCAGTGTAAGAGGGAGCTTACCTCTGAATTCGAGATGAAAGATCTTAGAATGATGCATCACTTCCTTGGCTTAGAAGTCTGGAAAAATCTAGGTGAGATCTTCTTGACACAAGGAAAGTATGCAGTGGATATCTTGCAAAGATTTGGGATGCAGGACTGCAAGTCCATGAGCGTACCAATGACTACCAACTTGACAAAGTTGCGAGACTCAGCCTCTATTTCATAGAATGTGGACTCTACTCTATACAGACAGCTCATTGGTTCCCTGATGTATCTCGTGCATACGAGACCAGACATCTGCTACATAGTGAATGCACTGAGTCAGTTCATGTCAGATCCGAAGCACATACACTTGGTAGCCGCCAAACATGTACTCAGATATGTGCGAGGAACTATCACTTATGGGCTCAGGTATACTTCCAGCAGTGGAGTATTGTTATCTGGATATTCAGATTCAAATTGGGCTGGCAGTGCAGTCGACCGAAAAAGTACCTCTGGTTATTGCTTCAGTATGGGATCAGCAATGATCTCTTGGGTCCAGCAGGAAGCAGGGTTCCATAGCTCAAAGTATAGCTGAGGTAGATTATATTGCTGCAAGTGATGCCTGCAAGGAAGCAGTTTGGCTCAGAAAGTTGTTATCTGATCTGTTCGAGGGAAAGCTTGACTCAACAATCATCCATTGTGATAATCAGAGTTGCATAAAGCTTTCAGAGAATCCAATGTTTCATGACAGATCGAAACACATTGAAATGATGTATCATTTCATCAGATACCTAGTGTAGAGAGGTGCTCTGAAGTTGCAGTACATTCGTACAGATGAACAGATTGCAGATATCTTGACCAAGCCTCTGACAGCATCAAAGTTCGTGCACTTTCGTGACAAGCTTGGTATGAAAAAGAATGTCTCTCTCGTTGAGAGGGAGTGTTGATTTTTTGAGCAACATCGAGGGCCCTTCTCTTCGGAGAATGGGACCACTTGGTTCGGGACCACGGTGAAGACTCAATCCAGTGTTGAGTGACCATTCTGTTGAATGGTAGATATCTGGTCTGGGACCATGATATAAATCCAGATCTGCCATGGGTAGACTCAACCTTGTGTTGAGTAGACATCTGGTCTGGGACCACGATGTAGACCAGTCTAGGACTGGTAGACTCAGCTTAGTTCTGAGTAGCCATTCTCTAGGAGAATGAAGACACTGTAAGCCCTAGACTGGGTCTAGGCATGTGTGTGGCACTTTGACCCTTGATCTATGGGCTTGGTGTGCTTCTCCAAGGATTATCTACCCTTGGTTAAGTTACCCTAGTACCAGATCTAGGTGTCACACAGTGTGTGAGATAAAAGCATTATAACTCTCTTGGTTTATGATGATGTACTTTTGAAATAAAAAGTTACCACGGGTAATGACCACAGGGGCACTTGGTAAAAGGCCAAAGTCAAAAGTAAAAAATAAATAAATAAAAGTACCTTTTTGGTAATAGTGAAAGTGAAATTAGGAAAAGAATAAAAATATTATTATTTTTATATTTCCTAATTTTGTCCACCTAAAAGGACCACATGTGGAAAACAAAATTAAAGAAGGACTTCTTATAAAAGTCAAAGGAAAAAATAAAAGTACATTTTTGGTAAAAGTGAAAGTGAAATTAGGAAAAGAATAAAAATATTATTATTATTATTATTCCTAATTAAAGGACTTCTTATAAAAATCAAAGGAAAAAATAAAAGTACATTTTTGGTAAAAGTGAAAGTGAAATTAGGAAAATAATAAAAATATTATTATTTTTATTTTTCCTAATCTTGTCCACTTAGATGTGAACAAAGGCTATAAAAAAATATCAAGCCTTCTCATTTGTCACACACACTTTTGCTCTCACGGGTGAAGAAGACTATCTTATGTTCAAACCCTCAACTAGGGTTTATCAGTAAAGTCCATCTTCAGCATTTTTGCACAGCTATCTTCAGCATTCCATTTTTTGGGCAGTTTTCAACAGTCTAATATTTTTGGGCAGTTTTCAGCAGTCTGATATTTTTGGGCAGTTTTCAGCAGTCTGATATTTTCGAGCAGTTTTCAACAGTCTGATATTTTCGAGCTGGTTTTAGCAGGCTGATATTTTTGGGCAGTTTTCAGCAGGCTGATATTTTGGGTAGTTTTTAGATAGTCTAATATTTTCGGGCAGTTTTCAACAGTCTGATATTTTCAGGCAGTTTTTAGCAGTCTGATATTTTCGAGCAAGAGAGGGAAAATCTCAGTTTTTCTGAGAAAGCCCTAAATTGGTAATTTTCTATAATTCTGAAAATTGTGGGTAAAATTATCAGTCTGATTTTTACTGATGAATTTTACAGTTACTGTGGTCAAAATCCAGATCTGGATTTGAGAAACTTTTTGAAGAATTTCTGAAGCCTTCTCATTTCGAGATGAGCTATTAATGCTTTTGGGGTTTTTGTCCTTTGAAGGTTTCCCCAGTGAAAAATATTGTGTCTGGAACCACGATGTAGACCAGTCTAGGACTGGTAGACTCAGCTTAGTTCCGAGTAGCCATTCTCTAGGAGAAATAAGACACTATAAGCCCTAGACTGGGTCTAGGCATGTGTGTGGCACTTTGACCCTTAATCTATGGGCTTGGTGTGCTTCTCCAAGGATTATCTACCCTTGGTTAAGTTACCCTAGTACCAGATCTAGGTGTCACACAGTGTGTGAGATAAAAGCATTAATAACTCTTTTGGTTTATGATGATGTACTTTTGAAATAAAAAAGTACCACAAGTAATGACCACAGGGGCACTTGGTAAAAGGCCAAAGTCAAAAGTCAAAGAAAAATAAATAAAAGTACCTCTTTGGTAATAGTGAAAGTGAAATTAGGAAAAGAATACAAATATTATTATTTTTATCTTTCCTAATCTTGTCCACCTAAAAGGACCACACGTGGAAAACGACTTCTTATAAAAGTCAAAGGAAAAAATAAAAGTACATTTTTGGTAAAAGTGAAAGTGAAATTAGGAAAAGAATAAAAATATTATTATTTTTATTTTTCCTAATTAAAGAAGGACTTCTTATAAAAGTCAAAGGAAAAAATAAAAGTACATTTTTGGTAAAAGTGAAAGTGAAATTAAGAAAATAATAAAAATATTATTTTTTATTTTTCCTAATTTTGTCCACTTAGAGGTGAACAAAGGCTATAAAAAAAGATCAAGCCTTCTCATTTGTCACACACACTTTTGCTCTCACAGGTGAAGAAGACTATCTTATGTTCAAACCCTCAGCTAGGGTTTATCAGCAAAGTCCATCTTCAGCATTTTTGCACAGATATCTTCATCATTCCATTTTTTGGGCAGTTTTTAGCAGTCTGATATTTTCGAGCAGTTTTCAGCAATCTGATATTTTCGGGCAGTTTTCAACAGTCTGATATTTTCAGGCTGATCTTTTTGGGCAGTTTTCAGCAGGCTGATATTTTGGGCAGTTTTCAGACAGTCTGATATATTTGGGCAGTTTTCAACAGTCTGATATTTTCAGGCAGTTTTCAGCAGTCTGATATTTTCGAGCAAGAGAGAGAAAATCTCAGTTTTTCTGAGAAAGCCCTAAATTGGTAATTTTCTGTAATTCTGAAAATTGTGGGTAAAATTATCAGTCTGATTTTTACTAATGAATTTTACAGTTACTGTGGTCAAAATCCAGATCTGGATTTGAGGAACTTTTTGAAGAATTTCTGAAGCCATCTCATTTCGAGATGAGCTATTAATGCTTTTGGGGTTTTTGTCCTTTGAAGGTTTCCCCAGTGAAAAATATTGTGTCCATGTGTGCTGATGTGATGAATGTGTTTTTACCGCACTGCTAATCTATTTATGTTTAACTGCAAATTTTTAAAGTTTATGCTAATGCTGAAAATTCAACACCTGGTAACTGACCAGGTGCCTCAGCCCTAGGCTGCATCAATTGACTCAATGTCAAATACTTGGTAACTAACCAAGCACCTCCATTCTCCCATAGAATGGCCCTCAGACCTAGGCTAAGTCCCCCAATCCTAATCTGGTTCAATTTTCTGGTATTCTCAGGGAGAGAGGTATTCTCGACCATATCAAGCATGTCACAAAAGTAAACAAACTTTGTTGATGTCAGAGCCTTGGTCAAAATATCTGCAATTTGTTCATCTGTATGGATGTATTGCAGCTTCAGAGTGCCTCTCTATACTAGGTCTCTGATGAAATGGTACTTCATTTCAATCTGTTTCGATCTATCGTGAAACACTGAATTTTTTGAAAGCTTAATGCAACTCTGATTATCACAATGAATAATCGTTGAGTCAAGCTTTCCACCAAACATATGAGAGAGAAGTTTCCTAAGCATTTCCTAAGCCAAACAACTTCCTTACAAGCATCACTAGCAGCAATATGCTCAGCTTCAACTATACTCTGAGCTATGGAACCCTATTTCTTATTGGATCAAGAGATCATTGCAGATCCCATACTGAAGCAGTAACCTGAAGTACTTTTTCGGTTTACTGTACTGCCAACCCAATCAGAGTCAACATATCCGACTAACATTACTCCACTGCTGGAAGTATACTCGAGCCCATAAGTGATGGTACCTTGCACATATCTGAGTACATGTTTAGTAGCTACCTAGTGTATGTGCTTCAGGTCGGACATGAACTAACTCAGAGCATTTACTGTGTAACAAATATATGGTCTCGTGTGCGCGAGATACATTACGGATCCAATGAATTGTCAGTACAGAGTAGAGTCCACATCCTTTGAACTAATGGCTAAGTCACACAATTTCTTCAAGTTCGTTGCCATGGCTACGCTCATGGACTTGTAGTCTTGCATCCCAAATCTATGCAAGATATCAATTGCATCCTTCCCTTGTGTTAGGAAGATCTCGCTTGGATTTTACTAGTCCTCCTAGCCAAGAAAATAGTGCATCAAACCAAGATCCTTCATTTCAAATTCAGAGGTAAGCTCCCTCTTACACTGAGCTATCAACTATCCCTCTCCAGTAAGGAACAAGTCATCCACATACAAGGCTAGGATCAAGATATGGTTATGAACAACCTTAAAGTATAGATTGGAGTCAGCAGTACTTTTGGAGAACCCCAAGCTGTGAAGGTAGCCATCAATCCTTGCATACCAAACTCTCGGGGCCTGTTTGAGCCAATACAAGGATTTATTTAGTTTACACACATGGGACTTATCCCCACGAGTCACAAATCCTTCTAGTTGTTCAATGTAAACTTCCTCCTTAATTTTTCCATTGAGGAAGGTTGTTTTTACATCCATATCATGGAGTTTCCATCTGAACATAGGAGCAAGAGAGATGATGGTTCTGATAGCGGTATATCTGGCGATAGGAGCAAAAGTCTCATCATAGTCTATGCCTTCCTTTTGAGTGAAGCCACGAGCTACAAATCTGGCCTTGTACTTCTCAATGCGGTCATCAACAACATGCTTGATTTTGTAGAGCCATCTCGATGTTACCACTGACTTTCCTGTCGGTCTGGAAACAACTTCCCACACATATTTTTTCATTATTGAACTGTATTCTTCAATCATAGCATCATTTCGTACCTGTTGGCTTGCTACTTCAAGTAGTTCTTCAGCCGAACTTTCAGATTCTTCAGGCACATCTGGAATTTGAGGCTCAAATTGTTCTTCCTCCCTCCGAACTTCTGAATTTGGGATCTCAGTAAGGGATTCTTCAATATCCTTTGGAAGCTCTTTTGTTTAACGAAACACAACTTCCTCATGGAATATTACGTCTCTACTGACTTCAATGTACCTTTGTCCAGGGACATAGATGCGGTAAGCTTTTGAGTTTTCATTGTAACCAACAAATATGTCTTTCTTTTCGGAAGGCTCTAGCTTAGGCCTCTTTTCTTTTGATACATGAATATACACAAGAGTGCCAAAAATCCTCATATGGTCAACTGCAGGTTTCTTTCCTGTAAATACTTCTTATAGAGTCTTTTCCCCCAAGATGGCATGAGGGCTTCTGTTTTGGATGTATACATCAACACATGCAGCTTCAGCCCACAGAGATAAAGGAAGATCAAGGTCAGTTAGCATAGCTTTAGCAACTTCACAAATCGTTCTATTCTTCCTTTCTACAACCCCATTCTGTTGAGGGTTGTAAGGCACTGTCAACTCCCTCTTGATTCCTGCTTCTTGGCAAAATTCATCAAACTCATTAAACTCATATTCACCTTCGTTATATGATCTTAGGATATAGATGTGTCTTCTTGTCTGGTTTTCAATCTGAGCCTTGAACTCTTTGAACTTGTCAAAAGTTTCACTCTTGACATTGAGAAAGTAAATCCAGGACTTTCGAGAGGGATCATCTATGAACAAAACATAATACAAGCACCCACTTAAGGAGGGTGAAGACATAGGCCCACATATGTCAGAATGAATCAAATCCAATATTTCTTAAGATCTATTCTTGCTTCTGGAGAAGGATTTCTTAGTGTTTTTACCTAGAGCACAACCTTTGCAAACACCATCCTGTTTACCAGAAAACTCTGGCATACATATAACCATCTTTTGAAGTCCTAGAAGAGCTGTATATTGAAGGTGTCCAAACCTCTAATGCCACAACTCACATGGGTCAACTGTGTTGTGAACCAAAGCTTGTGTGAAATTCTCGGAAGCTTTGTAAAGACTTTCTTGTCGAACTCCAATTGATACAACTGAGCTTAGCTTCTCATTCTTTTCCCATAGTAGGACCTTCTTGTCCATGAAGAGGACCCTGTAGCCCTTGTCTTCTAAGCTAGCAACGGAGAGGAGGTTTTTCTTCAAACCAGAGACATATAATGTCTTCAATATGCAAAAATTGTTCCTAATTCAAGTTAAAGTGAGGTTGAGCCAACTCCTTCAATCTTGTAAGTGGTGTCATCCCCAAGTTCTACTTGAGTAGTGAACTTCTTATTTCTGTAGCTGGTAACTGCTTCACGAAAACCGGTCATATGCCTGGAAGCACCACTATCTACTAACCAAGAGTTAGCACTATTAGTGATGGATCCAGAAAGAGAAGAGATTAGGTAATATTCCCTTCTAGTTTCATCTTCTTTGGTGACCTTAGCATTCTTCTTTTTCTGCTGCAGAAACTTGAAACCTTCTTTTGAACTTTCTCTTTGTTTGCCTACAGTCCTTGGCAAAATGTCCAATCTTATGACAATTAAAACATTCTAAACTCGGAGCATTTGACTATTTACCTTGATGTTTCTTTTCCTTCTTTTCCTAAGTGAAGGGCTTTTTGAACTTCCTTGTCTTAGGCCTCTATTAAGGACGCTCACAAAAAGAAAACCGTTTTGTGTGGACTGCTTATCTTTACGCTAGGTTGTTGAGCAACTTGCACAGTCAGGCGTATTTTGATCTAACATACCTGATGTAAGTAATATCACCAAGTATTTCATTGAGATTTATGGCATACAATTTTTTTCAAGATTTTTTGTAATGTTCAGAGGAGACACAAAATTTATAACTACGCAAAAAAGCATATTTAGGGAAGAAAAGTTTATCGATATCCCTAAAAACAAAATTAAAATGGAGACAAAAACTATTCATCTGCAGTCATCTGTATTTCTGATAGAAAACAAACTATTCCTTTACTATTAACTACAAGTATTTTAATATATCAATAGCATACCAGTGGGCTTCAAGACGTCTCGGCCGCTGCCAAGTCATAAGTTACTGGTATATCTGGCTTACGGGCTGTTGGATATACTCTTGGGAGGTTGTTGTTCCCATGGTCTAAAAAAATATATCAATAGCATGAAGCTATGTTGTATAGAATGTAACAAGAATATGTTGTGACCCTATTCAAAGATAGGTAAACCCTAAGCCACCTGTTAAGTCCATGCTCTTAGCAATGGCAATGTCAATATAAATTATATGGTACTTGTAGTTATGGAGCATCATTTTTATTCACAAGAAAATTAATAGGTATACTAGTTATGGGGAATAAAAGAATATTGGAAAATGCTCTAATATATACAATTTAAAAATTCCTAGGATGCAGATAAGATAAGATCATTTTATTAATGTCCAATGAATGACCACAAAAGTAGTGTGGTCAATAGGACTCAGAAGTACAACTCAATGCAAGTACATACTGGGAGGGAAAAAACAACTCCTATCACAAATCTACACAAAAAAGAAAAGTAAAATTACTAAACAACTTACCATAGTAACAAGAATCAATACAATGGAAATGTCATTGTCATCCATAAAGTGAGGTTGCCAATGCATAATGGTCCTATTTCCAAGTCTGGTCACATAAAAGTCACCTGCAGCCATTTGGAAACAATAATTTATAAACTTGGGCATGTCTTCAACATCAAACAACAATAAGATAAAGTCTAGGCAGTTTTTGGATATTATAACAGCGTGAAACCCCCTAAAAACTTATACTGGGCACATGTAAAATTTATTGTAGCATGGAGAATCAATTCTGGGCATGAACAACAAACCTAAGCAGACCTGGTTATGCCCTAAAACAATCATCTTTGACATACTTCATGTGGGTTTCAGTGCTTTGGAGCTAGTCTTAGCCCCTTAACAACATCACCTTGAAATCCAGGCATAAGAAGGTCAAATATGGGCATAATTTCAACATTGAAACAACATTCTAGGTATATCTCAGATCTCCAAGCAGCACTAGTAAGCATAATTTCATTTCACGTGCCTCCTAACAGCAATGATCAGCAAGTAATACCATTATTGAGACACAGCAACAATGAAAGGAACTCCTGTGCGTAAAAGACATTAGTACAACACAAATAGGAGAAAATAATGGACTTGGTGTCATATTGGACATTTTTTTTGGTTGACTAGGGGAATCAACAACTGGGGCTGGGCTGGTACTCGCGTGACACGGGGTCTAGGGATCCATTCCTACTACCACTATACCTCTAGGTGCCCCACACCCGCCTGCAAAACATGGGACACAGGTAAACCTGGGTGGGATTTGATCTCGTGGCCTCCTTTACAACAAGTGACTTCATATCAAGTGACGCCAATGAGCAACACCCGTTCGGGCTAAAATATTGGGTCTATCACTCAATTGAACCCAACCTCCAAGGCAAGCTAATCTGACACCACCGCATAATCTATTGGTGTCATATTGGACTTATTGACAAATTTTATGCCAAATAACCTGACGGGAATTTTATTTAGTTCCTAAGTAGGTGACTACTCTTACTTCTTATACTTGACCATATGGTGCAATAAAAATTCCAACTTAGTCCATATGCTCAAAGTATTGTTTCTATGGGATGAACTTCACTTGTGTCCAAGTCTGAATATACAACTTTACCAGTTCAGGTGTTGTGGACAATGATAAAAAGTATTCCTTGGATGAAAATAACAAAGGTTATAGTCCAATCATGAATGTTTTAGGAAAGTCTTTGGGTTTATATGAACAACATAGAGTAATGAATATTTCTTGAAAATGTTTGCAACTACACCTTCCAGTAGTTACAGTACATGTGGTTCTCTATTTGTGTGCTAGGCTAATAAAATCACATTCCATGGCAATGCAGTTTCTTGAGAGAGGTAGATTGTCTTCCCTGTTGAGCCCTTCCTAGAAGTTTTTTCTTTATAGTGTGGTAATTGCTTTTATATGACATGTTCTTTAGGATACTAAAACTGAAATCATAAATTTTGCCACCTGAAGTTGAGGCTCATGGTACATTTAAAAGTATTTTGACTGCTTTTGAAGCAATGGGCCATTACTTGTGGATAGCACCGTTTATGTCACAATGAGGAACAAAAACTGAAATGACAAAAGTAGTGAAAATATCAAGCTAGAGCACACCCCTTGGTTGTTAAAACATTACAAAGCCATTGTAGGCTTTTGGAGTACCTTGTGAATTCTTCTTTGTAGTTAACTATGGCCTTTGTATAACAGTTGTTAGTGCAAATAGTAGTTAGTGGCGGATGTGTCTTCGTTCAAAGGAAGTAGTAGAAATAGGTATTAACAACACATAATTCATCTAAGGTAATTGAGAGGAGAGAGTAGAATATTAGGGATAATTTAATAATTGATCTAATACATCAAAAAGAAGTTATCATCATTTAACACTACTTTGAACAAAAAAATGATGGTAAGTCCTAACTAGAGATGGTCATCATCAATCAATGGATGATTACATGAACGTGTTTTTCACACTCATGGCTCATTTTGACATTAGGGATATAGAAACAAATATTGCTCTCAAGTAGTACCAATAAAACTACACTAGAATATATTATTGTGGATACACTTAGGACTATATGCAGGTTTGTGTAGAATAACGTGTAGAGGTATGTGCTAAAAAGTGTGTCGACTTTTTTGGTGACCAATGTGAAAATTAGCATAATACCAATGAACAAAAATTTTAAAAACTAGTCAAAGAAAAAGCACTATAAATCTGATTAGGACAACATTGTGTAGCCTAACAAAAAACCTCTCTAGGTAGAAGAAGCTCACATAACTTGATGCCAACGAAAAAAGAAAAAATGACTTTGGTAAGAGGCTGAAAGATATAATAACTCTAACCATGACAACAATATATCATGTATTCCAACCCCTTGATTATATTGTTGTGTATGATCTATTGTTACATCCATTCATCTATGGTGCATAATCTCTACTTTTTTCTATAGGGCATTGCTCTGTGAGAACTTTGGAACAAGAGGAAATAAATAAAGTATGAGAAGAAGAAGGTCTATGTTTTACCCAAGCATCTAGATTAGAATGTGGTTTTGTTAAAACTTAAAAGATCAGATCCAATACATTTGGAGACAGAGGACTTCCCCACCTGGGAAATATGCAGGCCATTACACAACTAAAGAAGGATATACCCTTCTCAACAATCAAAGGACCCTGGAAAATTCCTCAGATCCCAAATAGAGCAAAACCTGGTCATTACTATACATTCAAAATACTGATTTTTTCTTCTGGTTAATGGCTCATCAAAAACTTTTAACTGCATAAAATCTCCTCAAGAAAGGCATCTCAGGTTTGTCTTGGTTTCTTCTTTGCAAAGAAAATGAAGAGAGTTCAGCTCATTTCTTCCTGTAATGCCCCCTTTTGATTCGAGTCATTGAATAAGAAATGAAAGATCTTATCCTTTCCTTGGTGACACCATGGTCCTGGCTTGAAATGAAGTCTTTTTTTATAGTATGTATAATATTCCAGTACAACCATTTGAATGTGAATATTTCTTAGAGTAAGTTTTATTGTCTTTGCAGAGAATGGAATCTATGCTTTAAAGAAGGTATTGACCCAAACTACCCAAACTGACGAGCAATTACAGTCAATAAAACAAGAGATACGTGTCCCATCTCTTTTCAATTATCCCAATCTGTTTCCTCTTCTTGATCACTCTATTATTGCAGTGAAAAGTAGTGTTTTCACTGTTTCAACCCTTGTTTTTATTAAGTTGTTGTTGAGCCTAATTACAATGCAATTTTTATGGAAATCTGCATAGTTGAACTCTTGTAGGCAGCAAGCTTTGCAATTTTTTTGTCTCCAACAGTGGCTGAAAATAAGTTGCACTAAGATATGCATACCACCTCATATCAAAATTCAAACTAGTCATCATGAACACCAATGACATGGTAACTCTTTTTTAGTATAAGTAAATTTCTTATGCATAATAGTTCAATCATGATATTTGTAGAGTTCTTGTGTAATCGTCATAGAGCCTTGTTGTTTTGTAATTTACGTGTCTTACATTACCTGCTACATAGATTTATTTGGTTGTTTGACAGATTAGGGTTATAACTTATGTGGTGGAATGTTTTGAGGGAACCAAGGATTGCAAAAATATACCTCTGGCATATTATTCTATGTTTATCAAGGGATAAGTCTTCAATATCCCAATTAAGGATACATTTTCTTTTGGTCTATAAAGGAGAAAGTTTTCATTGATAATACAAAATGTTTAGTCTTGGTGGTGGTTGTTTAGTCTTAGCAGCCCCGGTGGTTGTTGTTGTTATTTACATGCCAGTCCAAGGTTACGTCGAATACAACATTTCACCAACACATTCATTTGAAGTATGCATCTATTAAACACCGAGGGATAAATAACAATCTATGTGCAAACCTCTCAATGCTTGAATAAATTTCAGCTAAGATGGATCTATGCTAGTTTATTTTTATTTTTATTTTTATTTGTTGACTTTGTTTTTCTTGTTTTTTGTTTTTGATTTGATATTGGACGTCAATTTTTACCCATTTTAGTTTTATGCACATTACAAACATTACACACCTCATCCATACTTGGCTGTAGAATGCACTTTTCTTTTCTCAGTGAAATAATTTAGGAAATGGGCATTCTTTTTATGATTCCCCCATATTAGCTATTTTATTGGCATTTTCCCCAAGCTGATCCCATTGACCTAATTTAGCGGTCATTTGTTGGACATCAATAATTATCTTATCTACAAAATTTTCTTTGCTTAAAGGCTTCATTTATTTGATCTTAAGTGTTGCATATAGGTTCAATCTCTTTCTTTTGGACTTGCTCTTGGATGAAATGATAATGGAATTCAATATGCTTTGTCCTTGCATGGAAGACTGGTCTTTTAATAAACTTAATGACACTTTTATTGTCACAGAGTAATGGTGTTGTTTTTTCCTAATGAAGATACAATTCAGCAAAACTCCTCAACTAAATAGCTTCACATGTTGCTCCAATCACTACTTTCTATTCAGCCTCTGCAGATGATAGAGCAACTATAGACTGTGTTGTACTCCATGAAATGGAAGATGAACCTATGCTGAAATAAACCTACCCTATTTGAGTTAGTGAAGCAAACTAACCTGAAATCTCCAATTTGACTATTGAAATTCAAAACTTGATGCATATTTGATGTTTATCTTTGGACACTTTGTTGCTTTTTAATGTAAGATTTTGGGACTAGTCATAAATATATAAAGCACGTTGACTTAAAAACTTAAATCTAATCTAGCTTCAATGAGAAATATCAAGCTTCCTACCAGTTTGTACAAAGTTGCACTAATGGCTTGAGTTTTTTTCAAAGCTGAAAATGTAATTCCTTTTCTACTGGTGTAGTTGATGGTTTGCAATCATTCATCTTGAAACTTTTGAGCATTTTACAAGCATACTTATGAGACATGAAATGCAGTCACTTCCTTAGCATATCTCCATACATAGGAAACAATGTAGATCTCTCGAGTCCACCATTTCAAAAGTCTTTTTAAGATTCACTTTCATATCTTCAGTTCAATTTGTATTGTTACATGTAAGAACTCTATCATCAATATACAATACAATAATAACGAACCTATCATTTTGGATATTCACATACATGTTAGGATCTGGCATTCCCTGTGAATCTACTTGTCCTAAAGTTCTCATCTATTTTTGAATACCATCTTGCTTAAGAGTGTAAAGTGTCTTGGTTTACAAACCAAATTTTCTTTTACCAGTTCAGTGAAACGTTCAAGCTATTCCAAGAACAATTCTCCTATGTAATACCATTTAGAAATGTATTTTTACACCGATAGGTGCTTATATCTTAGAATCTAGGGTGGACTAGTGCCTATGTTTTTCTTAGATTGCATGAGGATGAGACAAGTGTAATGTCCATATTGATTTTATGGCAGTCATTCCAATTCAAAATAAACTATTATAAAAAAAATAAAAACAACTGACAGCTATGCATGGATAACAGGGAACTAATGCATGAATAACTCATAGCTTATGCACATGGAGAACAAGTAACTCGTTACTGGCACTTAGCATGGGACCTATTGGTGTCCACCAGCCACAAGTTATGTGGATGTGCTAGTTTACACCAATCTGGAAAACTTGCCATGCACATTGAGCTTCCAATGCAAGTGCAAGTAACAGGGTGATCATGTTGGCCATCGGTGCAAATATCTCATCATAGTCTATGTCCTATGTTTTCTCAAATCGTTTTTGTAACTTTTACCTACCTTTATACTTATATACTACCAACATATTTATAGCCCATTTAGAACCGGTTGTTTCCTGTAATTTTGCAACTCAATACGTTTCCATGTATCATTTGTTTTGTAATTTTAGTTTTCCTTTCATGATATCCTCCCACTCTGAAGGTTTGAAACCATTTCTCATGTAAGGACAATTGTTTCTTAGGGATGTTTTTGAATTTTCAAGTGCCAGAATTAATTTTCCTGGGATTTATGTCATCCTGTGTCAAAGAACCTTTACCTTTTGATTTCTTAAGGTGGTTTATGGTTTGAATTCAAATCGGAATAATCATTGATTCCTTCAAAGTGTAGAAATAAGGGGGGAATATGGTTGGCTTGGAGTGGTTCTTGGCCTCAGGGGAATAACGACACATAACTTATCTATTACCTTCCTCCGACAATGGATGTAGTAGGTTTCTGTCAAGAAACAATCTTCTTACGTTGGCTGTTGGGGGATGGAGATTTTTGTCCCAAATTCTGTTCTTGGCCTCTTTTCAAGCTCTGCACAATTGAGGGAACCCTCTCTATCGGCCATGAGAACCTGGAATAAAAGAGTTTCCTGAGAGTGATGGATATTATTGTAGTGGCTGTGAAAGTGTGGGGTTCAATCCCTTTTAACCAGTTTGTTATCTTCTCCACATTTTCAAGCGCCATAAATTCAATTCTACAGAAAATTGAAATTCACTTCAATCCTAGCTCTATTCCATACCCACAACAAAAATTGCAATTGAAGGTACAGTTGACCAGATTTTTTTGTGTAATTTCATGATAAATTTTCTTTTTTTTTTCTATGTTATCTTGGCATTTGATTAGCCTCTTCCCAGTTCCATTTTAATTCATTTGTATTTGTTGTATCCATGTTTTAGGTCTCAGTCCTGCTCTGTCGATCATTGATCATCCATTGTAGTTTGTGAAGTGGTTCTTAGTTTCCATATTTCTTTGTGTAAAGCAGTGGGAATTCTATAATTTTTTTTGTTTTGGTTGGAATACTAACCCAAATTATCAAATATTTAGGCCTTACTGAAGAGGACTTGCTAGGATTTTTTGGTTGTATGAAATACCTCTTGGCATACAAAGTTCAAACTAACCAAGCTCATGTTTACAACAAGTTTTACCTGGCATACAAACTAACCAAGCTCTTGTTTACAACAAGTTTTACTAATTAAGCAAACCTACTTGACCCGCAAATCAAGACCCATTGACAACCTAGACTGCATTTTTACTATATCCAGGCTTTGTGATCTTCGTGCTCTTCTTCACCATTAGTGTTGTTTTCTCTCTCTCCTTGTTTCTTCTATGTGAAACCTCCAAAACCCATTTCATGTACCAGTCCCTTTTCTTTTTGCATTTCCCATTTCTCATTTTTGGTAACATAGCATTACATTTGTAGGAATTGTTGTAGGAAAACCAAGGTGGATGCGCAATCTATCATAATGGAAACTAACGGTTTCCATATGCAAGTGTCTAGAAGCCTGCTATTTCAAATGTGTTGGTTCTAGATGAGAAAACATAATAATATTGAAATGTATGTCAATAGGCATGATAGGAAAAAACACATGATAGATTATACATAAAACACTAGAGGTGAAACAATATTTCAGGAACAATGATGAAATATAATGTGTTAATATTGCTTGTCTTCCTGATTCTTAAAGAATTCTAGCTCAATGGAAGAGCGCCTGCCTTATAAGCAGGAGGTCGGTGGTTCAATTCCTCCATGCCCTAATGATATTGGAATGTATTTCTAAAGGTAAAAAATGTTGTAGTTCAAGATGGATGCAATATTAGATGCAACACTAAATGCAAAAGAGAAAGTAAAAGTAGACGTCACACAAAACACAAAAGTACATGCAAAAGTGGACCTTATGTCAAATGCAAATGTGGACATAAAACTGGATGTCACACTAAACACAAAATTGGATGCAAAAAGAGACTCAACACTAGACACAATTGATGACTCAAAACTAGATGCAATACTAGGCCTAAAACTAGACGCAACAGTAGATGCAAAAGTGAACTCCTAACTAGACGTAAAATTGGACATTATATTGAGCACAAAATATGGTGTATTGATGGACATAAAACCAGGCGTAACGCCAGGTGCAAAACTGGAAGCAACACTTGGTGCAAGCCAAAACTTATAAAGAGACACAATATTGAATGCAAGATGGGACGAAACATTGGATGTAAAACTAGAGGTAATATTGAATGCAAGATGGGTTGCAACATTGGACACAAAACTGAATGCAATATTAGATACAAACATGGGTGCAAAACTAGTCGCAACACTGGGTGCAACATTGGGCTCAAACATAGATGCAAAAACAGACATCAACCAGGATGCAACACTAGGTGCAAACCTAGATGCAAAATACAACGTAAAACGAGATGAAACATTAGGCACAAACATGGATACAAAAAAAGATGTAAAACAAGATGCAAATTAGATGCAAAAGGGGATGCAACATTATAAGTAAAATTGGATGCAAAACTAGACAAAAAACTAGATGCAATTTTGGGCCCAAAATTGGATGCAAAGCTAGATGTAATGCTAGATGCAAAATTGGACACATAATTTGATGCAAAACATGGTGCAAAATTGGGTGCAAGACTCGATGAAAAACTAGGAGTAAAATAAGACGCAACATTGGATGCAAAACTGAGCATCAAATTGGGTGCAAACAAGGATGTAACAAAGGACGCAAAAAAAGATGCAATACAAGATGCAAAATTGGGCGCAAATAAGGATGTAACAAAAGAAGCAAAAAATTGAGCGCAAAAATGGACACAAAAATGGATATTAAAAAGGATGGGAAAAAAGATGCAATAGACGACGTTTTGTGAAATTGTACAATAGCGCCAGGTTTAGTGTTGGATTGTCCACCAAAATTGGGAAAAAATTACACTAAAATCCAGCGCTAAATCCAGTTTTTGTTGTAGTGTAATAACAAATCATATCACTAAAATCATGTACCTAAAAGAGAGTATCAATAAGCTAGTTTCCCCACCCCATCTCAAGGTGTTCGAGAATCCTCCCTCGGTGCTAGAACATTCTGCTCCCTCTGCATATGAGCATCCTGCTCCCTCTATAGCTAACTTTCCATATATCCCCTTGGCATGAACTAAAGGCACACCATTTACTCTTACCTTGCTAACATGCACTACCCGATCCAAGGTGGTCTTGATCATATTAAAATCAACAAGTGTAATCATTTTTAACATGTTTCTAGTACATTGGAAATGGTAGAAAACAAGGTATAACTTAAGTATAAATTGAAATAAAAACTTGCTCTATAAATTTAAAACAACATTTCAAATGTAATGATATTAATTAAAAATTATAATACCCAATACAAATAAAATGCATTTTCTTTGATACCTAGAAAATATATTTACAAATAATAGCGAAAAATATGAAATGGTGTTAAATAGGCCATAAATATGAAAACTTATAAATGTTTCAGTGAGTATAAAATGATGATTAAAACAATAACTACAAATTAATGCAAATTTGGCATTGATTTCCAATTTGTTTCAATAATTAGAACATGATAATTATTGCAGATATTGCCCATGTTCTTGTCAAACATACAGAGAGGTACAATCTCAAATGTATAATGTTTCATTTTGCTTTTTAAACAAAAATAATTGGTTTCCTATGGAAGTGAGATTGGTAATCAATTTCACTTGAGATTGGTAATCAATTTCACTTGGTATTAACAAGTCTATGAACTGATCGTGGCATTTCAGAAAGAAGTATGCCGACTGTAGAGGCAAGTATTTAGGATATGTGTCAGCTCACAATCTGGATATTAAGGACAACAATTTGCAACTTGGTATGTTTTTGTTTAGTTAATGATGGCCCATTTGGTTCTTCTGTTGTAGTAGAGTTGGGATTGATGCAAGCAGGCCCTCCAAGATTTGTTGAAAGCAGCTTAGAGGTGGTGGCAAGAAGGCAGCTAGAGGAACAGGATTAGCTAGAGCAAACCATAGAGCTTTAAACAAAACGACTTGCAGAACTGCAGCTTGCTGACAGAAAGAGATCACAGCTTCTACCTTCATATCCTTAAGTTTCTATGGCTTCAACAATCTCTATCCCGGCTATAACCATTATCAAAATCATTTCTCAAATGGATCCAATATTCATTTAGAAGAGGACGCCACAACGCAAAAGGTCATTAGGTCATTATAATTAATCAGATAAATTAGTTACCCTCATGTATGGCATTGGTGTGGTTAACTCGTGAATATCTAAACTTTCTGCAGAGCTCAGCAATTCTACAGTCCTAGCAGAATATTCTGGTTAATATTATATAGGATGTATCATTATTATATATATTTTTCAAATAAAGTATGTATACATTTGTAACAATTATATTAATAAGATTAATATGTTTGGGAAAAGTGGATAGTAATATATTTGACACATTGATAATGTTTTTTCCTCAAAGAATGTTTTTTAATTAATATGTTCACTTGTTGTCTATGGGTGTTCACTGATTATTCTCATAATGCAAGAGATGAAATCATTAAGCTAATAGGTGTATCTAATAGTTAATTTAAAAGTTAATATATCAGCAATTGCAGCTCAAGTAAAAGTCTATGAAGTTAAGCTAATATTTGTACTATCAATGGAGTTAAGCTCATAGTTGTACCTAATAATTGAATAGTTGTATATAATAATTCTAATAGTTGAAGCTGAACCTTAATTTTTCCAACTATCACAAACTGTACTTAGATGTTAAGTAACCTATTTTTTATTTTTTTGAATTTGTTAGTTTCAAATTTTGAACCACTCCCATAAAATCAATAAAAATACACTTGTCTCATTTTCCTATATACATGAAAAAACATAGATGGTAGTCCATCCATTTGTCTCATTCTCGTATATACATGAAAAAACATAGATGGTAGTCCATCCCAAAATTCTAAGATATATACACCTATCCACCTAAAAAAATATCATACATCAATTTAATAAAATTTAATAAAGTAAAATTTAATAAAGCAATAAAATTTGATAAAGCATTAACCATACTTGTTGTTGCTCGGAATTTTCAAACCTGGCCTCCTAATCCTTGTAGGCATAGAGATGATATTTTTTTTTAATTGAAAACTTGTGAGTAGCCTGGTAAAAAAGCAATCTATGAAAATTATGATTAGAGCTGGCAAATAGAGTGAATGCAGGGTGATTCATCCTACTCGATGATTTTTGGTAAAAAATTAGCGTTGATTGTAAAGTATGGAATACAATAATACTCATGGATTTCAAATTCAAGAAATATAATCCTCATATAATTTATTCTAATTAAGCCACACAATTTTAATATGTCGTTTAAAATCTTAGAATACAATAATACTCATAGATTTCCTAGCTGTTGATTTCCCTAAAATTTCTTCCAGATCACTTTGAGTTTAGAAGGTTCTCAATCATAAGCGTAATATTGTGGAAATTCATTACATTATTCTTTAAACTGAAAAAAGTTTCAGCCTCGAAATTCATTAATTTGTAAACTGAAAAAGTTTCTCAGCCAATAACAGAAATATTAAACCCTAAATCTGTTCAGAACCAAAATTTATTATTGTTTCGACTAAAAAACCTTCTAGATACTCATAAACTGGAAGTGATTAAAAACAGTCAAGATAAACATGCCTTTGGCGGTGCCATACTCAATCTGTTCCCATCGAATAGAGCAAGCAACCGTGGCTAAATTTGAAAGACTTGCTCTGAGAGAGACTTGCAGCCACTGAACGACTTTCCGCGTCCGAAAATTTTGAAACCTTCTCAAAGCCTTTTGCTGGAGAAGTTAAAGTTGATAATTTTGAGCTAAATGTATAGGACGATTCCTGGGCATTAGAGTCAGTTGTTTGTCTTTTACAAATGCTTTTAAACTTGAATTTCAGATGTTTACCAGGCTCTGAACCACTGCCAAATAGACTGAAGGTGTCCACTAAGGCTTTTTTAAGTTCTCCAAGTTCTCAAAGTTGGATCAAGATGCAAACTAGACCACGGTTTGTTCAATCTACAGTCCACAAAAAGTTTCTTCTGTTTGTTGCCATACATCAATTTAAGCTGAACCGAACAGAACCGACTATTATTCAATACCGATTTCGGCTGTAAATGAAAGGCGGTTGAATTTGAAATTTCTGCATACTTACAGTCAACAGGTTACAACTTACCTTACCTGTTCGACCATGCGTAGGTGTAGGTGAGTCAGTATAAAGCAAGCTGTACGGAAGATTAACGGAGACGGCGTTTAGTTGAAGGAGTAGACAGATGCCGTCGTTCGGAAATAAGAAAAGGTCGCCTGAATCAAACGCCCATTTAGACAACCCAATCCTTCCAGGGAGATTTTTCCTCTATTGCTCCTGCGTAACCCCAGAATCTTGCTTTGATAATTAATTAGAACCCTGGCGTGGCGTGGCGTGGCGTGGCTTCGCTGGTGATATGGCATTAACATTTTAATGCATATTCTCTTTGTAAATGGTCTACCATTTTTTTTGAAAGCGATAGTTGTATCCAAACAAAGAGTAAAATATTCAGCGTTGTTGCACAAATAAAGTAAAATAAAAGTTGTTAAATTTTAGTATGTTTTCAACCCTTGCTTACTCATGAATATTAATCAAAATTAAGAACGCTAGAATAAATTATCATATTGCAAATTGATAAAGTTATTCTGATTAGAGTTATTGGCATATGGATTATTAAAAACGATCATTTATTAGGAGTATTTTACATGAAACACTTGACTGGTGGCCATTTTCCTTGAATGAGTTGGTGCGTTTATCATTGTCTTTGAGAAACCATTCCTGCAAGCATGACTTGTAATTTCTCCTTTATTTGGTGGTTTTCCCTATTCAAAAACAAAACATAAGTTAGGTTCCAAAAGAACTATCATAAATGAAAACCTTTTATAATAGAATTAAAAAAAATCTTATCAATTAAGATTCATATATTATTATTTACAAGATATAAAAATAAGTATCTATTTTGAAAACTTATACAATACGCCATAAATAACCCAATATCAGATTTTAGCAAATTGAAAGCGACCCCATCCGCTTTTACTTCTATCCAAATCATCCTTTAACTTCAGCAAATCTCCCACAAGATTCAAGTTATGTCCCATAAGAATTATCATAAATAAAAACCTTTTATAATAGAATTCAAAGGAAAATGTTATAGATCAAGATTCATATATTATGAGGTTGTTTATGAGATCGTATCCCCTGATATAGGGTAGAATATGAGATTAATCGCAAGACTTATATGACATAATATAAGGTATTACTCTTGATGAATTGATCATAAAGTTATAGGAAGATCTATGATACAATGTAAATTCCATAGTCGAAATATAAGACAACTTTCATTAATACAAAGTTGAATATTCTGTATGTAAAAAAAAACATTCTCAACATCTTTTTAGTTGGAATCCCTAGTCACAAAGAGATGCATGCATTAGGCTTAGAATTCATTTGCATAGATGCATGCATTAGGCTTAAAATTCATCTGGCCAGAATTCAAAGGAGATTAAAAATACTTAGATATATCACTAGGTTAGCTGAATAGGTCCTCATCCATGGTATCGATCTGCTTTTTTTTGCACGAACCCCACTCAAAAGAAAAGGCATTGTTGAGGCCTGGAAATTCGCAGGCAACAATAGCAAGGGATTCTCCCCAGTCAACGTTCCCAACTAGCCCGTGACTGTTTGGTATAGGGAATCCGTCCGGTTTGCGGTCCGGCTACCATAGGTCAAGTAACAAAAACAAAGGGTTTTACCGGTTGCGGCCTGGTCCACCGTATATATTTTTGTATTTTGACTTTAAGTATGATATGCAAGTGCCTATCTAAGATGCAGATTGATGAAGAATGCAAGGAGTGGTCACAATGTGATGCACAGGTTCTTACCTCTCGTCTTAGACTCTCTCGCATCTAAATCACACACAACTAGAAGAACAACACTAACTAAACTGTCCTTAGGGAGCAAGATTATCAATTCATGAGTAATGTAATATTGTTCATATGTTAAGATAAATCACAGGTAGTTGTTCTTAGAATCAAAACACATAAACATGAATAAAGATATACACGACAAGATAGCTCGTCAACTGTTAAAACATCCATTACTCATAGTGGAAATTGTCATAGAATAAACCAAAGAACATTCATGTAAGAACATAGGTTAAGAAAGTTAGAACGATCTCATAGTTAATGAAACACAGCTGAAAACGAAATAGTTCCCCTTCAACATTGTTCATTTCATCACATTTGAACATTCCACACAACACTTTCTCCAACAGGAAAAATTTTGTAATTTATTATTGCAAAACGAAGTAGTTCCTCTTACAACAAGTACTTCACAAGTTTCTCTGGGAAAAAGCCCCTCTCCTATTTAATTCTTTTATATTTATACAAAAAAGCAAAACTGTTGGACTGCCCACAAATGACTCTTGGGCTTCCCCAACGCTTCACCTCCCACACTTTTCTTTCATTAAGTGCTTATAGAATTTACAATATATTACAATAAAACAAACAAATAAAGCGCTTATGAGGAGAGTCGCACTTGACTATTCAAGAACGTCTTCCATGTTGAAGCTTCTGAGGCAATGTTTTCGAACTCAGAAGGTTCTAAAAAATGAATATTGATTTCAAATTTAGCGGCCTAATTTCTTATTACTTCGATCCTGGCTGAGCTCAGGCGAAGTTGATTCTCTAGCAACTGTACACTAACCGCGGAATGAGCTACCTCATTTCTCAGGGTCTGCTCGTTGATCCAAGAGGATCCAAGAAGGCCAAATTTTCAAAGTTCTCCAATCTCATCAAAACTAGCGCCAGATCGAAGGGCTTGTCGAGACGATTCCAATGGCATTCATTTCACCTCAAACGGACTTCGTATGAGAAAGTTATCGCGTTCTGTTCTATGAGGTCAACAGGCAAAATTGGCAAAAAGAGGTGCCACGTGGCACCACGGACAAGGTGACACGTGGCATCCGTACTGTACGGACATGATGACATGACATGTGTACGAACCAATGAGAGGACGACACGTGGCATGTACAAACGGATGACGTGTCAACCCATTCAATTGTACGGTCCAATCCAGAGGGAACACGTGTCTGTACGGAAGGTGTGTTGGCCCAATAATATTTCGCCACATGGCACTTGTTGATTGGTTAAAAGTTTAGTAGGAAGACTGGCCTCCACGGGGTTCGACCCCGTGACCTCTCCTGCATAGTGCTCCGCCTTACCATTAGCCCACAAGGTGTTCCTTGTACAAGGTATGGAAACCAATTCATTTAAAGTATGCAGTGGCATTTCGAGCCCCAAAGGGGCCGAGGCTTAGCCTCGACCCTGGTTCTTCCTCCAGCGTGACCGGGAGCTCCGACCAGCATGGGAGCCCACGCTCTATTTCAACACATGTCTTTTAACTACACTATATAAAATGAGTTATAAGTGGGTCTAAAAACAAGTTACGTTATAACAAATTTGTTTTAAAAAAAAAACCATATTATGGGTTCAACGAACCATGTGGTTTTGGGGGAAAAGAATTTTATTGTAATATTCTAAAAATATAAAATGTGGTTGGCATAGTTGTAACTATGTCAACTACATAATTTAAGAAGAGACTAACCAAGTGTGGGGAGTTGGAACCATATGCCTTCTTGGGCAAAATTTGTTGTAACTGAAGAATCATGAGGAGAATGTGGAGTGGGGCAAGCCAAGCCTATATAAACCCACTTAGTTTCCATTTACAGGGGATGCTTTTGGAGTGGAGATTTTTGTAGCTACAGGTGAGGAAGGTACGAGTGTTTATACTCGTTTTACACCGTCTTCAGGCTTCGGAGCTACTGGAAGCAGTCTTATTGTGTCTTTGGGCAGCAGTTCTCTTCTTGACTATTGTCGCCAAGGTATCATTGTATCATTGCCATGTATTTTGTCTTTATGCTGAGATTATAGATCGGCCCTCCTATTGAGAAGCAGGCCCGGAGACGTAGTCCATCCTGGACGAACTCCGTTATCAACTTGTTGTCTTTATGTGCGTATTGTCTATGCTGTTTGGTTCTCTTTGTATGGGTTTGTGAGCTTCGTTCATGCTCTTTATGCAATTCATGTTAACATCATAGAGTAGCAAAGATCATGTTTTCGGTATTAGAGCAGGTCTATTTGACGTTGGATTGTGAGTGTGGATGCTCACGAGGGCTAAACTGCAAGCTGGTGAGGGTACATTAGAGCCTTACAATTCCGAGATCGGACGTGCACACCGAAGGAGGAAGATGGATGCTAATGATGCCCGCATCGAGATGGAGGCAAACTTTCGCAAGGTCTTCTACATCATGGCCGACAAGGTAGACCAGTTGTTTGCAGACTATGAAGAACGCATGGAAAAAGAAGGAAAAGGCAGTGGAGTAAAGAAGGAAGACAAAGAAGTGAAGGACGAAGGAAACACTTCAGTTAACCAAGGAGGAGGTGGCGAAGAGCCTCCTGAGCCTCCCTCTCCACCTTCAACTTCAAGCACAAGTTCAAGTGCTTCTTCCTCATCTCATTCTCAGCACTCCAGGATTCCTCACAAAGAGCCTCAAAAGAATCCCTTATTGAAGCTCGATGTGAATCAATGGGGAATCAAATGCGGAGAAGTTGAACAAATGGATAAGGCAAATTGAGGTCTATTGCCGAGTCCAGTAAATCGAAGAAGAAGATGTGAAGATTCAGTTGCCTTCACTTCGGCTGACAGGCACCACACTTGTATGGTGGGAAAGCAAGCTTCAGCAAGGTAGCAAACAAATGGGTAATCTTCTCTCATCGTGGTATGCTTTTATTTATGCTTTACGTAAGCAATTTTATCCGTTGGGTTATGTTCAAAAGGCAATGATGGATTGGCAAAGTATTAGACAAGGCAAGGGTCAAAGTGTTCAGATTTTTACTGAAGAATTTAGAAAGAAAGCTTTAGAATTGAATATTGCTTTATATTCTCCTGACACTCTTTTGAAGTACATTGGTGCTCTTCATCATTATCTACGCCATACTTTGCTGTTGTTGAATCCTACTAGTGTGGATGAAGCAAGTGTTCAGGCTACTCATCTTGAGAGCAGGGGGAAGCATTTGCAAGAAGACCATCAGAAGAAGCCTTTCAACCCCAACAACAACCACAAGTTCAAGAAAAAAGACAAGAGCAAGAAGACAGCTACCGCCAAGAAGGAAGGAGGAAAGCTCCATTGCAAACATTGCGATACTGATGGGCATGATGAAGAAAGTTGTTGGAAGTTGCATCCTGAATAGAGGCCAAAGCATTATGGAGGCCAAAAGAAGAAAAATACCGTTGCAACAGTGCAACGAGATTTAGGTTCCGACTCAGGTGATGAAACCAGGATTACAGCCGTGGGAATGCAAGGTAACAAAACTCCTCATACCAGTTCAAGTTCTACTCATGTTTCTAAAGAAAATGATAAAAGAAGAAGTGAGTTGTTTCACATCAGAGTTGTATCTAAGCATACGAAGATTGAAACATTATTTGATCCGGGTTCTCAAGTAAATTTGATCTCAGAATCAGTTGTTAAGAAGTTGGGCATATAGACTAAACCTCACCCCAAGCCTTATCCTCTTGGATGGGTATGTGACAATGCTAAGCTACATGTGACTAAGCAATGTAGGTTAAGGTTTGCTATTGCTTCAAAGTTGATCAATGAGGTGGACTTAGATGTTGTTCCTCTTGACATCTACGGTATCGTATTGGGAAGCCCATACTTGTATGATCAAAAAGTAGTCTTCTTTCGTCATGAGAACAAGTACCATCTCACCAAAAATGGGGTGGAGTAGATTGTGAGAGCTCACAGTATGAAGGCTAACACCACTCTTATTAGTGCAAGACAGATGAAGCGGCTCATCAACACTAATAAGAGATACATGCTCATCAAAAGATGTTGAGGCATCCGATACTTTCAAAGGTTGTGATCCTTCTCACAAAAAGGCTATGATTGATATTGTGGCTAGCTATGATGAAATATTTCAGGAACTGACCAGTTTGCCTCCCAAAAGGGAGATTCAGCATGAGATCCATCTCCAGCAAGATCCCCCTCTTCCTAATGTGGGCATGTACAGGTTGTCCGCAATCGAGATGGCAGAGATTACGAAGCAGGTTCAAGACTTGTTGGACCAAGGAGTGATCAGACCCAGCTCCTCTCCATGTGGTTCGTCGATTTTGTTGGTGATGAAGAAAGATGGCACATGGAGAATGTGCGTTGACTATCGGGCTCTCAATAAGATCACGATCAAGAATCGATACCCGCTTCCTCGCATAGATGACTTGCTCAACCAGTTGAAAGATGTTGTGTTCTTTACCAAGTTGGATTTGCGCAGTGGCTACCACCAGATCAGAATTGCAGAAAGTGATGTGTGGAAGACGGCCTTCAAGACCAAGCAAGGTCTATTTGAGTGGTTGGTGATGCCCTTTGGGCTTTGCAATGCACCTGCAACCTTTATGCGGGTAATGAATGATGTTTTCCGACCATTCTTAGATGATTTTGTCATTGTTTATCTAGATGATATATTGGTCTTTAGTAAAACTTTGGAAGCAAATGTAGGGCATGTAAAGATAGTGTTGGACACTTTGAAAAAGGAGAAATTGTATGTAAAATTTTCAAAGTGCGAATTTGGAAAAACTTCATTAGTTTACTTGGGTCATATTGTAGGAGGTGGAAATTTAAAAATTGATCCTTCAAAAGTTGATGTAATTGTCAATTGGCCTAAGCCTACTAACGCTACTGAAGTGAGAAGCTTTTTAGGAGTTGTTCAATATTGGAGAAGGTTCATTCAGAACTTCTCATACATAGCATCTCCTTTGCATGCCTTAACAAGTGTAACGAAAGCCTTCCAGTGGGGAGGTAAGCAGCAGAAAGCCTTCGACACATTGAAGGGAAAGATCAGCACCACCCCAGTCCTAGCCTTGCCCAATTTGCAGTAGCCATTTGAGATAGAGACAGATACCAGTGGATATGCCATGGGGGCAGTATTGATGCAGCACCGCAAGCCTATTTGCTACCATTCATAGACTTTTACTCAAGTAGTGATCAACTACCCCACCTATGACAAAGAGTTGTATGCTTTGGTTCAGAGTGTCAAGAAGTGGAAACACTACTTGATGGGTAAGGAGACGATCATCCATACTGATCATCATCCCTTGCAGTATCTCCAGTCCCAGACTAAGTTCTAGCAAGCTCGTCATTTCAAGTGGATGGGATTTCTTCAACAATTCCATCTAGTGATCAAGTACAAGAAGGGTACTAGTAACAAAGTGGCAGATATGCTTTCTAGACCTCCTATTGTTGCATCTATTGTTTTGAAGAATGCTTCTTTATCCCATGAAAGTTATATTGAGCACTATGCTACTGATGATGATTTCAAGGATATTTATGAGAAGCTAACCAATGGCACACAGGTGGAAGACTACTATTTCCAGGGAAATTTGCTCTATCATTTGGGCAACTTATGTGTTCCTATCAGTGAAAGGGTCCATGTAATACGAGAAGCTCATACTTCTCTTGTATCAGGGCATCTTGGGGTAGGTAAGACTTTGGCCCATTTGCAAAGACTCATGTATTGGCCTCGCATGAAAGACATTGTAACAAAGTATGTAAAGGGGGTGTGTGATGTGCTCTACTTATAAGCCCACTAATAGAAAATTGGGGCTGTACTCACCACTTCATGTTCCTTTCCATCCTTGGGAAAGCATTTCCATGGATTTTGTGGGGGGTTTGCCTATGTCTAGGAGGGGTCATGACTACTTGTATGTGGTCGTGGATAGGTTTAGCAAGATGTGTATTCTTATGCCATGTAAAAAGCAGGTCACTGCAGAGCAGGCTGCTTCTCTTTTCTTTCAGCATGTATGGGTTCACTTTGGACTTCCTACGTCCATTATCTCGGATCGAGACTCCCGATTCCTTGGAGAGTTTTGGACAAAGTTATGGTGCATGATGGACACCAAGTTGAAGAGGAGCACCGCTTTCCATCCACAGACCGACGGATAGACAGAGGTAGTCAACATGACAGTTGTCCATTTGCTTCAAGGCTATTGCAACAAGCATCCTAAGTTATGGGATGAACAGATCCAGTATGTGCAGCATGCCTACAACAGGGCTATGCATTCTTCCACTCAGAGCTCGCCATTTGAGACATGCTTTGGTTACTTGCCAAAGACTCCACTGGACTTGACTTATGGGAGAGAGGTTGATTCAAGCGCTTCCAAGGATGAAGACAAAGCCCGCAGGTTCATTCAGAGAGTTCAACACGTACATCAAGCAGTGCAAGAGCAGTTGGAGAAGAGTCAATCCCGATACAAGGCTCGCCATGAAAAGCATAGAGTTGATCATCAGTTTTAGGTGGGAGATCAAGTGTGGCTTCACGTCAGCAAGGAGAGGATGAAAGGAGAAGGCAAGAAGCTCAAGCCTATTAGATATGGTCCCTTCACCATCATGGAAAAGATTGGGACGAATGCTTTTCGCTTAGAGCTATCGCCATACATGCAGATCTACTCAGTCGTGAATGTGGAGAACTTGAAACTCTATGAGCCTCCCATGATCATGGATGAAAGGGAGAATGTCTCATTTCCATCAGTTGATGAATTTCCTCCTGAGTACATGGATGAGCTAAAGGAATATGTCATCTTGGACAAAAGGACAAGGACTTCTCGCAGAGGTGATGTTGAGTATCTTCGAGTGGGCATCAAAGGCACTCATCCAAGCAAAGCCAAGTGGATCGAGAAGGAGAAATTGAGGGAGCAATTCCCTCACCTATATGTTGATTAGTAAAGGATTTTGGAGGCCAAAAGCTTCTCAGTGGGGAGGAATGATCCAGGAGGATCCAGGAAGGCCAAATTTTCAAAGTTATCCAATCTCAGCAAAACCAGTGCCAAATCGAAGGGCTCGTCGAGACGATTCCAACGGCATTCGTTTCACCTCAAACGGAGTCCACATGAGAAAGTTATCGCGTTCTGTTCTATGAGGTCAGTAAGCAAAATTGGCAAAAAGAGATGCCACGTGGCACCACTGACAATGTGACACGTGGAATTCATACTGTACGGACATGATGACGTGACATGTGTACGAACCAATGAGAGGACGTCACATGGCATGTACAGACGGATGACGTGTCAACCCATTCAATTGTGCGGTCAAATCCAGAGGGAACACGTGTCTGTACGGAAGGTGTGTTGGCCCAGTAACATTTTTCCACATGGCACTTGTTGATTGGTTAAAAGTTTAGTAGGAAGACTAGCCTCCACATTGTTCGACCTCGTGACCTCTCCTGCATAGTGCTCCACCTTACCGTTAGCCCACAAGGTGTTCCTTGTATAAGGTATGGAAATCAATTCATTTAAAGTATGCAGTGGCATTTCGAGCCCCTGTTAACACCCAAAAATGGTTAACTACCTCATCTACCTTACTACATGGCTCATTTGTCCATTTGCCTACCATATTTCCCTGAAAATCCCACTAAAAAGCCTCCAAAAGGCCTAAAATGCCTCCAAAAGGCCATAAAATCATCTAAAAAGCCTTCAAAAGGCCTAAAATGCCTCCAAAAGGCCAAAAAACTCATTTTTCCTCCAAAAATATCCAAAATTCCTCTAAAATAGCAAAAATCCCCAAAAGGGAAGAAAAAATATAAAATAATGAGGAAAAGGAGGAAAAAACCCTAAACAAGCTGCCCTAAACCATATGGTTTCCAAAACCATGGGCCAGCACTCCACCACTAAAAAACTATAAATAAGTGGTGGAGACCCCTCATTTCATATCTATTATCATAAGCATCCTGCCTCTGCCGAAATTATTCTCGAAACCCTAGCTTACCATCAAGCTACTTTCACCATTGAGAACTCTTTTTGGCCCATTTCCACCACCGGAGAAGGAGAAGAAGCAGCTCGGAGCTCGAAGCCACCGACATCGGACCAGCGCAACGGACTCCACCAACCTCCTCATTGGAGGTAACATCAATAAAGATCATTATTCATTTATTTACTGTTTTTGCTTCATATTATTTACTTTTTACTGCTTTAGCTTCAAGAACGTATTTAGATTAGTCTTTGTTTCAGTTTATCTTTGTTTAATTCATATACATCATTGAACTGCTACTAAGGATTCCAGATTCCTTAGTAGGTGCTCATTAGCACAAGCTAGGGTGAAAACCCTAGCTACAGCCCCAAAGGGGTCAGGGCTCAGCCCCGACCCTGGTTCTTCCTCCAGCGTGACCGGGAGCTCCGACCAGCACGGGAGCCCGCGCTCTATTTCAACACATGTCTTTTAACTGCACTATATAAAATGGGTTATAAGTGGGTCTAAAAACAAGTTGCGTTATAACAAATTTGTTTAAAAAAAAAAACCATATTGTGGGTTCAACGAACCATGTGGCTTTGGGGGAAAAGAATTTTATTGTAATATTCTAAAAATATAAAATGTGGTTGGCATAGTTGTAACTATGTCAACTACATAATTTAAGAAGATCCTAACCAAGTGTGGGGAGTTGGAACCATATGCCTTCTTGGGCAAAATTTGTTGTAACTGAAGAATCATGAGGAGAATGTGGAGTGGGGCAAGCCAAGCCTATATAAACCCACTTAGTTTCCATTTACAGGGGATGCTTTTGGAGTGGATACTTTTGTAGCTACAGGAGAGAAGGGAGATTGCGTAGCTCTGCAGGAGGAAGGTACAAGTGTTTATACTCGTTTTACACCGTCTTCAGGCTTCGGAGCTGCTGGAAGCAGTCTTACTGTGTCTTTGGGCAGCAGTTCTCTTCTTGACTATTGTCGCCAAGGTATCATTCTATCATTGCCATGTATTTTGCCTTTATGCTGAGATTATAGATCGGCCCTCCTATTGAGAAGCAGAACCGGAGACGTAGTCCATCCTGGACGAACTCCCTTATCAACTTGTTGTCTTTATGTGCGTATTGTCTATGTTGTTTGGTTCTCTTCGTATGGGTTTGTGAGCTTCGTTCATGCTCTTTATGCAATTCATGTTAACGTCATAGAGTAGAAAAGATCATGTTTTCAGATCACTCGTCTAGGGCTTTGATGTGTTGAATCCTTTGTTCATCTTCCTGATATCTTCTTTGCAACATCTCCAAAAACGGGTTGTGATCTGGAAAGGTGTCCATTCTCCGTTCAGCATCAACCTGGAAACGATTATAAGTAATCAAAAGTCTCCTGCAGAACTCTGTACAAGCCCCCTTTGTCTTCTTAACAGCCTTATTAAATTCTTCGGCTGTGTTTATGGCAAATTCCAATAAATCATAGTCTTGTCTCAGGCCTTGTTGATCTTTTGTTGGAAGGTCAGTAGGGATTTCCTCATTGGCCTCTAATCTTGCCATTCTTCCCATCAGGACTTCTAAGATGTCTTGCGATCTGTCTACAAAATATGAAGAGGTTTCAAAAATCTCTTACAGTCTATTGTCTACCTTCAATATCTTGCACCTCTCTTCTTATATGGCTACTTGCAGCTGGTGCATCTTGCTCCTTTGCGCTAGAACATGCTCCTTGAAAGGCTAAAGGTTGACTTGCTGATCCCTGGCCTCTTCTAGAGCTGTTGTTAATGAAGTAACCTGTTCTTTATGCTCTGCAGTCTGCCCCTGAGATTGCCTCTCAAACTCCTCCAAGGTAGCTTTCTGTAGCTCCAACTCCCCTATCTTACCTAACAGCTGATCTTTTTCTGTGTGAAGACTTTCACATACCGTCTTCAACTCATCCTTTTTTGTCCTTAACCCTTGACATTCCTACTGTAATTTCTCCAAACTTCCTTGGGCAGCCTCCAGAGATCTCTTCTCTACTTGGAGGAACTGGAGCTCAGCTTTTGAAGACTTTATTTCATGTTGCATGTCTTCAAACTTTCTTTTCAATCTACTACTCTCCTCTCTCTCCCTTCTTAGGGTATCCTTTAGTTGGGCGGCAGATTTCTTTGACTGTTCAAGATCAGTCATTATCCGATCCACATTGTCCTTAGAAGCATGGATCAATGCTGCCCTAGCTCAGATAGTGAACCTGGGGTCCTTGTCTGTCCCATATACTACGGTTGTATCATTTATCATTTTACCCGGCTGCCCCCCAATCTCGACCTTCCTCTCGGTCCTCTTCACAATTATTTTTGTTTCCTTGTCGTAAAAGCTAGTGTTGAAGTCTGGCACCTCTTCTCCTTTCTTCTGCTCGAAAGGGATTAGTCTTAGGGTAGAAACAATATCCTGTCCCAATGTGCTACTAGCAGCTACCTCAGGATCTTGAATATTAGGATTACCCACATCCTGAACCTGAATTTCTACAAGATCAGATGCTTGTTCTCTATCAGTTTTAATCTTTCTGCTTCCTACTTCTTAAGTTCTTCATCCATTTTCCTTTTCCTTTCTTCTTCTTCAATCCTGGCAGCTTCTTCTGCCTTTCTAGTTGCTTCTTGTTCAGCTCTTCTCTTTTCTTCCTCCTCACCTTTAAGCCAGCTTTCGACTTCCTGTGCTAGCCTCCTAGCCTCTTCATCCCTTTTTCTAGCTTCCTCTTCCTCCGCTTTTTTCTGCTCATCTTGTCCTTTCCCACATTTTGTGCTGATTTTCTTTTTAAATCTTCTTCTTAATGCAGTTATATTTTCTGCACTGCGAAAAATGGATTCATCTTTATCCCAGTGGTTTGTGTACTCAAAATGTACATTTGCCTCCTTGCAGTGCTCTACCACTTTATTCTGAGAATTGCTCCTGTGGAAATTTATTTCCCCAAAATGGAATTTCCCAATTCTTCTACAAATTCATCGGCTTTCTTGACTCTTGTGAACTTATAGCTTCCCAACTTGAATGGTAAGGGAGGATAAGTTGCTTTCTTATGTTCAAATAAAAAACTCCCTATGCCATCTAAGAAGACCTGCCTAACTGCCTCTTTGTGTACCACATAGTCAGTGGCATATTTTGGCAGTAGTGAGGGTGCTCTGGAGCATCCATACATTCTGATATACAATCTATCCTCTATTAAGTAGTAATCTGCATATTCTTCAATAACCTGCAATGTTTCCTCCGACGTGCAGTTGCACTCTTTTAAGAAAATCAATGTATATAATGGCATAATGAAGTGTTCACACACTTCTCTATAGTGACTGTGGTACTTATGTGCGCACAGTGGCTTGTAGGCTGAGTAGACTAGTGTTCTCTCTCGGTCCCAGATACACCTCAGGTTTGGGAAAGTTGGTTGCATAGTATGCAATCAATCAGTATAGAGCTCATGTAGAACTCTGATTTTTTTTGGGACACCCCTCCTAATGCTGAAGCAATGCAGACCGAGAGGCTGTTTGATACAATGTTCACCCAGTTGAACACTGTTCCTTGGGTTGCAACATAGAAGATGATAGGGACCCAACCCAACTTAAAGCTTTTACCGTGGGCTCTCCCGAAAATCCTGTTCAGCATCAGGGCAATGAACCTATAACGGTTCCTTAAGGTGGCAGTATCGTATTCCCCTGATGGCCTAGTCCTGAAACTCTTTGCAGGAACCAGCATTCTTTTCAGTGTCTCGACTAGGTCCAAATTAATTGTCTTTAGCCAGTCTTCAGTCAAGTACACCTAGGCCTCTAGTAAGTGGTAGGCTAGTGATACGTACCCAGGGCTATAAGCAGCATAACCCTGTTTGTCCAAGTTGGCCAAAATCATGGTAGTTACATCTGCCCTGGGCAGAATCCATCCAATCACATCTGAGCAGGGGAAAAGCTCAGGTCTAGTAGCAACCCTCATCAGAGCAGATCACTCTATATTTGCATATATAGTTTCTTCCTCGAAACCTGTGTCAAGTACCTCCCGGTATGTTATTATTCTGTAAACTTCCCGCCATTTATATTCAGGTTCCACACCCACTATGCATCTGGTATCTTCATTAGTGTATTCAACCTTGGTGACAATTTCAACCTTGGGTTCCTCCTCTACTATAGGATCCTTCTTCTTCTGTCGTTTAGACATCTCGAATTCAGAAGGATTTCCCTATCATACACAAAATCCTTTAGGTTCTGTTGAGCCATTCCTAAATAATATTCCAAGAATGGAGACAATCTGTATGATCATTTTACCTCGTTTAGGCTAAACATGATTACAGCTATAAAAATAAACAAACAATACTAAAAAACCAAGTGTTTTTGCACAAAACCAATCTACCAAAAGAGTTAAAACCAGCCCATGACTAAAAATTTGCATAATCAACTCATAATATTATGGCCTTTCTAAAATGAAGAAAACCCCCCTCCCCCCATCAAAGAAAAAACAGCCTCAAATCACCCCCTCAGCGCTATGAACTAACTCATCCCATTAACAATCTCATCCTAAGCAGGCGTACCTCAAAAACGAGACCCTGGTCCACAAGAAACGCAAGCGACCATACTGGGGAACCAAAACCTCAGTATCTCTGAAATAAACAAGAAAACACCCTCCTCCTGCAACTAACAGGGAACTACCCTCCCCAGACGGCCATACACCGACTGGGGGAAACTGGTGTAGACAGCGTAACGCCCATCTGCACCAGTTTCCCAAGCAGTCGGGCGTGGGTCGCACACTCATAACGGCTGCGAAATCAATCACCAAACAAACAAAACCCCCTATCGGACAGCCATACCGTCTACATAGACTATATATAAGCGCTAAAACGTAAATTAGGTATCCATTAACCGCAGAGGTGGGAATTAACCAAGGGCGACAAACTCTGCTCAACCATTCGAACGAAAACGGTAGAACGAGAATAAAGGCCTACCTGGCAATGCGCTGTGCGACTGGTCGAGAAAAATCCGCAATCCTCCACGGCGGAGCCACCTAGGAACGAGGTACCGACAGTGAGTATAGTGTTCTGCTTGAAATGATAGCGACAACATGGGTAATTCACAAAAACAATAATATAAAATAATAAACCCCAACCCCCAATATATATGTCCCGGTCAACAAATAATCGGCAAAATGGCTACGCGATCGGCGATCCTGTCAGCAGCATATCCACAACGGCGGATGATGAAACGGCTATGAGATCCATAGTGACATCGGCAAGAGAAATAAACTTCACATCGGAGTTCACAAGACTAAGGCCTTGGACCAATAGTTGGTTGAAGAGCCGCAACAGCGGAAACCATAAAGACACTGAGTTCCGCAGACCAATCAAAATCGGAGGTAAAATAAACATGACTTAAGCGAAAAATATCGACCAAGCGGAAAACATAAATCAAAATATATCAGAAGAATAGTGCTTTCTAGAGCCGCAAAGGCGAAAGATGAAAAGACTAAGGACTTGCGACTCAAAACGGCGGGGATCGGAAGAGGTTAATACAACCGTCGGGGGACTTCGCAATACATCATCCGCAACTGCGAAAACCGTAGAGACAACACATTCCGACGGTATTCCAACAAAGCCGCCGATTGAGAAAAACAAATAAAACGTGTCGGAGGCTAGCAACCCTTGGATCGGACCTAATTTCTTGTTACTTCTCCGCAACGGCGGGTGTGCAGTTAACTGCATTTCCGATTCATAGTCTCAAACGCTTCCGACGGTAGGGCAAAAAATTAATGCAAGCTGTAAAACAGCACTGGAATAAAATGATTCCTTTGAACAAACATCAAGCAAAACCAAAAAGCTGAGCAAAAACGAATTAAAAGGAGGGTCCCGAAATTTTTTGAATTTTGGGAAAATGTTGCAGCTGCAACAGGCACTCATTCTGGCCACGCGAATTTATAATGTAGTTATTTTGTTTTAATTTCGAGAGCATATAGTTTGGTGAGATAGATAATAGAGTGGTGAGGTAGATAATAGAGAGATTGCATTGTTTAAATTTTAGTTTTATAAAAAAAAATTATTTATTTTTAAAATTTCATAATTAAGACCACTTTTACATGGATTTATGTCTAATCAAAATGGTACTTGATCAATCGTAAAACTAGATTAATATATTTTAAAAATTCTTAAAATTATTTTAATTTTTTAGAATATTAAGTTTAATATTAAAATTATAATAAACATCATAAACTTTGTAAAAATTGGATTTAAAAAATCAAACAATTGTAAGTCAAAAGAGTTTGATTTTACAATGAAAAGTACTTTCCAAATAAAAATAAGGGAAATACAAGGAGACATGACTTTCAGAGAATATGGATTTAATTTTTAAAGGCATATATATGGAATGTGGTACATAATAGGCATATGCAATCATCGATCAAATTTGAACCCGTCCCAGCCCTTCCAAAGGGGTTTAGCCCGTCCCAGAAGTGTCACAAAAATTTTGCCTGTCAAAAAAAATTTAAATTTTTTATTTCGCCCGTCCACCATGAAGGGATACCTTAACTTAAATATTTCAAAAGAAGGGTAAGCCTTTTAATTTGCCCGTCAAATTTATTTTCCGTTGTAAGCAGGCCTGGAAATTGACTGTAAACTTATTTGACAGGTAACTTTAATTTTGGCACGTCAGTGTCTATGGGTGTACAAAATCACATCCCGTCAAATTGACGTTTATCAACTTTTCTTACCTGTCATAAATACGAGTACCTCCTCTCAGCCATAACCACTGATAAAATAGTTATGGCCCGGCCGTTATGGCCATTTGCCCACGTTTTGGTTTATTTAAGCAGATGAAGGAAACACTTTGTTTGTTTTATTTATGAGACATAAAAACTTTAACAAATATAAAAAGTATGAAAATATTGTTATTGATAAAATTGAAGCATGGGTTTCCCGCTTGAGCTTCCCTCCGATTTTCATGGTCCCGGATTCTTTTGCCTCTTTTTTTTTTTCAAACAAAAAATGCTTCTATACCATAGGCGTGCACTATGTGTTACCTAAGGTTTGGCATTACACCATTGCATTTAAAAAAGCTATACATAAATACAGTATCATGAAATGCATGGTGGAGTCACCAAATCAAGCCTAGCAGGCAACAATGACGTGTATTTTGAACTAAAATTCTGTGAGTACCTTGATGTTTGATGTTGTTCGGAGAGAATTTTTGTTGTGGAAATAAATCATTGTAATTGTTGATTGGTTATCTGAAACAGATTTGATCAACATTAGAAAAAGCTCGGCCATCAGTCTTGATACTTTACATATGGTCGTCCTATGCCCAAACAATAACTTGGTCTAATTCATTTTCACATTGAAAATCGATTATTCGGTTTTCTCCTCTTCTTCCTAATATTGTAGGACTTGGTGTTGCCTTTCCTTCTTCATTGGAGATCGTTGAACAATCCTGAGCTCCTCCAATCTTAGCCAGCTGGTATTTCTTCTGCCTATGAATGTTAATAAACGTTGATACGCCCATATTTACTTCCACATTACATCTCAAAGTTACATGATTGTTGCAATCATTCTTTCCCTGAGCCTGAATGTTCAAGCATTGATCAATGTAGGCGACAAGGCCCATAGAATTGTTGGTGGGTGAAATTGGGAGCGGGAACTTTGTGGCGAGAACAACTGATGGCATATCTTCTCCTCCAGACTCATGGGCTCTTTCACCGTATGAGGGATATAAGCTCATGGATAAACATCAATAAAATCAGCTGCAATGGGATAGGAATGATTATCACTCCATGAAGTTATTCCAGAACGAATCGTGCATCATGATGTTATTCTCATTTTCGTTAATTATATGTCCATCGTTTTCAAGATTTCCTTTGATATCAACTAGAGCAGGGATTTGGATGATACAACCAATGCTTCATTATTGGTAGAGCTGTCAATGCAGTCCAAGAGTGTCTTAATTGATCGCATCTTGAAGTATGGCATTGGGCTTGTAGACTTGAGATGCAAAAGCCTGAGAGAAGTGGAATCAATCCACTAATGAGAATCATAAATTATCTTGTTTTTGGAAGCCTATAAATCCTCACGCTGTGACAAGATTCCCACCACAGACAGTGCTTGAAAATCTCAAGCAGCACTAAGAGGAGAACCAGCGTCAAGTTCCAATTCCACCACTGCTACCTTCTCTTCCTTAGCCTGGAGTTAACGCCGACTTGGACGCCTGCTTCAAGGAAGACACGATAAATCCAATAAGTTAAAAAAAAATGTTTTTTTAGTTTGGAATAGGGTTTTTCATTATTTTTATGTTTTGTCATTTTCTTTGTAAAAGGCTTATTTTTTATTAAAAA
This sequence comes from Pseudotsuga menziesii, assembly GCA_001517045.1. NCBI lineage: Eukaryota > Viridiplantae > Streptophyta > Pinopsida > Pinales > Pinaceae > Pseudotsuga > Pseudotsuga menziesii. Next base: position 205,510 of record LPNX010130276.1, read on the forward strand.
ACATTCTATCCGTATTGTTATGGCTTGAGTTTTCTTCATCATATCATTCTATATTTTTCCAACATTCAATCCACTTAGAGATTTGGAGGAGAGGTAGGGAGTTTTGAAAATAACAAGTTGGTTTTATTTTTTAATGAATTATTTATTTAAATAATGTCATAAAGACAAAGCCAGAATCAAGTTGAATGGATAAGAAGTGTATATAAAAAAAATTGACATGTATATATTTTTGAATGGATACATGGATAAGAATATATAAAAAAATTGGCAGGTATATATTTACATAATACGTAAACTGACTGGCATTTTAAAAATGTAACCGTCATCAAATTTTACTTAACAGGCTAGTAAAATTTGAAATTCCAGGCTTGGTTGTAAGTAAATGCTGTGAACCTGCGAATAGGCAATGGGCAATAATAATTAATGAGTAATGACTTTACATCACATCATGGGATCCTTTTCCAACATAGGAAGGGCATTATATGAAGTTTTTGTTTGATATTTTAAAATTATAAATATTTGGAAGGGCGTTATTTTATTTTCACCTTTTTTTTAATTGAAGGGCCAACTTAATTTTCAATTTTCAATTGAAGTGCAATTATTTTTATAACCTTTCATCCTTGAAGGGTTGGATAGTTGCATGCCCTTCCAAAAAAAATTAAGACCAGCCCTTCAAATTTGACCACTGTATGCAATTGAAAGGGTTGTGGTACAATTACATATTCAATAAGTGTTTATGGAATTTGCAAGCAATAGACAATGTATGGATGAAAAGTGACGAGGTGCATCGATTTTAGTAGAATAAGATGCATAAGGACGTACAAAACTATACTAAAGAATGTACAAGCGACCCACAAGTTGATTTGATGACATGACACGATTTGTAGGGAAACTATTGTACAAACTGTAGTGTAGTACAACAGTTATATAAGACTGTGATTGTATTAAATATAAGTTGAGGTTGTACTAACAACAATTGGATGTGGTCAACATTTTTTGGATGGATGTATGAAATTAGTTGATAGCTTAGTAAAACTATATGTACAAGTGCAATTTAATTTGGGTGTGGTAGAGGATTAATTTATGTGTATTTGGTAAAAAAAATGGTAATTGTGCATGATCAATTGGCATCTAAAAGGTGAAGTATTGAATTGCTTCCGTGGATATAGTAACCCAAGAATACTTTGTGAGATTTTCCCATGAGATTTGCCAAAAGTTGGCTTCGACACCAAATGTAGGAAACTATCTTTGTTTGTATAAATGACAAAAGAATTATATAAAATGTATAAGTATATATATTGAGAATAAATGATTGATATGAATTTGTTAAGATGATTATAATGAACCTCTTATATTTCAGAGACACGTTCCATAATCACACAATGAATAACACCATTTCATGTGGTAAAACCCCAAAGGGGAAACCTCCACACAGGTGAAGTATTGAAGCTCATTAATGAAAAAGGAGAGATTACAAGACGGTCTCAACCTCATAGACAACTCTCTACTTTACGTATCCCAACCATGCACAATGATACTTCATGAAATTAGTTACATGAGTAAACCGTTGTCGGTTATGCCCGTTATGAGAAACTTCCCGTAAACATCCGTAATGAGAAACCTCCCATAAACACATTAGTTTAGTTGTCATTTAATAATCTCCACATTGAAAACAAAAAAGTACAAATACTTTGCCCAAGACTATTTATCACCTTTTTTTCAAACCAAGAGAAGCTACACACCAACGTAAATTCTCTAACAATATTGGTTTTGTGAACATATCTGCACAATTTTCTCTAGTATGGACCTTTTTCAGATCTACTCCAACTTCACTAATGGCTTGTATTACAAAATGATATTTTACATCAATATGTTTAGTCTTACTATGATAAACAAGATTTGTAGCCAAAAGAATAGCACTTTGAATGTCACAGAAGACAGACACACTGTTCTGCAACCTTCCAATTTCTCTAAGCATACCTCTCATCCAAATTGCCTCTTTGCAAGCATGAGAGTAAGCAATGTATTCAGTCTCTATAGTGTATAAAGCAACTGTGTCTTGAAGCTTTGACGTTCAACTTATAGCTCCACATGCAAGAGTAAAGACATAACCTGAAGTAGACCTTCTCTTATCCAAATGACCTATGAAATCTGAATCAACAAAACTGCACACATAATCATTGTTACTATTAAAGGTGATACAATAGTCACTTGTGCCTCTTAAGTATCGAAGCACCTATTTCACCGCATTTCAATGTTCTTTCCCTGGATTTTCCATGTACTTATTAACAACACCTATTGCATGTGAAATATTAGGTCTAGTACACACCATTGCATACATCAAACATCCTATTGAATTGGCATATGGTACACGAGACATATAATCCTTTTCTTTAACACTACTAGGACATAAACTTAAAGAAAGTTTAAAATGGGAAGCCAAAGGAACATTCACAGGATTTGCCTTATTCATTTCAAATATTTCAAGTATTTTCTCAACATACTTCTCCTGTGAAAACTGAGCTTACCATTTTTCTGTCTCTGTGTATCTCAATACACAAGATTTGTTTTTCATCTCCAAGATCCTTCATATCAAAATTCGTAGCCATCTGAGTCTTCAACCTGTTAATCTCATCCATTCTTTTGCTCATAATAAGCATATCATCAACATACAATACTAAGATAATGAATATATCATTCAACTTTTTGAAGTATAAACAATGATCATACTCACGTCTAGTATAACCTTGGCTCACCATGAAATAATCAAACTTCTTGTACCATTGCATGGGTGACTGTTTCAGACCATACAATGATTTCCTGAGCTTGCAAACTAATCTACCTTTCTGATGTTGTACAAAACCTTCTGGTTGTTCCATATAAATCTCCTCATCTAAATCTCCATGTAAGAAAGTTGTTTTAACATCTAGTTGCTCTAATTCCAAATCAAGCAATGCAACTAATGCTAACACAATATGAATAGATACAAGCTTGACAACTGGTGAAAAAATATCATGATAATCTATACCTTCCATCTAAGAGTACCCTTTTGCGACCAATCTGGCTTTGTATCTTTCAACCTTACCATCAACTCCTTTCTTCAATTTGAAGATCCATTTACACCTGGAACCATTTTTCTATCTTTGGGGATTTCAACCAATTCCCATGTCTTGTTTTTCTCAAGAGAATCCATTTCTTCTTTCATTGCCCCTTCCACTTAGCATTTTCAATACAATCAATGGCTTCCTGAAAACAAGAAGGTTCTCCATCATCGGTAAATAAAACAAACAAACAAAATCAGTATACCTCGTAGGAGGATTTCTCTCCCTTAATGATCTTCTTGGTGTAGGTTGTGGGGTTTCCGCGTGAATTCTTGTATTTCTTCATATTCTATGATTTCTCTCTCATTTGAGTCATTAGAAGATTGGTTCTCCAACTGAATTAGTTGTTTTGATATTACTTGTTTCTGTTCCACATCAACTCTTACACTTTCGGATTTAATAAGAGAAGATTCATCAAAAATTACATCTCTGCTAATGACAATTTTGTGGGTAGTAGGATGTTACAATCTATATCATTTCATTACATCATCATAACCAACAAATATGCACTTCTTTGATCTAGGTTCTAACTTAGAACGTTGATTTTTAGGAGTAAGTGCATAAGCTTCGCAGACAAAGATTTTCAAATTCTAATAATCATAGAAGTGACTAGTCCATACCTCTTCTGGAATTTTACAATCTATTGCCATTGAAGGTGAACGATTGATTAGATAACAAGAAGGAGAAACTCCTTCCCACAACTCTTGCCCCAAATTAGCGTTACTGAGCATGCTCTTTGCTCTTTCTAGAAGAGTCATGTTCATGCGTTTTGCACCGCCATTTTGCTGAGGAGTGTATACATTTGTTTTGTGTCTGACGATCCCTTCATCTTTGCAATAGTTTTCAAACTCCAAAGAAGTAAATTCACCTCCATTATCCATCCTTAAACACTTGATTGTCCTACCAGTTCTTTTTTCAACCATAACTCTAAATTATTTAAATGTATTAAACACATCAGCTTTTCTTTTTAGGACATAACCTAAACCTTTCTAGAAAAGTCATCTACAAATAATACGTAATATTTTGCTCCCCCATAGGAAATGGTAGGAGACTGACCACACAAATCAGAATGAACATAGTCAAGAACACATTTACTAACATGACTACCTACTTTAAACTTTTGTCTACATTGTTTTCCATATATACAATGTTTACAAAACATAAAATTCAAAGTTTTCAAGTTTGAAAGCAATTTACGATTCATTAATACCTGAAGTTCTTTTTCACTCATATGACCAAGATGTTGATTCCATAGCTGAGTGGGTATTGGCTATTCTTTAGATATTAATGCAGTACCATTAACTTGCGTCCTTCCATCCAGTAAATTTATGACCACAAGAATCCAATACTCCCAAAGAAATTAAACTTTTCTTTAACTCAGGTACATGTCTAACATCTGTAAGTGTTCTTATTACTCCATCAAATATCTTAATTTTAACACTTCCAACCCCAATAGTTTTACATGAATGATGGTCTCCTAAAAGAACTATTCCATCATTAATTTTTTGATAGAAAGCAAACCAATATTTATGAGGACAGATATGGTGTGAAGCACCAAAATCTATCAGCGATTCCTCATTATATTCATAAATATTACAAACAAACAAGACCTCATCAATCATACCTGAATCAGAAGACTTAATTGAGTTTGCCTTTGACTTGGAGTCATTCTTCTTGAATTCTTGTCTCTTCCAACAATCTTTCTTGAGATGACCAGTTTTGTTACAGTGCCAACATTTTAACTTACTATTTTTGCCCTTCAACTTAGACCTGGAAGTACCTCTTGATTTTTCTCCTTTCTCCTTGGATCAGCCTCTAACAACCAAAGCTTATGGCGAAGAGGTTTCAAAACTGGCTTTCTTCCTTAATTCCTCAGACAATAATGCTCCAACCACATTGTCAAATTCTAAAGTATCAGTTTTACTAAGGCTAATGGAAGAAACTACTTGACCCTAACACTCAGGTAAAGTACATAAAAAAGTCACTGCTTTATGCTCATCATCAATTTTAACATCCATACTACTCAACTAGCAAATAAGAGTGTTAAAAAAAATTACACGATCTGCAGTCTTCGTACATTCTTTCATTCTCATACCGTACAACTGTCGCTTCAAGTAAAATTTGTTTGTCACTGATTTGGTCATATACATAATTTCTAATTTGTTCCACATGCTTGCTGTTGATGTTTCTCCAATAATGTTGAACAATACATCATCCGCAAGACATAAGCAGATTGTGCTTAGCACTTTAGCATCTAGATCCTCTCATTCATCATCTGTCATGGTGAGAGGTTTTTTTTTTTTCCCATCTAAAGCTCTCTGTAACCCTGCTAAACTAATAAATCTCGCATCTTTAATTTCCAAAGTTCAAATTTTTTTTTTACCATTAAATTTTTCAATCTCAAACTTTGTGCTAGACATTTTTTATTTTATTTTTTAAAATATTTTTCATCCCAAAATAAACAACACCCAAAAAATAAGCAACACTTTATTCCTTCTCGGCCCAAATAAACAGTGCTATATTCTCCATACTGTAATTCTTTGTAAAAAATCAAATGGCTTGAAAAAATAAATAAATAAATATATATATATATATTCCAAAACTTCCAATAATAATAAAAAATTGCATAAAGTTTTTTTTAATTATTATTTTCACCATTTATCTCCAGACGGCTTTCTTCTTGTCCAACATCCACCAACGCAGCTCCTTATGGGTCTTTTCGTACAGCTGCAATAGTGAATGACTCTCTTCTCCACGAACAGTCAACAAACCAATCCAAAGGTGTAAATCTTCATGTCTTCTTCCACGAACAGTCAACGACTCTTCCTCCACTAAATACAAAATTCTTTCTGCGGCTCTTCTCCACGCGCAGGTCAGCGGGTCTCCTCCAGCATAGATTCTTCCAAGGCACGCGGTCTCTCTTCCTCTGCAGACTTTCAACACAACAACAGTTACTCCATTCACAATGACTTCATTCCAAGCAACTCACAACCTTTTAAGGCTTCTTCTCCACATCTAGACGACTCTACAGGCAGAACTCCATAATGGGGCAGCCTTTCACGGATTCTTCTGACTACCCCACACGCAGCAGCAACGCTCTGACTGGAAGTGAATTCCCTCCACGAGCGCTCCAACTGGAAGCCTCCACAATGGGTTCCAGGTACCTTCACAATGACAACCACTCTCTAGCAGACATCAAAAAACTCAGGTAGCAGCGATTCTTCCACCTATTTCCTCCAGCAGTGATTCTACTGCACACGGTCTCTTCCAGCACTCATGCTCTGATACCACTTGTTATATTTAAGAGACATGTTACATAATCACACAATGAATAACAATATTCATAACACCGGCATTTCATGTGGTAAAACCCAAAGGGGAAACATCCACGTAGGCAAAGTATTGAAGCTCATTAATGAAGAAGGAGAGATTACAAGATGGTCTCAACCTCACAGACAACTCTTTACTTTAGGTATCCCAACCATGCACTATATGCTTCATGAAATTAGTTACACTAGTAAAGAGTGGCTAGTTATGACCTTTTATGAGAGACTTTCTGTAAACATCCGTAGTGAGAAACCTCCCGTAAACACATTAGTTTAGTTGTCATTTAACATAACCTTGTGATAGAGTACTTAAAACACTTGATTATTCACTAGGTGAAGGTTTGTGTGCCCTTTAAATTTTCATTAACCTAACTATATTATTCTTATTAGGTATATTATTATGTTTATAACAAGGTTGGACCAAAAACTATTTTTCTGACCCTTGGTCTCTATTGGCATAGTAAAGAGTTGATTGCTTGTCACTTGTATTCAGTCTCAAAGAAAAGAAACCCCTTTCTTAAAAAAACTAAGGTATAATTGCTCTATCTCAATTATCAATATTACCTCATGCAGGAAGCCCTCAAATGTTCAAAGTAATCTCTATAAGATGAAGAAGAGTGAAAAAGAGAAGAACACTAGGATGGTGAGGGATCTTAACACTCCACTTACCTGGATGGAGAGGATAAAGAGCATGCAAATACTCAAGTTCATCTCTACCTTTGAGATTTAATTTTTTATGTTTTATTTTCAAAGTTAGAGTGGTCGGGGGCTTATCTCTTTTTAAATATATTATCTTTTCTTTTTTATATAATTATCTTTTCTTTATATAGAATCACCAAAGGATATGATATACTATCATACTATTTTTTTCTTTCCTATGTTCATGTTGAGCTATAGAGGCCATGATATATTGTCTATTCCTTTTATTTGTTTATGTAAAGTTACAGAGGCTAGAGGCCAAGACATATTAAAAAAAAAAAAAATTGTTTACAATAGTGCTCAAGCCAAGGACTTCACAAGGAACTATAAAGAATTTAGTTTGAAATTCCTTAGTTGAGTTTGAGTTTTTTTACTGGCTCATAAATATATTTTTTCCACCTATTATATATGATCGAAGAAATGTCTTCAAAATTTAACATGGATTACCATATCACAATATATTATATAATACTACATAATGTTAAGAAATATAGCATTCACAAGACAACAAAAGAACTTGTAAAAAAAAGGCTTAATCCATTCTCAACAATATATTCATTCATTGATTTCAATATACACTACATGGATGTGAGAACTTGTATATCTAGATCTCATTGAAAACTCACCAATGGATAAGGATGGAACCTCATTAGTATATAAGGATAACAATTCATAAGAGGTGATCTAGGACCTTTTTTATTTTCTAGGGACTCAAGGTCTAACAATCCCCTCCTCAATCATATGTATGAATAATTATACCAGTAAGGAAATCAGAATTAGTGCATAGACTAGTATCATATCAATTTTTAATCTGAAACTTTTGAGATAAATTTCGATGAAGATATGTTTGAAGGACGCTAAGAATCTAGAAATCCGATTGTTTGAGCATGACAGTTCTAATATATGTAATTTTTCCACTTATGCAAACTCTAATAAGGTCTAATGATCATCTAGGTAAACAAAATTTTCAAAATACTACTAAAAATGACACACAAATATTTCCAATCACATCCTATGTATGATTCAACTAAACCTAAATATGGAATATTTGCAGCTTTGTGATTGTTGTTAATCTAACAATCATGATCAATCCTTTTCAATTAATTTTATTTGAAGTTCTTTAACTAACTTATTCTTCATATAAATTTGTTTGTGAATTTAAACGACCCAAGTATCCAAAAGATGTAAGGTGTTATTAATTTTTTTATTTCTTTATTAACATTAATTGTTCCACTTGCTTGTGTTTGCTCACATGTACTTGTGACTAAAAGACTTTATGGTGTTGGGCACTATTGATCATACACTACAAAGTGTGATTTGACTTTGGTGACACATTTTAACTTATTCAAGTTTAGATAGGTTTTTTTGGTAATTTTGATAGTTGATTTTGAAATGGTTTGCAACTCCACCCTTTATATAATTCAATGATGCAAACTTGTTGAATCTAATGGTTCAAAACAATTGAAACCGCCATTAATCAATTAAATATTTGGATATTACCAATGAGGATTATAAGAACAAGAAACACTTATCCTTTTTCTTAAATGTGATTAGATACTTGCTTTGTGTATGAATGTTTTAATCCTACAACTATAGTCACCATTATATTGCAAGAATTTCAAGAGTGTATGATGGAAAATCATGAGTGGATAAGGATGGAAAATAATCAATAGATAGGAATAATAACTCATAAGAGGTGATCTACGTCTTTGTAATTGTGTAAGGACTCACAATCTAACACATAACTAGTCCACCAACCCTTGCCTATTTTTTCCTCAATAAAAGAACTTGTGCTGAGTGGGAGAAAACACTTAAATAGACATTTATATCGAGAATATTAGATATCAATCCTTCCCTATTTTTCCACCAAAAAAAAATCATCTATGATTAGGAGAATAGCCTTAATTGAGAATTAATATGATGGGGATTTGACCAATATTTCCCCATTCTATTGGAAACTAAAAACTAGTTTGAGAATAGGAGAGGATGATTAAAATGAAAATTTATGTGGAGAAGGGTCAATCGACTATTTTCATTCTACCCACATCAAAAACCTCTTCTATAATTCAAAGAATGACATATTTGACCCTTGCTTATTCCGCCTCAGTGAAAAACACTTTTGTGGTTTAGAGAATGAGATTTGAATGAAAATTTATATGGAAAAATATTGTCAAACCTATCTCCATTTTGGAACCAATAAAAAATAGTTCTATGTGATGGATATAAGTCCTTATCTAATGAAAAATGATTTTATGATTCAAATAAAATGTTTGAATACAAATCTATATAGAGAAGGGTAGAAGGGTTGACCAACCCTACACCATTCTTCTCCTAATGAAAAACTCATGTTTGTGTGGGACAAGAGGATTCAAGTAAAATTTCTATCAATAAAGGTCGATCAACCATTCTCAATTATTCACTCAACAAAGAAATATTCTATGATTTATAGTATGGAATAAATAAAAAATAATATGGGGAAGGATTGGCCAAGCCTTCACCATTCTTCCCCTAACGAAAAGTGATTCTATGATTCATAGAAAATGGTTGAATGAAAAATTATATGGATAAGTGTTAGTTTATTTTACCATATTTCTAACACCAACAACAACAAAAAATCTTCTACATGTAGGAGAATAGGATTCAATGAAAATTTGTGTAGAGAAGAGTAAGTGATCCTTCTCTTTTCTATCCCTTATGAAAATTATTTTTATGACTTAAATAAAATAGTTAAATAAAAATTAATAAAGGGAAGGGTTAATTGACCCCTCCCCATTCTTCCATGAATGAAAACAATTCAATTAGAGAAGGAGTGAGGGAAAAAATATATGGGAAGGGTCGTTGCATTTTTACCCTAACGATTTTTATTTTTTTTTATAGATGTGGGAGAATAAGTTTTAATAAAATTTTATATGGAGAAGATTCATTCACTTCTTGCACATTCATCTCTCAACAAAAATATCTTCTAAGCATATGAGATAAGGGCTAAATGAAAATGAAAATTAATATGAATAAGGGTTAAATGACCCATTTTGACTAGTGAAAAATTAATTCATCCTTAGGATAAAATGATTGGATGGAAATCATACGAGGAAGGGTTGTTTGAGCCTTCCTCATTATGTCGCCAATGAAATCCTCTTGTATGTGTTGGATTAGAGATTTCAATAAAAATTTATATGGATAAGGTCAATCAACCCTTCCTCTTGTATGTGTTGGATTAGAGATTTCAATAAAAATTTATATGGATAAGGTCAATCAACCCTTCCTAATTCGACCCTCGTCAATTTTTTCTCCTATGAGTAGGGGGGGAGTCCTAGATAAAAACTAATGTGAATAAGAGTCTATCAACCTTTCGCCATTATACCTATGACAAAAATACACTTCCATGATTTAAATACAAAGTTTTAAATTAAAATGTATATATAGAAGGGTCATTCACCTTATGAAATACCCCCCACCCCCACCCTTTAAAGTAATATTATGTGTATGGGATAAAGGGATTAAATGAAAATTTATACGAAGGATCAATCACCCTTCACTCATAGAAAATACTCTTCTATGAGTGAGGAACACCTAAATGAAATTTAATATGAAGGTTTGGTTGATCTTTCCCCATTCTTCCCTTTCGATAATAAATACTTTTATGATTTAGAAAAAATGCTTGAATGAAAATTTATATGGTGAAGGGAAGATCGACTTTACCCCATTCTTTGCAAAACTATTCAATGCATGTGAGTCATAAGACTCGGTGTTTTAAATTAAGACATACCAAAAAAAGATTATTTAAAATTTTAAATAGAGAAAGGTTCAATTATTCCTTATCGTTTATTTAAAAAGAAACCATTCTTAGAGATGGAGATAAGACTAAAATTAAATGAATGTATTGAGAAAGTTCAGGTAATCCATCTATATTATGTCCATGGAACAGGATTCTTGTAAGACTTTGAATACTTTTCATTGAAAATATATTAGTAAATCTCATCCAACCCTCCCAAAGTGGTTCAAATGATGAGAAATATTCATTAAAAATATGAATGGATAAGGAGTGGTTAATCATTCTCCATTCTTCTCCTAAATATATGTTATTCTACATTATTTCCAAATCCAAACCCCATTTATAAGTTTGAAATGTTTCATGAAAAGTTATACAGAGAAAGGTTGATGACCCTCCAAACTAGGCCAAATAACAAAAATGATTAATTAAAAATATGAATAAAGGGGTGGATGACCATTCCTCATTATTCCTATAAAGACTAATATATTTACCATAAATAAAATTATATATATAAAAGAAGGATTAAGTGACCCTTCAACATTATGCCTCGTTGTAAATATCTTCTCCTAGTTTGAAAAGGATTAATTGAAAATTTATATAAAAAGTGATTGAATTCTTCCCAATTAGGTGATATAATGAAAAAATATTAAATAAAAATATTAATAAATAAGTAATAGTCAACCCTTCCTTATTTCTCCCTAAAGATAAATCATTCTATGTGATGGAAAAATTGTAAGGAAACAAAAACCCTTCTGTAGATAATTGTTCCCTTTCAAACTCATAAAATATGACAGTGTCAAGGGCATAAATAAATTTAAAAGAGATCAAATGTATATAAATAAGGGTTAATTAAACCCTCCAAATTAAGATAAATATAAAAAAATGATTAATTAAAATTCTGAATGTAAAAGAGGTGGTTGACCTTTCTTATTCTTCCCTTAAAGATATACCATTATAGAAAACAATTATTTATAAAAATTTCAACTAACCCTTCTACATTATTCCCTTAGTGCAAAACTCTTCTGTGAGTATGAAAATAATCTATAGAAAGATTATAGGAAAAAGGGTCAACTGACCCTTATATATTAGAAGAAATGACGAAATTGGTTAATTAAACATTTGAACACATAGAGGATGGATAACCCTTTTATATTGCTCACCTAAATATATGCTATTCTATAAGATATTGCTCACCTAAATATATATCACCTACAAAGTGATTGCAAAAGTGATAGCCCAATGCTTGAAGAAAGTCCTTTCAAAAATCATCTCGAATGAGAAATTCGGCTTTCTAGAGAACAGAAAAATTCATGAAGTGATAGGAGTAGCCCAAGAAGGAATGCATAGCATAAAAACTTAGGAAATCAAAAGGGGCAATTCTTAAGATCAATCTTTCAAAAGCTTTTGACATAGTGAGTTGGATATACCTCAAACTACTTCTTGCTCATCTGGGTTTTAATTACTCTTTCATAAAATGGATCTTTGCATGCATCTCTGCTGCATCCTTTGCAGTCCTCATCAATGGATCAGCCTCCCTTTTTTTCTTGTCAGAGAGGGGCCCGAGACAAGGATGCCCACTCTCTCCTCTTTTATTCTTATCAGTAGTAGAAGGGCTGAGCAGGGCTATTCTAGATGCAAAAAGGAGAGGTATGTTTGAAGGAATCAAAATAGCCACAAATCTCAAATCACTCATCTACTATTTGTAGATGACACCCTCCTATTATGTAATGGCTCAATCAGAGAAGCTAAAAATCTCTCAGAAATTCTGCAGCTTTTTTGCAAAGCCACATGTATGAAGTTAAATGAACATAAATCTTCTATTGCTACTTTTAATTTGGAAGAGGATATCATAAGGAGCCTATTGGACCTCTTTCCTTTCATCATCACCACTCTAGGTGAAGGTCTGAAGTATTTAGGTTTCAGACTAAAACCAAACTACTATAAGAAGGAAGATTGGAATTGGTTATTGACAAAATTGGAAAGTAGGCTAAATATTTGGTGCAATAGATGGATATCGAGAGTGGGAAGACTAATTCTAGTAAAGTTTGTCCTCAAAGCCATCCATTTCTACTGGATGGCTTTAGCTTGGATTCCAAAATCCATTCTAGAAAGGTCTCGAACAATCTGGTCAAGATTCTTATGGACGAGAAATAAGGATCAAAAAGTCTTTCCCTGGGTAAAATGGGATCAAATTGCACATCCTAAATCCTTGGGTGGGTTGGGGCTCAAAAACACTACTATGTTTTCCAAAGCAATGGCCTCTAAAGCAGTTTGGAGGCTTATCACAACAAAAATTCCGTGGACGGAGGTTGTTTTTCATAAGTACATAGATCCGATACCATTGTGGGACTGGATCAGAAACTCATTCCTCATTGCTCCTCCGTTTGGCTCAATTATTTGGAAGGAAATTTGTAACGCCTTTCCACTTATTCATAGTGGTTTATCTTTGAAGGTCAGTAATGGGATGAGAGTTAGAATTGTAGCAGACCCTTGGCTAGGGAGCCAGCACAACCACCTCCTTTCTCATCATCCTATTCAGTTGCTTTAGCACAAAGGTCTCTTTCATTTAAGTCAGATCGTTGACCCTGGTTCTACAAACCTATGGCATCATGGGTGGATGGAAAGAAGGGAGCTTCAGATTCCAGTCCATTGGACTTTAAATTGGAACAGTTATATTTCATCGCTCCGTGCATCTCACATTAGGCTCACAAATTCGCAGGATGCGCTGGTTTGGGAACATGCTACTCATGGAAGCTATACCCTGAAGACTGGATATCAACAACTCTATGTCACTTATTTCCAAGCTGATATGAAATGGTGGCAACTTGGCCTTTGGAAATTTAAATGTCCTCTAAAGGTGAAAGTTTTCATGTGGTGCACCCTCGCAAATAGAATCCCAACTTGGGATACAATGTAGAAAATATCTCTGGAAGGGCCTGGCTGGTGCACTCTGTGCAAAAATAACGCGAACCCTGCTAAACCTCTTTTGCATATCAAGTCTGGTCGCATACGCAAACCCTGCTAAACCTCATATTTGAATGGATCGGACAATCTTTAGAAGATGCTTGGAAAACTTGGTCCACTTCTCCACACTTAACACACATCAACGCTCTTCCCCTCCTCCATATCTCAGGAATCTGGATAGCTCGAAATGATGCAATATTTCAGGAAAAATCATCCTCGTCCAAAGCCATTGCGAAACACATCCTCGACATTCTATCAAATTTCCCTCAAACCAAAGATGCACCGACAGTAAGGATAGTCACAGAAGAACAGATTGACAAATCAATGTCGTGGGAATTTTTTGACGGGGCCCCTCAAGACCACAAATGTGGGGGTGGCACCCTTCTTTTTCTTAATCAAAACCACCACTTTCATATTCAAATGGGCCTAGGGGCCAAAACCAACAATTTTGCAGAGTTCATGGCTCTGAAACTCCTTCTTTGCTTTTCTTTGGAAAAAGATTGTAGAAGGATCCAAATATTCGGGGATTTACTAGTGATTATCAACTAGGTGAATAAAGTCCAACAATGCAGAAACCTTGCTCTCAATACACTCTATGAAGAAGTTATCAGACTTTTGACAAACTTTGACCACATTTCCTGCCGTCATGTTTACAAGGAAAGGAACTCAGATGCAGATCGCCTATCCAAAGAAGGATTGAATTTGGAGCATGGCACCTGTTAATTTTTGGAAACAAGGGGTGCTTAAGTATATGAGTTCTACCACAGGTCGTTTGTCGATATGAATTATTTTGTCAACACCTCTTGAACAATCAAGCACTTTAGTTGAAAATGTGGTTATTTGACAAATTTTCCAATTTTTCCCTTCCAGTTTCAGTGGATCAGAGTATGATGATGAATTTCAGGTACGTTTTTTGAGGTTACAGGTTTTTGTCTTGAATAAAACCGAAAAACAGAAATATGTTTTTAGTCCTTCAATGACTTGTAGACAATTTTTTTATAAAGTTAAAGTTTTTATGATTTAGAAAAATGGAGACTTTAGTTCTCTGTTTTTTTAGAACTTTTACAACAATATGCAAGACATACATAATATGTACTAACCTTTCTATGAATAAATAAAATACAAGCTTTTTCCTTCGAAAAAAAACTTTAAAAATTTAAAATTTAAAATGGCTCACCTAAATATATACTATTCTATAACATATTGCTCACATAAATATATACTATTCTCTAATTTAGTCGACAAAAAAGGGTCAACCACCTTTCCATTCCATAGTTTTTCCTACAAAGAAAAGCAATTATACATTATCTAAAGAGTTAGTAGTTTTATTCCTAAAATCATAAAATCATAAACCATGTAGATTAAACAATATAATGTTTCATATATAAATTTAATACTAAATATAAAATTTTGTCAGATATATATTATTATTTAAATAATATTATTTTAGATTTAAGTAGTGAGTTAGTAATTTAACTTCTAAAATCATATACTACATAGATTCATCACTTTAATAAATTATATTTTTCATTTTTATAAAAGATGAGAATAACTATAGTTTAATAGTAATATATTACATAAAAAAATATATTACATAAAAAAACATATTTGTGTTTTAAATTTGAAAAAACTAATTATTCATGTTAATAAAAATTAACTCAAATAACATTTATTTATAATTATAATAATTTTTACCAGTACTATTATTATTTGATAATATATTAAAAGAAATTAATAATTCCATGGACATTAGTATCTATAAATCTTGCCTTTTCTTAATAACAGTTAGTATGAAAAACATTTTAGTTTAGTTAGTATAAAAAATAAATTTAGCTTTTTTTGTATTTTCTTTTAAATTTTTTATAAAATAATTAAAGATATTGTTAGCAACTAACTGAAAAATAAGTCTCAAAATTTACATAAATTAAGAATGTTTTAAATTTTTTATCAAGTATTTATTGTAAATCTATTTACTACATTCAAATGGATTCCTTTAGAGCACTATAGGTACTTATAATATTTTTAACGTTTTGTGTGAATAAAGACTATTGTGGTTGTTTATTTCTCTATGATTTATTAAGGATTTATTAATGCTTTATTCCATATCAATGATAGAGAAAAAGATGAAATAACATATTGTTGAATTCTATTATGGTAATTGTAAATAATATATGGTGACATGGAAAATATCTATTTAATCACCTATTTGTATCCAATTTTCTAACTCACCTCCTTGTATCATCTCACTAAACCTAACTTTTTGAATTTAATCAATATATTGATGAGCAAGGTTGGCATTGACAAATCATTAATGACAAAGGTATGATAAACGTTGATGACTTGGCAAGAACGTGGGCATTGAAACACCAAGTAGTCCAAATGACCCATTATGTGGTCATTTGTGGCTTGATAAGATTATGGAACCCTTGGACACTTGTGTGATAGAAGATTGGGTTTGGAACTCTGACATGGTGATATGATGAACCTTAGCATTTACATATGGCAATTTGGACCAAGAAAAGCAACAATGATGATGTGGCATTAAAAAGTCCCTACGGGTAAGGGTCCAAAGCCCTTAAAATATGCAAAAGGGTAATAAAACCCTACTAAAAGGAGATGTAAATCAATATTGAACCAAGGGTAAAGTCGACTCGGTCTTCAAGAAATTATAAAACAAATAAGGTAGCATGTCGGCCAACCTAAAATTACTCCTCGTTTGATGGAATTTGGGCAGCTAAAACTCTCTTAGCCTCCACGTTGAAGCATATATAAATACTCAACCATTCATTGATCTAAGGAGGTGTATCTGAACAGTAGACAGTTTCATTTCTTCGTGGAGATGCACCAACCCTGAAATTCATATAAATAGTTCTATGTGGCAGCCGTAGAGGAGGATGGTAAGAGCCTTGCTGCTAAGGAATGGGACACCTTGTTAGGATAATCATGGGGTGTGCAAACTAAGACGTGTAGTTGAATTGAGGTACTGGAAAGCAAATACATTGGGCCATCAAAGAGACTGATCTACAACGATACTTGCTACATGTCACTACTATTATAACGTCTATAAGAAAGGTGCGTTTTCAATTTTCAATTTTGATTGTATTCTCACAAACATCTATAGGTCACCATCAAATTGATTTGGTCAACTGCGATGGCTTTTAAACTGTGGGTTGCGGTGGATGTACTATAGGTCACGCAAAGTGTGGAGAATTGTGGACACGCGAGTCTAGCAGCATTAATGTGATTGGATCAGGTTATCTTTTGAAAAGTGCAAGTCCTCTCACTCGGTTTGATTGCAGGATGAGAAATTGCATGGAATTGGCTTTGTTTACTTTTTGACTTGTATTGACAAGAAAATAAAATGCAAAGGGCAGCATCAATAATCAAAAGCTCTTTCTCGTCCATGGTGATATGTAGATTCATGACATGAGACTATATGAGCGGGTTGATGAGCAGCATAGGATTGAGAAGAGGCTAATGAGCTGAGTGATGGGTTGATGAGTACAGTGACAAGTATATGAGCAAAGGTTGAATGAGCAACATTTGATCGAGTGGAAGAAGCATGTGATCAATTGCAAGCTGGATCTTGGAATAGAAGTTGGTTCTTCTTAGTCAGTTGAAGCTTATGTAAACCCGAATTTTGTGGCTTCCATTGTAATCTATATCAAATTATATATAATAAAGTTTACAAAAATTATCTTAAGATTTGTTTCGTTTGATCTGTGTTGATTAATCTTAATGTACTTGATAGTTTTCATATGATTATCTATGTTTAAGTTTTAAGAAATTTGAAATTGGTTACAAAGTGCTAGCACATTGATTCACTCCCCCCCCCCCCCCCTCTATCAGTGTATCATTGTGTCCAACAATTGGTATCAGAGCAAGACTTCAGCACAAGCCCAGTCATCTTGAAGGAGATCTATGGACACACAATGGAAGGACAAACAGAGTTCATTAACAATGAGGTCCCAGTTTTTTACATGAAATATTATTTCAGTTGGAGAAGCAAGAAAAAAGACTACTTGAAGAGGTTTGGTCTCTGGGAGATTGTAGTCAATCCACATGTTCAGTCCAATAAGAAGACAAAGTCAACATCACATAGAGATGTCGACAAGGACACCACCATTTCCATGAAGTTTCTAATGGATGGACTCTCAACCTCTATAAAAAAGGGTATAGGAAAATACACTTCAGCCAAAGACACAAATATTGGAGCAGAATTCAAACCCACTAAAGACATAAAGCAAGAAGGAAAGGAAGAGAATTATTCAGATATCAATGAAGGTAAGGATCTTTCTAATTTCTGTAGCAATGATTATGATGAAGTTGTAAATGACCTTGAAAAATCTAAGAAAAATTTCCTAGCACTCATTTTTAGGAAAATTGATTTCAAATACAATTCAAGTATTAAAAGGAAGTTTTTGAAGTCCATTGAAGAAAACCATGAGAAGTAAATAGATCCGACTAAGAAACTCAATCTCAAGATGACAAGTTTTCTAGATGAGGTAGAAGACAAAAATATTGAAATTGAAAGATTAAAGATTGATCTCATCAGTCAAAGTGAGGCCAGTGATGACACAAAAAATATTGAAGAAACAAGAAGGGACAATATTGACTTAAAGACTCAACTTGAAGAAGCCAAAAGGATGGAAGAGGTTTTGAAGAATCACATAGATGAAAAGGAAAAGACTTGTAATCAAATTGAAATGGAGGTGGTTGAAATCAGGAAGAAGAATGAAAACTCAGATGCTTCTATCAAGTTCAAAAAAAATACAACTATCTTGGATGAGATCTTGGACTATCAAAGGTCTCCTTTTGACAAATACAGGCTTGGTTTCAACAAGGAAGCCAAAAATTCTGAAGTTGGAACATGGACCCCTAAGAACCCAAAAGTTGGTCCCTCATTTTCCAAAGATGAGAGCCAAGATGCTCCTCACATACCTGCAAAAGACATCAGAAATTTTGAAGGATATCAAGGAGTTAGTCCTACTTCTCAAAGCAATTTCAGAAGGGAAACAACTCCAAGATGGAACCAAAGTCCTAGGTATGAAAACAGGTCCAATGGTTATTGTTTTTCTTGCACTAAATTTGTTCATAAGGATATGGATTGCAGATCTTATGGTAGAAGAAGTGTTGGAAGTCCCAATGACAAAATTAGATGCTAGACATGTAACTGGGTTGGCCACATTTCTGCAAATTGCCACACCATAAGATGTTACAACTTTTATGGCTTTGGTCATAAATCCCAAGAATGTGCAAGTCCATGAACACAACCAATGAAGACTCTTTCATACACATCAACAAGGATAACCAATGAATCTTGGAAGAAGAATAATTCATAAAGATTTGAAGATCAGAAGACTAATGCTCAAAGTCAAGGATACTCTCAAGTATGGGTGAAAAAGAATGTTTTGCTAGATATGAATGAAGTTGACTTGTGCAAGGAATATGGTTTCCATATGGCAGGCCAATCTTAAGGTCCCTCAAGGACCTTAGCACAACTTGAGTCCATGTAGTTTGGAGAATGGACTCGAGGAAATAATGTCTACTCCAAGCATAGAGACAAGTCCAAGGATCACGACTACATTGGCAAGGAGA
Organism: Pseudotsuga menziesii; assembly: GCA_001517045.1. Taxonomy (NCBI): domain Eukaryota; kingdom Viridiplantae; phylum Streptophyta; class Pinopsida; order Pinales; family Pinaceae; genus Pseudotsuga; species Pseudotsuga menziesii. The sequence continues at coordinate 224,970 of LPNX010130276.1, forward strand.
TAGGGGGAGCAAGAGTAATTTCTTGTGATCTCATGAACTCTCTCTAGTTGAAGTAAATGAAGTGAAGTGCCATGGTGATGCTTGTAGGGATGATTTTGATGTATGCTTACCTTTTATGAATTTACTAGATGAGTGTCGATGCATTCCTTGAGAGCATCCTGGCAGTATGGTCACGATAAGACTCATTGAAAATATACAAGGAAGCCAAAGTATATAGCAGGCCTGTGAGAAAAAACAAGTAAAGATGGAAATCACATGATTGAGGAAGATTGAAAATATGGCATCAAAATCAGGCTCTTGTTTTCTTAAATTACAGGTAGCCCTTGTTAAATCAATGGAAACTTGATATGTTCATATTCGTGTTAAAAACATGTCCATGAACAAGGATAATTATGCATGCATAATATCCTTCCTCAAGTTTATGATGTTGGAGAAAAAATAAAATGACAACAAACTTACTTGAGATGTTAGGATTTATAATACTCCCTTGTCCATACTTAATCTATTAGATTTTATTTTCCTAACTTAGGAGTCATTAATTAATATTGGGTCCACTAGTATCATTGGGTCCACTTGGGATATTGGTGCCACCAGTGCCAACCACTAGAGTGTGGGGAACACATATAGAGGTTAACTGCAACTGACTGCATGTTCATGCATCAGTTTAAGTGCCTCTGAGACCAATCCCTACAATTTAGGAGCCACTGGGAGTGCCACAACCAACCTCCTTCAGTTGTTGGTAGTTGGTAACTAGTTAAGCTAAGTTATTCTCCAGTCACATTCAGTTAGATGTACTCCAGTTTAGTTACCGCCAGTCTTGCATGTTTGCATGGGGTTAGGTTCCTATTCTCACCTACCTCATCAGTTTAACTAACTGATTGAGAGATTGAATTAGACATCCGAAGTTAGACTAGTGAGCTCTAATAGTGATTTAGACACTTCTAGTTAGCCAGCAAATCAGATTGAGTTGGTAGATTCGAATCATATCCACATGATTTGAATTCTCCTTTATGTAACATTGTTGTATACTGTTGGGATTAATGAAGATAAGATTGTAATTTTACTGAGCATTACTTATCAGTTTTATGTGAAATTTTTCTTGTTCAGTGTGTATTTTTCATTCCATTCCATTGCACAATAATACAATTCAATTGCACTCATTTCTAGTATATCAATGGCACAATAAATCAAACACGAAATGCCTGCACAATGCATTCAAACTATGTACACATGCCCGCAAGGCATGTGAAAATCTATTGCAATGCCCGCATACTTATCTAAAATGCCCACAGGGGTAATCAAGTATATGTTGTGTTAAAACATATGCCTTCCTGGAAAATATAATGACAACAAATACTGAGTATGCCTGCAAGGTAATGAGAAGTTGGAACTTTTGAAAAATATGAACGAATAGTAAAAATGCTCGCATGTGAGTAGTATAAGTATCTGCAATGCCCGCACATGATTGAAAAATGTCCGTAGAAGTGAAGAAATTTCCACATGGAAATGAAGAAATGTTTGCGGCATGAATGAAAGTGAAGGAAATGTCCATAGTTGTGAATGAAAAATGCATGCTTGCATAGTGTATATGCCCGCCAGACTTAAATAAATTCCTACAGGCTCACCAAATGTGCCCTCATCAATTTGAAAACGCTCTCCTAACACAAATGCCCGCAACATGGAAGAAAGGTTCCCACAACATGAAAAATGCTTGCACAACGATTGAAATGTCCACAAAATGTCTTGACACCAAAAAACTACAAGGATTATGTGCAATTCAGAGCAGTTGGGTAGACATATCAGTACAAATCCAAGTTGGCAATTGAGGGACTGGTCAAAGGAACAGTTAGAGCAGATTGAATAAGTAAAGGTACATATTCAGGTCTGATTTGGTGAATCAATATTTGATTTTGCCAAAGGTAGGTATACTTCTGTAAGTTTCTCTTAAACAAACTATCAAGGACTGAATACTTGGACATAAATTAAGAACTTTAAGTACTGATAGAAGAAGATCATTTCAGGCATAGCATAAGATAAGTTGTGGTCTCTGTCAAGAAAAATGAAGGTATAAGAATTATTATGAAGCACTTCAAGTTTGGAAACATATGAAGACAGTCAAGAGCATTTCTAGTTTTTGACTATGCATCCTAGGTTACTTACAGTTGGACAAGTTGAAAAGTGACAGCCATAATATGACATAGACAAAGGAAGCCAGAATAAGAGTGTTGAATGACAAGGGGAGAGATGATATGAAAGAGGAAGCATACATTTCATCATGATCTCAGGAACAAGTCAAGAATACATTTTTTGGGGAATTATGAAGCTTTTGATAGCTAAGTGTTTAACCCTTTGTCATTAATGTCAAAGGGGGAGAGTATTTTCAAAAAGGTTTCCATCAATGACAACGGGGGAGTTTGATGGATAAGGTTGTCATTGATGACAAAGGTATGATAAATGTTGATTACTTGGAAAGAAGGTCATGGAAGTTTGGGAATTGGAACACCAGTTAGTCCAAATGACCCATTATGTGGTAATTTGTGGCCTGATAAGATCATAGAATCCTTGGACACAAAGATCATAGAATCCTTGGACACTCGTGTGATGGAAGCTTGGGTTTGGAACTCTTACATGGTGATATGATGAACCTTGGAATTTGCATATGGTAATTTGGACCAAGCAAAGCAACAGTGATGATGTGGCATTAAAAAGGACCTAAGGGTAAGGGTCCAAAGCCCTTAAAATATGAAAAAGGGTAATAAAACCCTCCTAAAAGGACTCGTAAATCAATATTGAACCAATGGTAAAGTCGATTCAGTATTCAAGAAATTATAAAAAAAATAAGGTAGCATGTAGGCCAACCTAAAATTACTCCTTGTTTGATGGAAGTCGGCCAGCTAAAACTATGTTAACCTCCACGTGAATGATATATAAATACTCAACCATTCGTTCATCCAAGGAGGTGTATCTAAACAATAGACGGTTTCATTTCTTCGTGGAGATGTACCAACTCTGAAATTTGTGTAAATAGTTCTTTGTGGCAGCCGCAGTGGAGGATGGTAAAATTCTTACTGCTAAGGAAGGGGACACCTCGTTAGGCTAATCGTGGGGTGTGCAAACTGAAGACGTGTAATTGAATTGAGGTACTAGAAAGAAAATACTTTGGGCCATCAAAGAGACCAATCTACAATGATACTTGTTTCCTGGCACTGCTATTATAATGTCTGTAAGAAAGGTGTGTTTTCAATTATAATTGTAATAAGTTAGGTTTTTTCTCTAAGATAAGGTTCAGTTGGACCATGGATGTAGTTTATCATTTGGGGCAACCAGAATGGTGGGTCTGCGTAACATTTAGAGAGTTGTCTTCTCACCAACATCTACAGGCCACCATCAAATCAACTTGGTTAAATGTGTTGGGTTTTAAACTGTGGGTTATGGTGGATGTAATATAGGTCACGCCAAGTGTGGAGAATTGTGGAAACACAAGTCTAGCAGCATTAATGTGATTGGATCAGGTTATATTTTGAAAATTGAAAGTCCTCTCACTCAATTTGATTACGGGATGAGAAATTGCATGGAAATGGATTTGTTTACTTTTTTACTTGTATTGATAATAACACAAAATGAAAAGGGTAGCATCAATAATCAAAAGTTCTTTCTCATCCATGGTGATATGTAGATTCATGACGTGAGACTATATGATCAGGTTGATGAGCAGTAGAGGCTAATGAGCCGAGTGATGAGTTGATGAGCAGAGTGATGGGTATATGAGGAGAAGTATATGAGAAGAGGTTGGATGAGCATAATTTGATTGAGTGGAAAAAGCATGTGATCAATTGCAAGTTGGGTCTTGCACACCCTTTCTCAGTTGGACCTAAGAAAAGCCAAGTTGGATCTTGGAATAGAAGTTGGTGCTTCTCAGTCAGTTGAATTTTATGCAAACCCAAAGGTTGTGGCCTCCATCGTAATCCATATCAAATTATATATAATAAAGTTTACAAAACTTATCTTAAGATGTGTTTCTTTTTATCTGTGTTAATTAATCTTGATGTACTTGATAGTTTACATATGATCATCTATGTTTAAGTTTTAAGAAAGTTGAAATTGGTTATAAAGTGCTCGCACACTGATTCACCTCACCCCCGCTCTCAGTGTGTCGTTGTGTCCAACATATATCCCCTCGCTAAATCAATATTCTAGACCACTTCTTCAGTTTTCAAATTGCATAATGAAAATTTAAAACAAGTGCACATAATGAATCAACTGAATTTTCTTTTCAGATATAAATGATTATGGTTAAATTCATTTAATATGTGGTAAATAAAATAGTGTTAGATTTTAAACCTATGATATCTTAGTTTTAGATGTGTTTACATTCAAATTGTATGTTTCAATGAGAAATACAACAATATAGTGCTACATGCGTTTAGCTTTAGAATTACTAGTTTAATAATATTATAAAATACATCAATCTAGTGTTGGATTATCTTAGCTGCAAATTTATTAATGATTTTTTTTCAAAATATATTAGAACTCAAAGTATTAAATGTCATTTTAATCACTAGTTAAAAAACAATTTAATCATTCAATGGGTGACATAAACTTCCCATTATTAACCTAAATAAATACCCTTCATGGCGACATAAACATCTTTTATTACTTTGATAACGAGTCATTAAAAAGTCACACAAGGCTTGGTTCAACCAACCATTCTAGATTAGGAAAAAAATGAAACGATTAATTTAAAATATGAATGGACAAGTGGTAACCAACCTATCCCCATTCTTCCCTATCCCCATTCTTCCCCTAAATATGAAACATTATACAAGACAAAGATAGTGATGAAGTGGAACTATTATATTGGTAAGGGTGGTTGAGTAACCCTTCCATGTTATCCCTATTAAAAACATTGAAAATGCTTCATTAAAATGTTATACAAGGTGTTGAATTTTCTTATAGCACTAGAAATACAATTTTCAGATCTTATAATTACTTCCTAATGATTTCAAATAGTAATTTCATCCCATTGTTATTATTGAATAATTACACACTAAAAATTTCAACTTTAAATGCATCGAAAATAAAAAAATGAATCACAAAAAGATAGCCATGCATAGTAGACACAATATTTTTATCTTGGGAAACCCAACCTTGGGAGAAAACCCAACAACTTTTATTGAGAAGAAATAAATCCAATATTACAAGTACATCAACACCATGAAAAAAAGACCCTAGAAAATAAAGAGTGTGCCCTTCATATGAAGAAACCCTAGAACAAGATATTAAACCCTTAGAAATGATAAGAACCTTCAAAATAGATGCTCCTTGTACCTTCACTAGACCTCCTTGAAGTCGTGCACTAGACGAGCCGAGAAGAGATGTGATGATGTGTTGATCAAATGAATGTTTAGTGACTTATTTATACACCTTCATTTCACTTTTGGGGATCACTTGTACTTTTCTTTTGGAGCCAACTTTTACTTCTAGTCTTCAATATTTCTTGGGGATTCTTCAAATATTTACCGGGCATATTCAATGGTATAATGGCTTTAACTTATCTTCTTGGAATTTCTTCTTCACTAGAAAAGTTCTCCATGAGCCTTGTTAATGATCATCACCTCACATGCACGCTTATTTAATATAAAACTATAATGTTGAGTAGACCCATTGAGAATCCCCTCATCACAAGATGTCTGTTGAGCCTACATCTTCATCATTAGACTAGACTTGTAAACAAGTCAAACCTGATCATATATAAAATAGATCAGTCCATCCTAGAGTAGGAAATGTGAGAGAACCTAGAGCCTTTCATCCCTAGCCAAATTAGCATGGATAATACTAAGAGAATGATTGTACATGGGTCATTCACCATTAGAAAAATATGTATGGCCCCATGAGTGAATGTATCATTCCCCCTTGGTAAAATTAGTATGACCAATCTTAGAAAATGTATGTCCGATGCTACAAACTAGAGAAACATCAACACTCCTTCTCAATGAGAGAGACATTCTGCATCATGCCAAGCTTGTCTCTGAAGTATACAAACTTCTCCTTGGATAGAGGCTTGGTGAGAGTGTTTGCTATCATCTCATCTATGGATATGTATTAAAGCTTCACTGCTCCCTTTTGCACCATTTCTCGGATGAAGTGATATTTGATCTCATTGTGCTTTGACCTATCATAAAATACTGGATTTTATGAAAGCTTGACACAACTTTGATTATCAAAATGTATCAAGGTAGTCTCTAGCTCTTGATCAAATAGTCCTGCAAGAAGCTTCTGAAGCCACATTGCTTCGTGACATTCGACACTAGTTGTGATATGTTATCCTTCTGTTGTAATAAGTGCTACAAAATTTTTCTTCCTTCTAAACCAATATATCATAGTTTATCTTAAGCTAAATAAACACCCTGAGGTGCTCTTTCTGTCCACTGCACTCCCTTCCTAGTCAAAATTTGTATATCCATGCAGCCTCACTTCACCACCTAATATATATCTTAGACCATATCCAACTATACCACGCAGGTACCTTAACACATGCTTTGTTTCAACCCAATGTACATGCCTCAAATCAACCATAAATTGGATCAGGGTACTTACTATAAAGGAAATACATGGCTTGGTCTTGACCAGGTACATCAAGGATCGTATCAACTACATGTGCATAGTGGATTCCACCAAATATAAATATGAAATAGATTTACTGAGCTTCTTCAGATTTGTCACCATGGGTGTAGCCATGGACTTGTAGTCCATCATATTGAATCTCCTCAAGATATCAAATGTGTAATTCCATTAACTGAGGAAGATATCATCTGGTCTCTGCCACGCCTCCAATCCCATGGAATAATTCAACAATCCAAGATCCTTCATCTCAAACTCCAAAGAAAACTCCCTCTTACACTTGACAATGAGCTTCTCTTCCCTATTAAGGAACAAATCATCAACATACAATACCAATATCAAAGGATCATCATCAACAACCTTGTATTAAAGGTTGGGACCACGTCACTCTTGGTGAATCCCAAGTTCATCAAGTATCCATCAATCCTGGAATACCATGCCTTGGGTGCCTGCTTGAATCTGCACAAAGCCTTCTTTAATCTGCAAACATGGGACTCCCTCCCTTGTATCACAAATTCTTGAGGTTACCCTATGTACATGTGTTCCTCAATCAAACCAATTATGAATGGGATCTTTAAATTTTTCTAATGTAATATCCAACCCATAATTGAAGAAAGATAAATAATAGTTCTGATGAAGTGTACCTGGAGAATGGAGCAAAAGTATCCTGATAGTCCACTCCCTCTTGTTGAGAGAATCCTCTTTCCACAAACATCACTTTGTACTTCTCAATGTCACCATATGTTGCATGCTTGATCTTATAGATCCACTTGGAAGTCTCCACTAACTTCCCCTCTAGTCTCGAAAATATCTCCCATGCATCATTCTTCATGATGTCATGATAGTCTTCCATCGTGGAATCCTTCCAAAGCTATTGGCTTACTGCCTCCTCATAACTGTAAGGTTCGGAATGAATGACGTGACTTATTAATTCCATATAAATCAAGAACCTTTGAGGTCATTTGTTCTCCCTAAAAGTATCATTTGGATTTGCATGCCACTTTGCATCTTGCAAAGTATCACAAAGCCATGTTGGCCTCTTCCTAATCACTACAACATATCTAGGAATATCCATGAGCTTTGTTGGCTCTATTGAATTCTCCTAATAGTATGAAGGATGAACATATGGAATAGAGGGATCTGTACCCTCATCCTTTGGAGCCTTCCGCTCCTCACTATCAATATCTATATGATACTCTTTAGACCTCATGAAGGATACCTCTTCATCAAAGGTAACATCCTGAACAACCTCATCCTGACATTGTCCTGGAATGTAGATCCTATAGACCTTAAAAGTCTCATTGTATCCCACAAAAGTACCCTTCTTTACATAATGTTCTAACTTTTTCCTCTTATCCTTGGGCATGTGGGTGTATGCTAGAAAACCAAATATATTCAAATGACTGAGCTCTAGTTCACGCTTGTGAATGCCTACTAAGGAGTATTGTCTCCCAATATCTAGGAGGAATCTTGTTCTATGCATAAGCTATTGTGTTGGATGCATCATCCCATAAGAACATGGGTAAATTATGATCATGAATCATCACTTTGATAGCCTCCATAATGGACGTGTTCTTCTTTTCTGCAATGCCATTATGTTGAGCGTTGTAAGGAACTGTCTACTCCCTCTTGATCCTTGCTTCCTTGTAAAAATCATTGAAGTCATTGGAAGCACACTCCTCCATTATCTAACCTTAAAACATTGATCTTCTTCCCTATTAAGTTCCGTACCTAAGCCCTGAACTCCTGGAACTTGTTGAAGACTTCATCCTTGGCCTTCATGAAGTATATCCATGTCTTTTATAATAAATCATCAATGAATGTCACATAGTAGGAGAATCCACCCAAACATGATATTTTCATCGATATGCATACATATGAATTCCCTATATCCAAGATCCCTCTGGATATACTATCACAACTTGGAAAATATACCTTGGTAATTTCCAAGTGTACAACCCCTGCAAACACCCTCATCCTCTATTTGGAGCTTTGGAAGACCTTTAACCATTTTCCTTAATGCTATAAAAGCCATGTAATTGAGGTGAGAAAATATATAATGAAATAACTCACATAAATTGATACTATCATATACCAATTCCTAGGTTGGACGTCCTGATAATATGTATAGTCCTCCCACTCGAACACCAATCACTCTAGTTGAGTCTATGCTCGAGCCCTTATGCCATACAAGAACCTGACCATATACAAATTCAACTCTATAACCTCCATCCTTCAATTTTGATATGGAAAATTTCTTCCTCATTCTCTATACAAACAATACATCTCTCATCTGTAGGGAATCTCTAAACTCTAGCTGAAAAGATGTTGTTCCAACTCCATTTACTACATACTTGCCATTGTCTCCAATTTCCACCTATAAAGTTGAGTCCTTCTATGTAAAATATCTAAGAGAATCTCGGTAACCTATAATGTTCCTAGAAGCACCACTGTCTATCAACCGGTTATCACTGCTATTTGTAATGGTTCTCGTAAGAGCATAAACAAAGAAATATCCTTTCTGAAGTTCATCTGCAATCTCATAAAGTTTAGATTCCCTTGTCTTCTTCTGTGGTGGATTCTCATCAACATTGGTTGTTGATCCATATTTATTTCCATTCCTTTTCTTCTAAGGACACTGGAAAGCATAGTGACCAAATGCATGAGTATAATTGAAGCACTTGATATTTAAAAGACCCTCCTTTTGTTCTTGAACTAGAACTTATCCTCCACCTGTATTTTTCTTCCCAAAATTTCTTCTTCCTTTTCCTTTTCTTGCATGAGATCCAAGAGTTTGATTTTCTTCATTTTGACATCTCTGCAAGCTATTATTGGAAAATAATTTGGCCTCCTCTTAGTCAGAATCAATCCATAGTCAATCAAGCTTGGGTAACTCCTCTCATCCACAAATGTTTTGGAAAAATGAATTCCATGAAAAAGGAAATCTATTAAGAGTCATTGTAACAAGTTTTGCATCATCAATGGTGCCCTCCAATGGCCTTAAGTTGATCCCTCAACTAGGATATTCTCTTAAAATAAGTGGTATTGTGGGAAATATTGCACAAGAGTGCTCTCCCACTTTTGGGATGGAGCTTGGTCTTGTAGATTGTATCAAGGCCTTAGTATTTGGATCCCATTTGGTGGATTGGATGAGGCAGGACTGTGACCTAAGTGATTCTGCAAAATATTGTTAGAGGGAAATAAAACAAAACAAAAAAAGAAAATGATAACCAATCTAAATAAAATGACAAAGGGAGTTGAGGATGCAAACTCCAACAATCAATGTGAGTCAAACCACTTGTATATTTCCCAATGGTCAAGCTAGTACAGCAACTTGGAGATGTGAGCTCCAAAAGGAGGCAAACAAACTTCCTAGGGGAGACCTTTCTTGTCCAAACTTGTCTGCAAAATGGTTAAGGAACCAAATGAGAAGAATTCTTTACCCTTAAGGGCAAGAGGCAAGAGATCTTTGGTAAGCACTTGACAAGAGCGCAGAGGTGAGCTAAGAGGAAGCTCAATTATAATTCTAGCTACATAACCTTGCTCAAAGTTTATTCTTACAATAAGCATTCCCATAACATTCTTTATACGCCAAGAGGTGGCAAAGAAATAACAACATCATAGTGTGAACCCAATGATCCATGTTTTGGCTCCAAGCTACACTAAGAGGCCATTTAAGGCAAACAAGAAAGAAGACTAAAATTCAAATTCTTTGAGTGAGTGGGGATTTCATGAGCCTTCAATGCACTGCTGGTGGGTGAGATCCCTTTTGTGTCAGTCACACAGATCTTGAAAGAAATTCCATGTTGCAATGCAGTTGTTGTTATGGAGATGTGCATATAAACAGGTCTTAACCCACGTAATTGTGTATTTTGAATATTTCGGTGCCATTTTGGACTAAATATTCTCTTTGGATCTTGTGAAGATGTCTTCAACTGGATTCATGTTGTATGTTGATGACACTTTACCATGTGAATCACAAAATTGTCACAAGTGTACGAGTTTGTCGTGATAACAGATTCCCCTTTATGTATGAGGTTCTAAGGGTACTGTAGAGCCGATAATGCATCATCATTTATTTTGTGTTCTCTTTGTTGGTTCTTCAAACTGTGTGGAAAAGAGTCACCTTCCAAAGGGGAAAGTTTGATGATGTGTTGTTTTTATAAAAACGAGATGGGCATATCCATGCTCATGAAAATGGCCAGAGTGGCTACAAAATGAAGAGACTGGGGGATCTCTCATAAACTGCTTGTGAGGATGGATGAGGGTGGCCGCAAACCATGCAATAGTACATGAACCTGGAACTTTTGTAACTTATGCTGAGGGAGTGGAACACTTGATAATCTAAAGAGGCCCATAGTGGTGGGTGTCTATAGTAGTGGTGGATCCACTGAAGACTATACTTGTAGCAGATATCATGTTGCTATCATTTTCAAATGTGAACATTATCACCTTCAAAATGTACGACTCCCCCTTATGTGAGTAAAGGTGTTTTTGTCGAGCATAGGGGAGGCTACTGAGTTAAGGAGCACTAATGAATCTCCTTACTCGATCTGAGGAAATTCCTTATAGTGATTGAAAGGAATCCTAAGGTACCATTGTTACTCCTTCAACTCTTAGAGCATAAGGATTTGACATCGATGAGAGTTGAAGAATCATGACAATATGAGAGTCTAATATGATGAACCAAGATCATGTTGTAACCAACTGTGACTGATTGACCTGACACAAGAGTAGCTGATAAGTGTGGGGATCATACTTCCTTTGATAGATTACAAACGGGGGGGAATAGCTGATGGTATCATACTCCAAGTGAGGGTGTAATGGAGGGAAACAAAATGAAGATGAAGGGCTTTATTAGGGACACAATACTTGAGAGAGTGGTGACTAACAAAGACATTATTGTGAGGTACTAGAGGACTCATCGTCGTCGATCAAAGGAGACCAGGGGGTTGTTGCTAAATGAATGTGTGGTTCCCATGGTTTTATGTGTATTGAGAATTTTTTTGTACATAAATAATAATTTGTGGGGTCCCCATGGTTTTGGGCATGTTGGGGGACCAATTTGATGATGGGTGGGACTCCCTCAATTTTTGGTGGGTCATTGAAGCGAATAATCATTCGCTCATACAATATTATTCACCAGAACACCTGGAATATTCAATAAGCCATACGGCAAGTATATATTAATGATAGGATGAAAGATGGTTGATGGTTGATAACCCGCCTATTAAATAGGGATTGGGAATTGTGAATGAAAGGTCGTGTCCTTTTATCTTAATTATGTTTATTATTAATTATTTAATTATTATATTTATTTTATGTTCGTTACATTGCCTTCCCCTTAAGGGAATCTTTGTCCTCAAAGATTTATTAAACATCAATGTCTGATTTATTTTAATCTGTCATCTCGAAATTCTTTCCCTTTTGTATTTTCAACATTTGAGGAGATGAGCCGATACGAATTACGGATTCCTCTGGAGAATTGTCGCATCGTATCTGCTATGGTCCATCCCAGATCTATTTTTATCGTAGCTCTGAGATCTTTTTGTGGGACAATTCGTCTCAATTGTTGCTTAGTATGTCGATATTTTCCAATGTCTACATAAGACTTCTGTGAATATCCATTTTGACCCTATCATTGGTCAAAATGACGATTATAATTAGGATGTCTATAAGGTGTAGGTGTTGTTTGTTCTTCTTTCTTTTGGACTGCGGCGAGGACTGTCTTCACTTCCTCAATTTGATTTTTGGATTGATTTTCTGAGATTGTGCTTCTTGGTTCTCTAGTAGATTGTTTATGATTCTGAATCTTTTTTATTCTTTCCTCTTGCGATTTTTTTCCAATTTCTAGCTCCTTGATTTGGTTCTGTAGTTCCTGATTACGATTATTTAGACACTAGTTTTCTTCTTGCTTTTCTAGTATTTTTCCTTCGAGGTCTTCACCAAAGTATTCCCTCTTGCTACTATTTTTCAATTTTTTTTTTATTTTTGCAATCAGGGTTTTGTTATGATTTCTTAATTTGAAAATTTCTTCAGAATTGTTGGATATTGTTTTATTACTCTTTGCGATCTCCAACTTGTGTTCCTTTTTAGAATTGTTGTTTTGTTGTTGAAGAAATTTTATCTGTTGTCGATACTGGTCGATCACTGATTCTTGATTTTCTAATTTATGTCGTATCTGCATTAGTTCTTCATCCTTGTCGCTAACGATTTTTTCAACTATTTTATTTCCGCTTCGTAATCGTTTATTTCTTTCTTTATATCTTGATTTTTCAATCTCTGATTAAAATCGTTTTCATCTTTTAATTTCTCAATTTGGGAAGACAATTTTTCTGTATGATTTTTCTGGTCAAATTTTTTTTGTTCCTTGAGCTCTTTTTGCATCTCATGTATTTTAATTATTAATTCCGAGCTCGTATTTGTATCTCGTAATTCTTCATTGTCTCTTCGATAACGCCTTAACTTGGCTTCTAATTTCTCTATGTGTAGTCACAAACAAGATTCCATGATCTTGACTTCTTTGGTGATAGATGGTCTGTCTTTGATTTCTTCAGGGATATATAGCCTTCAACTTTTTTGACAATAAAAGGTTTTCTTCGTTAGGTTAATAACCTTTTTTTTCAACAATAATTATTATAGCTTTCTTTTTATAATAATAATTAATAATTATATTAATGTTTTTATAAACTATATATATATAGTTTAATATATATATATTTTTAAATAATAATTAATTATTGTATTAATTATTATATAATAAAAATCTTTATTTTATTATTTTATCTAATAAAACAAAAAAAATTGAACTATTATAAATATATTATAATAATTCAAATCAAAGCAAAACCTAGGTTGAAGCTGGAAAGCAAAACCATGTCTTTGTTTTACTTTATCTTTTCTTTTTTTTTACTTTCATTTTCCTTTCTTTTGTTTTTTTACTTTTTTCTTTCTTTTATCTTTTTTAACGTTTTTCTTTTTCTTTTGGACAATGTCCAATATTTTAGGGAAACCCTAAAATAAGGCTACAAGCCAAAAATCACACAAGGTCTGAGAATTAAGGCCAAAGGCCCAGATTAGCCAAACGAGGCTCTGATACCACTTGAAGCTAATAATTATTCGCTCATACAATATTATTCACCAGAACACCTAAAATATTTGATAAGCCATAAGGCAAGTATATATTAATGATAGGATGATAGATGATTGATGGTTGATAATCCGCCTATTAAATAGGACTTGGGAATTGTGAATGAAAGGTCATGTCCTTTCATCTTAATTATGTTTATTATTAATTATTTAATTATTATATTTATTTTATGTCTGTTACAGTCGGGGAGTCAATTTGTTGATGGGAAGGGTTCCCATGATTTTGGGTGGGTCGGGGAACCTTTTCCAAAATGAAGTGAGACGGTTAATTTTCAAACGTAAAGACCGATGCCCTGCAGAGTGTTCCCGCGGGAATAAATGAATAGACTAGGTTGTCTTTGGGGGAGGAGGGGGAATTGTTGTCTTAGCGGAGGTGATGATACATAGGATATTTGCATATGTGTTGAATGCTCATGGAGGCATGAGATGTCTACAATGAATCTTCATTGTAACTTGGTGTTGAGGAATTTGAGTATGTTGAATTGCTTGATATAGAGGAGTAAATGCACAACTATGGAATAATTGGTTTCAAGCAAGTGACTTTGGTAGGGTGACAAATTCCTCGGACTTGTTGGGGGTTCAACATCATGGGTGTCATATTTATGATGAAGGTTTGTTGAGAGAAAACACCCATGGGGGAAACAAAGTGGTCCTCAATTTTGATGTTGATGCCACATCAAAACTTGGGATATGGATGATTGTATGGGTTTGCAAAATGATATCAGGGATATGATTATCATAGGAAAACAATGGTGCCAAGAGGCAAGTTCCATGATAATACCTGAGAGTAAATCCTTGCATTATTGCTGGTGGTGGTTGATTTGCATGTTCTGAACATGATCTGTGATCCAAGAGGATCTAGGAAGGCCAAATTTTCAAAGTCCTCCAATCTCAGCAAAATTAGTGCCAGATCGAAGGGCTCATCGAGACGATTGCAATGGCGTTCGTTTCACCTCAAACGGACTCTATATGAGAAAGTTATCGCGTTCTGTTCTATGAGGTCAACAGGCAAACACGGGGACTTCACTTAGTGAACCTCTCACATAGCATGTGCGATCGTGGGATATTAAAGAATACCCTTAATTTCAAGAGATATTGACCCAAACTCTTTTTGTTGAAAACCCCTCCCAATACTTAAAAATTCCTCCCCACCCCATTTTATACCTCAATCCTTATAAACCACCCTACCCACCCCCACCTTAAACCCCTCATCCCCCCAATACCTGCAATATATTGGTTTGATTTTTTATAATTTTAAAACCCACAATATGAACTAACATGATAGGATATTGGTAAATAAGTGAAGACCCCGTGCAGGAAAAATTGGCAAAAAGAGGTGCCACGTGGCACCACTGACAAGGTGACACGTGGCACCACTGACAAGGTGACACGTGGCATCCGTACTGTACAGACATGATGACGTGACATGTGTACGAACCAATGAGAGGATGACACATGGCATGTACAGACGGATGACATGTCAACCCATTCAATTGTACGGTCCAATCCAGAGGGAACACATGTCTGTACGGAAGGGGTGTTGGCCCAGTAATATTTTGCCACATGGGACTTGTTGATTGGTTAAAAGTTTAGTAGGAAGACTGGTCTCCACGAGGTTCGACCCCGTGGCCTCTCCTGCATAGTGCTCTGCCTTACCGTTAGCCCACAAGGTGTTCCTTGTATAAGGTATGGAAACCAATTCATTTAAAGTATGCAGTGGCATTTCGAGCCCCAAAGGGGCCAGGGCTTAGCCCCGACCCTGGTTCTTCCTCTAGCGTGACCGGGAGCACGCGCTCTATTTCAACACATTTCTTTTAACTGCACTATATAAAACGGGTTATAACTGGGTCTAAAAACAAGTTACATTATAACAAATTTGTTTTAAAAAAAAAACATATTGTGGGTTCAACGAACCATGTGGTTTTGGGGGAAAAGAATTTTATTGTAATATTCTTAAAATATAAAATGTGGTTGGCATAGTTGTAACTATGTCAACTAAATAATTTAAGAAGAGCCTAACCAAGTGTGGGGAGTTGGAACCATATGCCTTCTTGGGCAAAATTTGTTGTAACTAAAGAATCATGAGGAGAATGTGGAGTGGGGCAAGCCAAGCCTATATAAACCCACTTAGTTTCCATTTACCGGGGATGCTTTTGGAGTGGAGACTTTCATAGCTACAGGAGAGAAGGGAGATTGCGTAGCTCTGCAGGAGGAAGGTACGAGTGTTTATACTCGTTTTACACTGTCTTCAGGCTTCGGAGCTGTTGGAAGCAGTCTTATTGTGTCTTTGGGTAGCAGTTCTCTTCTTGACTATTGTTGCCAAGGTATCATTGTATCATTGCCATGTATTTTGTCTTTATGTTGAGATTATAGATCGACCCTCCTATTGAGAAGCAGGCCCGAAAACGTAGTCCATCCTGGACGAACTTCGTTATCAACTTGTTGTCTTTATGTGCGTATTGTCTATGCTGTTTTGTTCTCTTCTTATGGGTTTGTGAGCTTCGTTCATGCTCTTTATGCAATTCATGTTAACATCATAGAGTAGCAAAGATCCTATTTTCGGATCATGTGGTATCAGAGGAGGTCTATTTGACGTTGGATTGTGAGTGTGAATGCTCACGAGGGCTAAACTGCAAGATGGTGAGGGTACATTAGAGCCTTACAATTCCGAGATCAAACGTGCACACCGAAGGAGGAAGATGGATGTTTATGATGCCTGCATCGAGATGGAGGCAAACTTTCGCAAGGTCTTCTACATGATGGCCGACAAGGTAGACCAGTTGTTTGCAGACTATGAAGAACACATGGAAAAAGAAGGAAAAGGCAGTGGAGTAAAGAAGGAAGACAAAGAAGTGAAGGATGAAGGCAACGCTTCAGTTAACCAAGGAGGAGGTGGCGAAGAGCCTCCTGAGCCTCCCTCTCCACCTTCAGCTTCAAGCACAAGTTCAAGTGCTTCTTCCTCATCTCATTCTCAGCACTCCAAGATTCCTCACAAAGAGCCTCAAAAGAAGCCCTTATTCAATCTCGATGTGAAGTTTGATTTGCCCATGTTCAATGGGGAATCAAATGCGGAGAAGTTGAACAATTGGATAAGGAAAATTGAGGTCTATTGCTGATTCCAACAGATCGAAGAAGAAGATGTGAAGATTCAGTTGGCTTCACTTCGGCTGACAGGCACCGCACTTGTATGGTGGGAAAGCAAGCTTCAGCAAGGTAGCAAACAAATGGGTAATCTTCTCTCATCGTGGTCTGCTTTTATTTCTGCTTTACGTAAGCACTTTTATCCGTTGGGTTATGTTCAGAAGGCAATGATGGATTGGAAAAGTTTTAGACAAGGCAAGGGTCAGAGTGTTCAGATTTTTACTGAAGAATTTAAAAAGAAAGCTTTAGAATTGAATATTGCTTTAGATTCTCCTGACACTCTTTTGAAGTAAATTGGTGCTCTTCATCATTATCTACGCCATACTTTGTTGTTGTTGAATCCTACTAGTGTGGATGAAGCAAGTGTTCAGGCTACTCATCTTGAGAGCAAGGGGAAGAATTTGCAAGAAGACCATCAGAAGAAGCCTTTCAACCCCAACAACAACCACAAGTTCAAGAAAAAAGACAAGAGCAAGAAGACAGCTACTTCCAAGAAGGAAGGAGGAAAGCTCCATTGCAAAAATTGCAATACTGATGGGCATGATGAAGAAAGTTGTTGGAAGTTTCATCCTGAACAGAGGCCAAAGCATTATGGAGGCAAAAAGAAGAAAAAGACCGTTGCAACAGTGCAACGATATTTGGGTTCCGACTCAGGTGATGAAACCAGGATTACAGCCATGGGAATGCAAGGTAACAAAACTCCTCATACTGGTTCAAGTTCTACTCATGTTTCTAAAGAAAATGATAAAAGAAGAAGTGAGTTGTTTCAAATCAGAGTTCTATCTAAGCATACGAAGATTGAAACATTATTTGATCTGGGTTCTCAAGTAAATTTGATCTCAAAATCAGTTGTTAAGAAGTTGGGCATACAGACTAAACCTCACCCCAAGCCTTATCCTCTTGGATGGGTATGTGACAATGCTAAGCTGCATGTG
The DNA here is from genome assembly GCA_001517045.1 of Pseudotsuga menziesii. NCBI lineage: Eukaryota > Viridiplantae > Streptophyta > Pinopsida > Pinales > Pinaceae > Pseudotsuga > Pseudotsuga menziesii. Next base: position 242,816 of record LPNX010130276.1, read on the forward strand.
ACTAAGCAATGCATGTTAAGGTTTGTTATTGCTTCAAAGTTTATCAATGAGGTGGAATTAGATGTTGTTCCTCTTGACATCTGTGGTATCGTATTGGGAAGCCCATACTTGTATGAAAGAAAATCAGTCTTCTTCCGTCATGAGAACAAGTACCATCTCACCAAAAATGGGGTGGAGAACATTGTGAGAGCTCACAGTATGAAGGCTAACACCACTATTTTTAGTGCAGGACAGATGATGCGGCTCATCAACACTAATAAGAGATACATGCTCATGGTTGTGAGAGCAAAAGATGTTGAGGCATCCGATGCTTTCAAAGGTTGTGATCCTTCTCACAAAAAGGCTATGATTGATATTGTGGCTAACTATGATGAAATATTTCAGGAACTAACCGTTTTGCCTCCCAAAAGGGAGATTCAGCATGAGATCCATCTCCAGCAGGATGCCCCTCTTCCTAATGTGGGCATATACAGCTTGTCCGCAGTCAAGATGGTAGAGATTAAGAAGCAGGTTCAAGACTTGTTGGACCAAGGAGTGATAAGACCCAGCTCCTCTCCATGTGGTTCGCCGATTGTGTTGGTGATGAAGAAAGATGGCACATGGAGAATGTGCGTTGACTATCGGGCTCTCAACAAGATCACGATCAAGAATCGATACCCGCTTCCTCGCATAGATGACTTGCTCTACCAGTTGAAAGATGTCATCTTCTTTACCAAGTTGGATTTGCATAGTGGCTACCACCAAATCAGAATTGCAGAAAGTGATGTGTGGAAGACGGCCTTCAAGACCAAGCAAGGTCTATTTGAGTGGTTGGTGATGCCCTTTGGGCTTTGCAATGCACCTACAACCTTTATGCGGGTAATGAATGATGTTTTCCGGCCATTCTTAGATGATTTTGTCATTGTTTATCTAGATGATATATTGGTCTTTAGTAAAACTTGGGAAGCACGTGTAGGGCATGTAAAGATAGTGTTGGACACTTTGAAAAAGGAGAAATTGTATGTAAAATTGTCAAAGTGTGAATTTGGAAAAACTTCATTAGTTTACTTGGGTCATATTGTAGGAGGTGGAAATTTAAAAATTGATCCTTCAAAAGTTGATGTAATTGTCAGTTGGCCTAAGCCTACTAACGCTACTAAAGTGAGAAGCTTTTTAGGAGTTGTTCAATATTGGAGAAGGTTCATTCAGAACTTCTCATACATAGCATCTCCTTTGCATGCCTTAACAGGTGTAAAGAAATCCTTCCACTGGGGAGGTAAGCAGCATAAATCCTTCGACACATTAAAGGGAAAGATCAGCATCGCCCCAATCCTAGCCTTGCCCAATTTGCAGCAGCCATTTGAGATAGAGACAGATGCCAGTGGATATGCCATGGAGGCAGTGTTGATGCAGCACCACAAGCCTATTTGCTACCATTCAGAGACTTTTACTCAAGCAGTGATCAACTACCCCACCTATGACAAAGAGTTGTATGCGTTGGTTCAGAGTGTCAAGAAGTGGAAACACTACTTGATGGGTAAGGAGACGATCATCCATACCAATCATCAGCCCTTGCAGTATCTCCAGTCCCAGACTAAGCTCCAACAAGCTCATCATTTCAGGTGGATGGGATTTCTTCAACAATTCCATCTAGTGATCAAGTACAAGAAGGGTACTAGTAACAAAGTGGCAGATATGCTTTCTAGACCTCCTATTGTTGCATCTATTGTTTTGAAGAATGCTTCTTTATCCCATGAAAGTTATATTGAGTAGTATGCTACTGATGATGATTTCAAGAAGATTTATGAGAAGCTAACCAATTGCACACAAGTGGAAGACTACTATTTGCAGGGAAAGTTGCTTTATCATTTGGGCAAGTTATGTGTTCCTATCAGTGAAAGGGTCCATGTAATACAAGAAGCTCATACTTCTCTTATATCAGGGCATTTTGGGGTAGGTAAGACTTTGGCCCATTTGCAAAGACTCGTGTATTGGCCCCGCATGAAAGACATTGTAACAAAGTATGTAAAGGGGTGTGTCATGTGCTCTACTTGTAAGCCCACTAATAGAAAATTGGGGCTGTACTCACCACTTCTTGTTCCTTCCCATCCATGGGAAAGCATTTCCATGGATTTTGTGGGGGGTTTTCCTATGTCTAGGAGGGGTCATGACTACTTGTATGTGGTCGTGGATAGGTTTAGCAAGATGTGTACTCTTATGCCATGTAAAAAGCAGGTCACTGCAGAGCAGGCTGCTTCTCTTTTCTTTCAGCATGTATGGGTTTACTTTTGACTTCCTACGTCCATTATCTCGGATCGAGACTCCAGATTCCTTGGAGAGTTTTGGACAAAGTTATGGTGCATGATGGACACCAAGCTGAAGAGGAGCACCGCTTTCCATCCACAGACCGATGGACAAACAGAGGTAGTCAACAGGACAGTTGTCCATTTTCTTCGAGGCTATTTCAAGAAGCATCCTAAGTTATGGGATGAACAGATCCAGTATGTGCAGCATGCCTACAACAGGGCTATGCATTCTTCCACTCAGAGCTCACCATTTGAGACATGCTTTGGGTTTTTTCCTAAGACTCCATTGGACTTGACTTATGGGAGAGAGGTTGATTCAAGCACTTCCAAGGATGAAGAAAAAGCCCATAGGTTCATTCAGAGAGTTCAATAGGTACATCAAGCAATGCAAGAGGAGCTGGAGAAGAGTCAAGCCCAGTACAAGGCTCGCCATGACAAGCATAGAGTCGATCATCAGTTTCAGGTGGGAGATCAAGTGTGGCTTCACATCAGGAAGGAGAGGATGAAAGGAGAAGGGAAGAAGCTCAATCCTATTAGATATGGTCCCTTCACCATCTTGGAGAAGATTGGGACGAATGCTTTTCGCTTAGAGCTACCACCATACATGCAAATCTACTCAGTGGTGAATGTGGAGAACTTGAAACTCTATGAGCCTCCCATGATCATGGATGAAAGGGGGAATGTCTCATTGCCATCAGTTGATGAATTTGCTCTTGAGTACATGGATGAGCTAAAGGAAGATGTCATCTTGGACAAAAGGACAAGGACTTCTCGTAGAGGTGATGTTGAGTATCTTCGAGTAGGCATCAAAGGCACTCATCCAAGCAAAGCCAAGTGGATCAAGAAGGAGAAAGTGAGGGAGTAATTCCCTCACCTATTTGTTGATTAGTAAAGGATTTTGGAGGCCAAAAGCTTCTCAGTGGGGAGGAATGATCCAGGAGGATCTAGGAAGGCCCAATTTTCAAAGTCCTAAAATCTCAACAAAACTAGCACCAGATCGAAGGGCTCGTCGAGACGATTCCAACGCCGTTCATTTCACCTCAAACGGACTCGGTATGAGAAATTTATCGTGTTCTGTTCTATGAGGTCAACAGGCAAAATTGGCAAAAAGAGGTGCCACGTGGCACCACTGACAAGGTGACACGTGGCATATGTACTATACAAACATGATGAAGTGACATGTGTATGAACCAATGAGAGGACGACACATGGCATGTACGAACGGATGACGTGTCAACCCATTCAATTGTACGGTCCAATCCAGAGGGAACACGTGTCTGTACGAAAGTTGTGTTGGCCCAGTAATATTTCGCCACATGGCACTTGTTGATTGGTTAAAATTTTAGTAGGAAGAGTGGCCTCCACAGGGTTTGACCCCGTGACCTCTCCTGCATAGTGCTCCGCCTTACCGTTAGCCCACAAGGTGTTCCTTGTATAAGGTATGGAAATCAATTCATTTAAAGTATGCAGTGGCATTTCGAGCCCCAAAGGGGCCGGGGCTTAGCCCCGACCCTGCTTCTTCCTCCAGCATGAACGGGAGCTCCGACCAGCACGGGAGCCCGTGCTCTATTTCAACACATCTCTTTTAACTGCACTATATAAAATGGGTTATATGTGGGTCTGAAAACAAGTTACGTTATAACAAATTTGTTTAAAAAAAAAACCATATTGTGGGTTCAACGAACCATGTGGTTTTGGGTGAAAAGAATTTTATTGTAATATTCTAAAAATATAAAATGTGGTTGGCATAGTTGTAACTATGTCAACTACATAATTTAAGAAGAGCCTAACCAAGTGTGGGGAGTTGGAACCATATGCCTTCTTGGGCAAAATTTGTTGTAATTGAAGAATCATAAGGAGAATGTGGAGTGGGGCAAGCCAAGCCTATAGAAACCCACTTAGTTCCCATTTACCGAGGATGCTTTTGGAGTGGAGACTTTCGTAGCTACGAGAGAGGAGGGAGATCGTGTAGCTCGGTAGGAGGAAGGTACGAGTGTTTATACTTGTTTTACACCGTCTTTAGGCTTCGGAGCTGCTGGAAGCAATCTTATTGTGTCTTTGGGCAGCAGTTCTCTTCTTGACTATTGTCTCCAAGGTATCATTGTATCATTGCCATGTATTTTTCCTTTATGCTGTGATTATAGATCAGCCCTCCTATTGAGAAGCAGGCCCGAAGACGTAGTCCATCCTGGACGAACTCCGTTATCAACTTGTTGTCTTTATGTGCATATTGTCTATGCTGTTTGGTTCTCTCCTTATGGGTTTGTGAGCCTCGTTCATGCTCTTTATGCAATTCATGTTAACGTCATAGAGTAGCAAAGATCCTGTTTTCAGATCAATTTGGCACACATGACATACATATCCAAGTGTGTTAAAGGACATGACAAAGGTATGGACAATGCATAAATAAAAGTTCAAATACATGGTGCACCTGTGGTGTTCGTGTCTCAATTTTCCCAGAGGGGATGCTACATCTGAAGGATTAGAATGTTCACTGGGAATATCTCAGAGTGTTAACCGTGGTGGTGTGAACTATTCGTCAAATAGATGCACGGTTTTGTTGTGGTGAGGTTTTGAAGTTTGGGACAAATTTGTTTTAAATGGGGTGGGGCCCACTTTTCCAAACATCATTTCTAATACTCTTTTTATGTATTTCCATGAGCATTTATGTGATTTTTTAGAATGTGGGCGATCCATTTTCCAAGCAGGGAGATCCAGGTAAGCCTAACCCTTGTCTTGAATAATTTCATCCAGGAATTTTTAGGGTTAGGGGATGGGTTGGGACTCATATGGATGGTTTTGTCTCATAAACCATCCACACAATATTTTACTTTTTTAGCGCTCTAGTGCACTAGAAAAAGGGTGAATCTCATGTTGGTCCAGTGCGATATTCTATGCTAGAGCTGCGTGATGTGCGATATTTTCTTTTGTTTCATGTGCGGGTTATCTGCACATCTGAGTGCTGACCATACATGTTGGTGCTCGAGTAACTTTAGGATCTTGCTCTATGGCCAGGGTGAATAGTCTCAATATAGCCTCGTTGGAGCACGGTCAAAGAGTCTTTCTCTCGTGCACTAGTTCTTTGTGGGAAAGGGGATACTAGCCGCGCTAAGCGCGGTTGTTTTATGATTATGTCACACTGCAACACTTATAGGTAGCGTGGTTTTGGTGATCATGGCCAAGTAATTTGACCTTTTGTTTGTGCAGATAGGGATGGACATGGAATAGAAACAACACAACTACTAGGAGTTGGAGGATAAGGTATGGGGGGATATTCATGTGACCTAGATGTTGACTGATGCAGGGCTGCTGAAGTTCCTCATGCACCCATTCATGCAGTCAAATAATTATCTATTGTGGGAGCAGGTACAGATGTAGGACCCAACCCAATGGGTGTTCCATGTGGGCAGACAGGAGCTGAGAATTTTAGCTCGGGATATCTACTTCTTAACGGGTTTGAACCACCGAGGGATGAGATAGTCCATCCATTCAAGGATGGGGCGCAAACACATGATTCAGGGGTTGATCGATGAGTACTATGGAGGCGCTGAGAATTCCTATGAACATAGATATATTCAAGTGAGATGTTTGGTTCCCCAAAGAGTGTGGAAAGTGGCTAGAGCGGTACTAAGGATTTGGACTGACATCGTTCCATAAGATCTCTAGCGAGCAGCTACTGTCAGTGGAGCATATACTAGTAGCAAAGCAAGTGGTGTGGGGGTTGATGTAATGGGAAAGCATCATGGTAGGGATAGATGATGTGCATTGGGGGGTTTAGAGGAAATTATGTCATGGGAGTGTCCTATGTTCATTGTTTTGGAACAACTCCCTTCTTTGCGACTTGTAGTTCTAGTGCCATCATAGGACCCTCGTGAGCCACAAATGGTATTCTAGGGGAGTGCAGTGATGCCCCATCTAGGGTGAGTGAGGTAGGAGCATATTACTCCCCCCATTTTATGGAGGTATGGCTACAGTGGATTGGGTTGATGGAGCAGTATCCCTAGTAGGGTATGGAATACAATGGCGATTCTGGAGCTACCGCAGCTTGTTGGTGGTTGGGATGAGGTAGATACACATTGAATATTTTAGCATGATATATATTTATGTACTTGTACTTGTGTTATGCACATACATTGAGAAATATGTGTATTGTTGACTTGTTTGGTGTACTTGGTGATGTAGATGTTGGATCGATGCCATCGCTGCCTAGAGTAAATCGGGTTGATGGAGTAGTGCAAGCGGAGCCTGGGAGGGTTGTTAGGAAAACCATAGGTGGTTTCGTTGGTGTTTATCCCGCTAAGGGATCCATTAGTGGGAATTGATGAGTGGGATATCCGGGATCTATCAGAGGAGGATTTGTCGCATACTCTGCATCTCCTAGATGCATGTGGTCTAGGTTTTCGAGATGTGATGCAGAGAGTAGCGATTGTGTGCCATGGGGAATGAGAAACATGGAAGGGAGGAGGTACTCCCCTGAGGCAGATACTATGACAGGCACCAAATATGACATGGGGACCAGACCTCGACATATCCACAGGTGAGTTTGTGCAGTCGTTGGTGATCATGGGGCCTCAAGACCCAACAGGTGGTGGAGCATCTTGAGTGCTCTAGTTTTGTGATATGATTGTGTTCAGGGATTGGGGCCCTTTTTTGTATATGTATTATGATAGAGCCTATGGGAGGTGGGTTTTATGATATATCCACCATAAGGCACATGATTATTTTTGTATATGTCCTATGAGGGCCATTTTGTACATGACAGATTTTTTTTTATCTATACACACACACACACACACACACCATTTTGGGGTGGGACATATTTTATGTCTTATGTATGTTTGATGTGTCTCTATGGTTATGAAATTTATATGCATATGTTTTTCTTATTTATGTACAGTAGTAGGTACTTATACATTATATTATTTTTTGAAGATCAACATGTTATGATGATGTTATGTGTAGATGTTGATATGCTTTATGTGTAGTGATATGTACTTGCACATGATGTTAGATTGGATATCAACAAATGGTTCATGATATAGATGTTTACACATGCCTAGTTGTAGGTACTTGTACATGTATTGGTTGACTTTGCTCGTTTGTGCAAGTTTGGTTATGATGTATCAAGTGTCAATTCAAGACTTCGTTTGCAACCACATAAGAGAATACATTGGCACTTCTTGGGAAGTGGGTGAATATGATGATTTCAAACTATTGCATGAGAAGACGTACATAGAGATAATTGTGGAAGAGAAGTGGGTTGAGGACCTGAAATACATGGTTGAGTTGTGACACAACTAAATTGGAATAGAGATGGACGTGGAGGCGAGTTATGCTGAAATGGATGGAATCACATAAAAGACTTATAACATCGTCGTATTTTGCTTGGTTGTTTGTAGGTTCCTCCAAGCAAAGTTCATCGGTGTGGTAAAGAATGTGGTGGGGGTATAAATGGTCCAAGCAGCTAATGCTATATTTGTTGGCCAATGACTTATGCCGTATGGGAAGTCTATATAGTTGTTTCAATTGGTATCCATCTGCATTGTGAAAAAAGGATGTCTTTTAGTTTTTTATCAATGGGATTGAAAACATTAGATGATAATTTATGAAATTTTGAAATGAACAATGAGTTCAAGCATTAAACAAAGGTAATATTCTACTTATGTTAGACAAATACATCATGCCTAAGGGGTATAAGTATATGGTTCTGTTCTTAGAATAAATAGGGGATCCCAAGATGGCTAGTTTGGTATGGGAGGAGGAGGTTTTTCGTGAGGGGAGGGTGACTCCTCATCAGGCAATGATAAATCCTCACTTGTGAGTAATCCAACCAGGGGAGATATGTTTTCGATAGTGTCGGCTATCATGGGGAAATTTTGCTTCAACAATGTTTCTTGTGGGGATACACTTAGTTGGATCAATTGGTTGTGAAGACACATATGCCCGGGGATAAACTTCTCGTTAAATGAATAAAATGGGGCACTAAAATGAATAGTGGGAAGTGGTGCTACATGCTCGACATGGGCATGATCCCCTAATTCGAACTATTCTTGGTGTTAGGGGCATTATCATGGTAGGGGAGGTTGGACTGCTACAACTAGGAATTATATGGTTGTGTTTTCTACAAGAAGTGCACCCATTGGCTTAGGTACCATGGTTAACACGAGCAGGGATTTCTTGAGGAAATGTAGGAGTCTCAAGAATATTTAGATTTGAAGACGTGATTTGAGTAACTACATCAGTGGTGACCACATTGATGGAAGCTACCTCCAATGGAGGGGCGGCTATCATTTCTTCCTCTATTTGTGTGAGACAAATAGTTTCCAATGCATTCTGAAATCATGGGAGATAGAGGAAATGGTGCATATAATTCCCAAACTGAGAATAGATCGAACACATTGTGGTTGTGCATAATTATTTGGACTTAGGGGTCAAGGGGTTTGATGTGCCCCCAGTATTAGCTTGAAGGGTGTATGTGATACTAACTAGTGTATTGAGCATGTTTTTGAGCTTTGGTAAGGTAGGGTACAAATTTGTTGCATGACCTTGTTGTCCAAACAAAAAACATGGGGGTGTGACCCACATGGTAGGTGTATAATGCATGATGGGCTCCTTCAATGTTTGTTGGGTAGCACCCTTCATGTTTGGTTTAGTTTCCCCTAATGAAGATTTAAGGGCATGGTTGGTTGTGGCAGTGGATTTCAATTGGGTTGGCTAATGCTTCCATTTATGGGGGTGTTTGGCTTGGGTTGAATGATCCCCCTACTTTATGGTTTTATGACCTCCGGTGGTGGCTAAGTCACAGGTGGCATGGATTCGATGGGATATTTCGTAGGGTTGACTCTTTTTACTGAAACCATCTCATAATGTGCGATGGGATTAGAATCCATCTCAGGAAATGAGGGTGTGAGGTACTGCATAGGGAGTCCTAAAGTGAGTCATGGGAGTGTTAACTGGGTCATGACTAAAATTCCTTGCACTCCTATGGGGGGTACAAAAATGGGATATGGAACATAGGAGACACAGACGAGTTCGACACTTTTTCCACGCCATGACTGGATGGGGTTGTTGATGATGATGTCGCTATGGTAGAAGGTTATTTTTCTACAGTGAAAAGGGTACACATGAAACCATCTGTTGTGATGGGGATTTCAGGTGGAGAGACTGAATATGCCTGTAGGAGGTCAGAATCCTTGTACACACCTGGTCTAAGTTCAATATAGGGTGTTGGATTTACTTTTTCTACTATGGGTAGGATGTTGTTAGGATTACATGGAATACATGTAACTACAACCAAGAGGATGGTATAGTCTATCTGAGCATTAATGACTTCAACATCTATCATCACCATTTTTCCCCCTAGTTTGATGGGTACATTCTAGTACAATCCTCGTGGTTGGGATGGTCCATTGTCATATGTGTAGAGAGTGATAGAGGATGGAGCTTACTTGATTTATCTTAATCACTTCCAAACATTAGAGGACATAGCGCATGTGGATGCACCTTCATCGATCATAAAACAATGAATGATGATCTTATTTATCGTGACTAGGACTTGGAATGCGATCGATGATGGTAGTTGTGGTTCACCTTTGTCGAGGTCAGAAGTCATAAGGTTTGCATTGGAAGGGTCGATGACATTAAGTGCATTCAAAATTTCCTTTCATTGTGAAGGGAACGATTATAGAACTTATAGTGTTGACATGTCGGTTGGTGATTGTGAAAAGTCATCAACAATGCTGTAATTATGGGCAACCTTCATGTGGGGATTATGAGGGGTATGCCTAAGTGGTGCTTTAGGTTTCCTCCGAATTTTCTCTATACTAGGGCGCAAAATTTGCAAAGGTCCTCCGAAAGGGACTAAAGTCTCTTCAAGGATGGGTGAGGTGTCAACATTGGTGTACCCTTTGGCATGAGTATGAAGATTGATTGATGTTGAGTTCATATAAATGTTTTGAAAAGATACATCATCTGGGGGGAGAGGATCTAGATATTCGGTAACCATTCCTTGATTGGAAAAGGGTTGTTTCAAAACAACTTGTTGGGGTTGTGGTGCAGGAGGTACCGGAGGAGGGTTTTCACATGCCAGCTTATCCGCTCCCACCATTTGTTGGCAATCATGAATAAGTGGACAATGGTGAGTGTAATGACCATACTCACCATAGATTGAGCAAGGATAATTTGTCCCTAGGTTGTAATTCTTGCCTTGATTGGGAGGATTTCCCCCTTGTGTTGGTTGGTTTCCCTATTTTAGGTTTTGTTGGGGAAATTGGTTTCCCCCCTACCCCCGTTTTTAGGTTTGTATGTTTTTTTTTCCTTTCTTCTTCCCCATATTCTGAGGATTCGAGGGATTTGCAATGTTTAGTTGCTCAAATTATTGAGCTTGTCATTGCAAAGAAGGTTGGAAAAAGTTGTCTACCATATGAGGAATGGGTGTCGTACTAGGGGGACACGGGTATGGATAGTAAGGATTGTACCATGGTGGTGCACAATAGGCTGGTTGTGCCGCATATGATATGACTGTAGGCGTGGGTGGTGCAATTTGCAGTTGAGGAACAATTTGTACTTTTCTCGTAATGGGGTAGACAAGGTTGTATGGTCTGTATTGGGGTTTTCCAAATGAAGGATTTGACACAATTGTAGTGGGAGATGACACAACATGGACAGGTGGGTGTTGCACCATCATGGGTGGTGGTGCAATATGTGTTTTCGAGGGAGATTTACTATGAGAGAAAATGGACCCAATAATTCCATCCCCAGAATGTGACATCCTTGAGACGGGAGGATCTAAAGATCGATGTCAAGGGGCATCTGGCAATACCATGTATAAGTACCCTGATTGGGCATAAATGAGGTCAAAGTGTTGGGCTTTGAGAATTTCTTCTTCCTCGTTTTGTGGCATTGAGGTAGCCACCTCCTTTGCAATATCTAGTTGGAGATATTTGAGAAACCAATCCAAAAGGAAGGGAGGTTGAATGTCTATTTTTCACAAGGTGTGGTAACGATGCCATTCATGGATATGATCTGCTAAGTGTGTCGTAATGTTCTATAGAAATTCTATGAGAATTTAGAGGCCTAGGTCATGCCTTATGGGAAACTCAAAATAAGATAGAAATATTGTGGTGATTGTCTCAAATGTGGTATGAGATGCTTGTTTCAAATTTACGTACCACTTTGCAATTGTACCAATTAGGGTTCTTTGGAAGAGACCGAGACATACTGAATCTTCCACTATGTTTTTGGACGAACACCATAGGTGGAAAGACATGATGTGGTTGGTAGGATCATCTACGTATTTCTCCTCAAAATTAGGGATGTTCAAGGGTACCTTTTTCGGCATATCGAGCCAGTTGTCTTCATGAGCTATGGGATCATTAACCAATTTGGCTAGATGAGGAAGGTTCAAACTTGCCATGAATGGTAGGTTTGGGTTGGGTTCCACCATGTTATTCTGTGTATTTTTTCCACGAGGAGGATACTTTGGAATATGTGGTGGTGATCTTTGTCTTCTAGGAAAATATGAAGATGTCGTGTGGCTTCCTCTCAATGGAAGAGAAGAAGGTGGGGTATTCCCTCTTAGGGAAGTAAAAAAAGGTGGGCCTCTTCCGTTAGAAGAGGAGGGGAAAGGGTAAACACCATCTCAGAGGGGCGAGAGTGATTCAAGCAAGGTACATTCTCTCCTTGATGATTCAATCCATTTGTCCTTAGAGAGGTCCCAACTAGGTGATCTATTACATGTGCCACAAGGAGAAAAGGAAAAACACCCACCCCTCGAGAGAGGGGAGAGGCCTTGCAGTCTGAGGGACTACCTTAGGGGGGGGGTTGTTCCTCAATGGTAGTATCCAAGTCAGAGTGATGGGTGATGAATAAACACAATCTAGATAAATGCAAAATTATGTCAACCACAATAGATGTAAAATGGTGCAATCAGTGAGTGATATGTGCAAATGTGTCAACATGTAGGTTCTTTTTAAATTACATTTAATGTGATTGTATTTATAAAATAACAACAAGTGTAAATTCCCTAAAATACCTAACGTCCTTCCTCTCCAATGTAACTGGGCCTCCCAAGAGCACAACTCTTGGTGATAGTGGAATCCACACAACAATTGACTAGTGGAGGTAACAAAGAGCTAGTTCTACCAACGATGGGGCCAATGTGCCAATAAAGAAGACTTAGAAACACCTCCCAACAACAATAACTGACTTTAGGATTCACTTTCACTCACAATGGTCCTTGGCGGTGCCCTAAATTTTGGCCACTAAGGTTAGATTGTGTCAAGTGTGGATCAACAATTGGGCCTAAGCGATATATTGTCATCTCCCTAACAACAAGGTGAGTTCCTAGCATGGGAGAGCAGGGCAACTATACCTTGTATTTTATCTCCTTGGTCTGAATACACTTCTAATCCAAGGACACTTTGAACACTTGCTTATAGTAGGATTTAAAAGCACCCTAAAATACATCAATGTTATGTTTCAAAAATAAGCCTAATGAAACTATATTGGTGGGCGTTGTTTGGATTCCTAGCACAATTAATCCTACCAAACTAAGATATTGTTTTGTGACCTCCTGTGGAGGATTTTAGTTGGTTAGAAATTATAATGGTTTCTCGTTAAGTATTTTGTTGTGAATTTAAATAAGTGTAAGGGAGGTATTTCACAATTACCTTTCTTTCTGATTCACTGAAACCATGAAGAGCATACCCAGGTGGAAAAAGTATTTAGGTACCTTAGTTTGTGCAAGTGGGAAAACACATGTGATGAAAGCAAATGGTATTGTTGAAATTTAGTGATCAAAACAAAATAATGAAAATTGTAACTTGAGATCTAAACAAACTAATGATGCTTGCAAAAATAAATTCTAAGTGTGCAATGGAGGTATTTCACCTTCCACTCCCTTTTTTGATTCACATAAATCATGAAGATCATACTTGGGAAGGGAAGTCTCTTTAGGTCCTTTCTTATGTGCACAAAGTGGATTCTACACCACTTGAACTAAAGATGTTCAAATAAATCAAAGAACCATAAGATGTCTAGAATATTAATGAAAACAATGAGGTCCTTGGGGAGCCTCAAAGTTGGTTACCTAAGTAGATTTTGAGGGATGGCCACTTTACTCCCTAATCTTAGTCTAGGTGGGTTAATTACTATAGAAATAAGTAACTATTGTAAGTAAACTAATTCCTAGTTCATTAGTGAGTGGCTAATAGGTTGGAGATTTTTAAATGAACAGATAAAAATAAAAGAAAGACCAGACAACGCGGAAATAAAATTTACAGTCTCAGTGCAGTGCGACAGAAACATTCAATGGAGCACTCTAGCACGGGCACATTGAGAGAAAAACAATGCCAATTTGGGTTTAACAAATCGTGTGGGTGGAAGTATGTTAAAATGTGTAGTCAACGTGTCTTTCAAATATGTAAATGCGTTCTCAGCGTGCCAGAGGCGTCGGGAACCGCTCTATTGATAAAATGGATTAACCGGTCAAATGGAGGTCGAATTCCTGGGTTGAGAGGGATGGTCCTCCTCACCTACAAATAAAATACAACAGAAATTAACCACTCAATGAAAAACAACCTAAATAAAGAGAAATGGCCAAAAACTGGAGTGGAGTCACCTTTAATATTGTTATGGGAAATGTTGCACAAGAGTGCTTTCCAAATTTTTTGATGGGTTTAGGCCTTGTAGGATACAACAAGCCATCATTATTTAGAGCCCCTTTGGTGTATTGGATGAGGTAGGATTGTGACCCATGTGATTTTGCAAAAGAATGTTAAAGGAAAATAAAACAAAAAAAAAGAATGATAACAAAGATAAATAAAATGACAAAGGGAGTAGAGGATGCAAATTCCAACAATCAATGTGAGCTAAACAACTTGTATATTTCCCAATGGTCAAGCTAGTGCAACACCTTAGAGATGTGAACTCCAAAAGGAGGAAAATAGTATTCCTAAGGGAGGCCTTTCTTGTCCAAACTTGTTTTCAAAATGGTTAAGGAACCAAATGAGAAGAATGTTTTCCCCTTAAAGGGAAGGAGGCAAGAGAGATTTGGTAAGTGCTTGACAAGAGGGGAGAGGTGACCTAAGAGGAAGCTCAATCACAATTATAGCAGCATAACCTTAGTCAAATTTTCTTCTTCTAATAATCATGCCCATGGATTTCTTTTACAGTCCAAGAGGTGGACAAGAAATAACAAGATTGCAGTGTGAACCCAATGATCCATGTTTTGGATCCAAAGTACACCACGAGGCCATTTAAGGCAACCAAGTGTGTGGAAGACAAAAATACGAATTCTTTGAGTAAGTGGAGCTTTCATGAGCTTTCAATGCGTTTTTGGTGGGTGAGATCTCGTCGTTTGTGCCAGTCATGAGGAGATCAAAGGAAATTTTGTGTTCCAACACAGGTGTTGTTCTGGAGATGCATGTTTTCACGCATATAAACAAGGTTTAAACCAAGTGGTTGTGAATTTTAATTGTTTTGGGGCCATTCTGGACTGAATATTCTCTTTGGATGTTGTGAAGATGTCATTGGTTGGATGCATGTTGAATGTTGATGACACTTTACTATGTGAATCATGAAATTGTCACAGGTGTGCGAGTTTTTCATGATAACAAGTGGAAACTAAATCTGATTTGGTCATCATGATACAGTGGAGATGATTCCTCAAAGCTAATTTCATGCTAGTGTTCTTACTCTTGAATAATCCCACCAAGCAATTGAACATTTATTTGGCATTATTTAACTCAACAACGTGTGGAATAAAATGATATTTTATGGAATATATCAAGATGCTTTTAGAATTTGATTCATTCTTCTTGTTCTTTAATTTATCCTCGACCCTTTCTAGTTCTGAGATATCTTCTTTTACATAATTATGAATCTCATTTTCATCCAATATGAGGAGTATCTTGGTCTTCCAGGATCTGAAATTTGTAGCACCATCCAATCTGCCTTCTACACCAAGACTGAACACCATTCTGAAAAGAAGTCTGAAATATGAAGACTAGTAAACCCACAGGTGTGACCTATCAAATTGTATGGTCTGTCAAATTCTATGTTCAAACTCTGCAGTCAAACCTAGCCACACATGTGGCCTGGAAACTTTCACACATGCGGCCTTTCAAACTTGATGATGAACCAAAAATATTAATCAGATTTCCTCCTTGACTGAAATTTCAATCCTTTAGAAAAGTTCAGATCTAAGACCGTGCAATAGAAAATTTCAACAATGCTATGATACCATGTTGAATTTTCTTATAGCAGTAGAAATACAATTTTTAGATCTGATAATTACTTCCTAATGATTTCAAATAGTAATTTCATCCCACTTTTATCATTGAATAATTACACATTGAAAATTTCAACTTTAAATGCAACGGAAAGAAAAGAGAACCACATAAAGATTGCCATGCACAGTAGACACTGTATTTTCATCCTAGGAAACCCAACCTTGGGAGAAAACCCAACTACTTTTATTGAGAACAAATCAATTCAATATTATAAGTACATCACCACCATGAAGAAAAAAAACCTAGCACATAAACAATGCACCCTTCATGAAAAAACCCTATATCAAGATAGAAAACCCTTAGCAATGATAAGAACCTTCAAAAGAGATGCTTCGTGTACCTTCACTAGACCTCCTTGAAGTTGTGCACTAGAAGATATGAGAAGAGATGTGTTGATAAAATGAAATGCTAAACCACTTATTTATACACTTTAAGTCACCTCATTTCACTTTTGGGGCTAACTAGTACTTTTCTTTTAGAGCCAACTTGTATTTTTTGTCTTCAATATTTCTTGTGGATTCTTCAAATCTTTACGGGTATTCTTCAATGGTACAATGGCTTTTACTTGTATTCTTGGCATTTATTCTTTACTATAATATTTTTCCATGAGCCTTGTTAATGATCATCTCTTCACCTGCACATCTATTTAACATATATATATAATGTTGAGTAGACCCACCAAGAAGCCCCTTATCACAAGAGGTCTCTTGATCCTACATCTTCAACATTAGAATAGACTTGTAAACAATTCAAACCTGCTCATATATATAATAGATTACTCCATCCTAGATCAGGCAATGTGAGAGCATCTCAATCCTTTCATCCCTAGCCAAATCAACATGGCTAATACTAGAAGAAATACTATGCCTGATCCATTCAACACTAGCCAAATCAGTATGGCTCCATGAGTGAATGTATAATCCCCCCTAGGTCAAATCAACATGACCCATATGGGAGAATTTCTACCCCATTTTGAAAACTGGAGAAACATCAACACAAGGGTCAACCAACCCTTCTAGATTATGATAAATAATGTGAATGACTAATTACAACAACCCTTCCTCGGTATTCTCATGGAGACATATTATTATATAATAGAAATGGTATATTGGGTGGAAGACTTATACTGAGAAGGGTTGGGTGACCTTTTCACATTATACCTCCAATGCAATCATCTTATACGAGTTTGAATGCACCATTAAAAAGCTACATAAGGAATAGTATATTTACCCTTGTTTATATATATATATAAGTTTGGAAATGATTCACTAAAAAGTTACACAAGAGAAGGTCATCTAATTAGTCTAGATGAGGACAAGTAAAGAAAAGGTATATATATATATATATATTAGTTTGAAAATGGTTCACTAAAAAGTTACACAAGAGAAGGTCATCTAATTAGTCTAGATGAGGACAAGTAAAGAAAAGGTTTAATTAAAATTTTGAATGGAGAAGATGAAACTGATCCTTCTAGATTAGGATAGATAACAAAAATGATTAACTGAAAATCTAAATGGAAAAGGGGAAACTAACACTTGTTTATTCCTCCTTATTTGTGAACGAGGTACCTATAACCTACTTGCTTCACCAACACATGTATTGCAAAAGTGAAAGATATTCTCTTTAATCCCTACTCAAGGTTGATTTTAAGGCTTTTACCTTTAGTTTAAAATGCACACAAACAATCAATTGAGAATGCAATGAAAATTAGCACTTTAAGTGTATATTCCTCCATTATTCATCACCAGGTAGGCCAACCAATCTTATACTAACACACTTATTGTTCACCCGACACTTCATTATTATTCTCTAAATTATTGACCAACAATGGTGTACATGGTTTAACCCAACATTCTAATGTCATTAATCAAATGCGTCTACAAATAAGCTTAGTGTTTTGTTGAATGTCAACATGTCCTTCTGATTGCATCAATATTTTCCTCAATAATTATTTAATGGAAAGACAAGGTGGAATATATGGGATCATTCCCTTGCTCTCAAATGGTTTCTTCAACTCCAAAGTTTATTATGCCAAAATATTCCACTCACACCTTTTGTCAAGTACTCCAACAACAAATAAGATATTGTTCTAGGTGTAAAGAAATTATTGTAAATAATAGATAAAACCAGCTTCTCTAACATTAATAATGGATATAATTACTTCCCTTTAAAGGATTGGTACATAGCATTGATACAAGGGAGTATTACACTATCATATACATGGGCATGTTTACAATTGATTGGTTGTCACTGTATAATGGTGGAAGCATGTAGATGAGGTAAAGTGCTCTAGTTGATTAGAATGTGTTGTAGCTACCCACACAAGTCAAACAACTTTTTATATATAACAAATTACTTAATTTTATTTAGCTAAAGTGGACCAGCCTCTTCAAAATTTCCATCGTACTTTTACACATGATCCAACTATGAATAAGTCAGGAAAATTTATAATGCAAAGCATTTCCTTCACTCTATGTAGACCCAAAATTTTGAGGAAATTAAAACATTGTTGATTTCAAATGAAATAGACAAATTGATTCTTGGATGGCTACAAGATTTAACTCAAGATAGAGCCATACAATGGAGAATATGGGCTAATAAAACAATAAACATATCACCTAGGAATGTATAAAACAAAAACATATGGTTTTAAGATGAGACTCCTCAATGGAAACTGATCTTGTTGGTCACAACGATTTGGTTTCCATGGTTTGAATAGAGCATACAACTCATCAAGTTCCCAATGACTTGAGGAGGGAGATAATGTATATTACAAGGAACTTTATGGTATGTATTATATTCTTTGCAAGTGGGTTGCATAACATTCTAATCCACCTTCCAAAAAATTGTAATCAAACCCAATAATGTATTTGGATCTCAATCTAATTTGGGTTAACAAATTACGGTTTTGGATGTTACGGAATACCTTAATATTGTATTGTGAATGCTTAAGAAAACAAAATGAGAAAGATAGAGGTGTGTCTCTAAGTTTTTTTGGTTTTCTTGGTTAAGGGTTTTGAGGATAAATATTTGTGTATCGTGTGTGTGCCATTATTTTCTCTCTATTTTTCTTAATAATATTTATCCATTTTTTCACTTCACAAATTTAAAACTTTTACATGGTATCAAAGTTAAAATATTGGCTTTAGGGGGACACCTTTGCTATTGAGTGTTTGACTTGTTTGGTAGAAATTTTTTATCTTGGATCTATGATAAACCTATGAACCAGTGGGATATTTGCATTGGTATATCACGTATTGAAAGATAATGGAAAGTAGTTCTAGAATTGAGATCAAGAAATTTAATGGTCGTAACTTTGAGCTACGGAGGCTTGAGATGGAAGGTATTCTTGTAGATTGAGAATAGTGGATTGTTGTTGATCTAGGTATAATGCCTACTGGATCGATGAGTGAATAATGAGAGAAGATGGAAAGAAGGGAAATGAGTACAATTTGACTTTGTCTATCATATTTAGTGTTGCTAAATGTATTTGGAAAATACAATGCATTGAAGCTACAGAATAAGCTAGGGAGTTTTTATCAATCAAAGTCGGGTAAACAAGTTGTTTATTCAAAAGAAACTCTTTCACCTTAGGATGGATGATAATTAATTAGTGACAAATCATCTAAATGTCTATAATAATCTAGTAAGTCAACTTGTATTAAGATGGAGGAAGAAGATACATGCACTAACTTGTTATGTTCTTTACCAAATTCGTAGGATAATTTTATTGTAGGAACGTGTAGTGTTAGTTAAGCCACTTTAAAGTTTCAGGAAATAATGGCATCCTTCCTATAAGAGGAATGAGGCAGAAAAAGCATGGATGCATTGTTCATGAGAGGTCATTCAAAATATAGAAATAAATACAAGGCTGTAGGAGGGAGATCCAAAGTTCAGGGTAGATCTAAATATTCAGGAAAATATTTGAGGAAATGCTAGAAATGTGATAAAGTTGGGAATTATAAGAAGGTTTGTAGATCTAAAGATTTTGGTAAAGCAAAACGATTTGATGATGCCCCTTCCACAAAGGTGAATAAATCCTTAGAAGGACAGGATGCATACCTAGCTTCTACGATAACCATTCATTTTGTGATGCATGGTTTATTGAATCAAGTGTGGCTTTTCATATTAATTCTCATAGGGAGTGGTCATGTGAATATGAGAATCATAATGGAGGTGATGGTTTCTTAGGAGATGGTTCAACAACCAAAATCATAGGACGTGGAAGTGTTAAGTTATTTCTCAAGGATGGAAGGATTACAATTCTCTCTGGGATTTTACACATTCCATATCTATCTAGAAACTTGATATACATTAGCAATATAAGTGATGTAGGAGTACAAATTCTATTTGCAAATTAAACATGAAAAATGTTCTTAGATAAATGGTATTGATGGGAGGAGTTCAGAATATAACTATGTACAAACTGATGGGAAGAACAACCATTGATGTTTTTCCTAAGGGTGGAAATAAAGAATATATATCCCCTATTGTTTCTGAGGGAAAGACAATGTTATGGAAATTGTTAGTACAAGGGTTGAATTTTGGTTAAAGAGGTCCACAATCCTTCATGAAGAAAGGGTGATTGGGTTAAGAGTGATCACAAAGAGGAAAATAAGTTCATGGGTGCCTATTCATGTTGTGTCTAGGAGACTAGGAACCAACAGAGTGAGCACTATAGTTCAAACACATGAGCATATAGTGAACGTCGAAGGACTCACACATAAAACCAAGGGACTAGAAAGTTTAAATGCCCTAGTGCTAAGATTGAACAATTAGAGGACCAATGACCCATGACCAAGTGCTAGTGAAAAAGGAACTAAAGGGTCCCATCAATCATATCTACCACCCAATCATCAAATCAATGAACCACACAATCAACACCTCCATGAGTTGTGCATGGGTTAACAATGAGCAGTTGAGCCATTGGGAGGAAACCATGGTTCCACGTGGCATATTTCCATCGGTAATAAATCAAAAAATGGATTTTCTCAAAATGCTCTTCAATGAGGTGTTACCTCTCATCCGGAGGTGGCTATACGCCATGCAAGAATCCACGAGGACAACACCTAGATGACATATGGACCTGTCGGGGTCCTCCAATGTTTAAGACCGAGACACTTGATCTGGAAAAGATCCCTCCTTCACATCAGCACCAAGGGACACATAGGCACCACGTATTCCAACCAACGGTGCCAGATGGCCACCTGGGCCCCTATGATATCATGATGACATCATTCAAAGCTTTGAAAAACTAAATGGTGCCATCTAGCCAATTCAAATTTGAAAATATAAAAAAGGGAAAATGACCTGAAAAGCCCCATATTTTCTCCTATTGAAGAAAATTTCCATTTACACACTATGCCATCAACCGAGTTGCTTTACCTACTAGTCAAGCACCCGAAACTACAAAGTGACGAGTAATTTTAACCACAATTTCACCTAATTTTTTCTTATTTACTTTTACAGTGAATTAAAAGTGAAAATGGACTCCTTAGTGTCAACCACATGCCCTTCATTTCATAACAAGTCGAATCCCAAGGAGGAACATCTGGAAGACCAAGAATCTAATGTTTTTGACCTATCTATCTACATCCCTGAACTTCACCACCTGATTAGAGAAGTTGAAGATAATCATGGCAATGGGTATCACTTCTATCATTTATGGGAACCAAACCTTGCCTGGGCAATTTTCCCACAAAACTTTCAATTTCCATAATTCATAACCTGGTGCATGGAAATATGCCACAAAGTCCATCTTAATCATCTCCAAGGAGCCTATCTAGGTCCATATTTATTATCTCCAAGGAGACTATCTCTCAAATGTTTTACTATCATGATCACTCAAGCCTATAGTTGTTGGATGATAAGAACCTAACCTGGCATTCTATCAAACCCTGACCCAAGCAAGGAAATTCCAGCTAGTATCCAACCAATTAATTAAGGATACCCTAGTCCCAGCTAATCCTACACCATACAAAGATTCCCTCTTCATAAATGTCCAGAAAGTCCTTGACCCTAAAATTTATAATATTAGGGTACGATAGTGATAGGATAGTTGATGACATCATTCTAGATCTTATGTCCACCATGAATTTCCTTGCAATCCTGATGCTTAGTAAATTTGATATTTACCAGTTCCTAGCCGACATCATGCATCCCTAGCTTAAGAGTTTTCATACCCTGAAAATATTCATATACCCATCATACCTACTATATATGTTCATATATCATAATACCCTATTTTTTAGTCCCTGTAATTGACAACAAAGGATATCATAATAACACATCTACCAATATATGGTTGGACCAGCCTTGTACTTAAGCAGCTTGGAAACCAAGTTTTTCAAATCTTTGTGGACAGTGTCATGTTATTGGTTTATTTAAATATGCACAATGATTCACCACCAAAGGCGTTTTCCTAGTTCAAATATCTCTTGCAATTAATCTCATACACCGGAATTGGGGAATGGTTCATCTATGAGGACCATAATGATATAAGGATTTATGGTTTTGAGGAGGTGCCATATCTTCTGCTAACATTCCTGACCCACTAGATATTCTCTCTTATGTACATTAGGCATAGGTTCCTATCATACTAGTACACTTTGTTATGCTCAAGCATATCATAACATTCAAGATGCCCAAGGAAGTGGGCATATTCCTTGTGAAGACTAGGAATTCCCTAGGACAAGTGGACACAATATTAAAACAACTCAGTCTAGCCAAAGTAGAAAATTGGACATATGACCCACACCAGGTCATATATAAGAAAAGGATAGAGAAAAATTCAACATATACTCACAATCCACGCCCATAATGGGAGGTTATAGCAAATAATGAGACATGGGAGTGAGTAAATACAATGATATGGACTAACACTAAGAAGTATGATCAAGGAAAGGATTCCAAAGTAGAAAGTTGACATACAACAATCTCTACTTCCCAAAAGGAATATATAGGGACCAAAAGAACAACTTTAGTTACCCAAATAAACATGGACATAGATGATCTAGAAGTTGAACCTGGAAACAAGAGAGACAGGGTAGAATAGATCACAGGTGATTAGCAAGCCATAGTGGAGGCTGTAGAAGTGGAATAATAGGATAAAAATGGGTAAGAAGCAACTTCCAACTTGCCAAAAGAAACAACAAAGATGCTAGTGGTAACCATATAACACTTCCCCTCAATGGTTTTGGACATCGCCGAAGCACAACCCAACTTTTCCTCTACAGGGTCAACTCATCCTTGTCCTAACTTGTTCTCACATTATATGGATCTAAAATGGAGGAATGTGAATATAATGAGAAACACATATCCCGAGGAGTGGATGTATCTCACACAAAGTTAGCTTCCCTCTGTAGTGGATCATAAGGAAGGAAACTTCAAGATGTTGGTCTTAGAGCTTAAATCCCTTGTAGCTAAGATGTATGATGATTACAAGGCCACCCAATTTGAATTCAAATATGGGAAATTCAACCTTATGGACAGGGTTGATTTTTATAGGAATTCAAGAGAATTGATATGTAAAGATGTCCTGCAGTCCTTAAGTAACCTTAGAAAAATGCAGTTTGTGGTACAAAAATTTGAAAAGAAGTTGAAACAGGAAAAAGGTGGCCACCAAGGCCAAGAAATTGACCGTTAAGGAGTTGGAAAGCAAGATTGTCACATTAGGATCCAACCCCAACCCCAATTTGATCCCATTACTATGTAGTCACTCATCCAACAAAAAGATAATGAGATTGTTGTGCTAAAAAAAGAAGCTTAAGGTTCCTAATACAAAAAATTGTTCAGACTCATGAATTAGTGGCACTACAAGAGGTAAAAGAAAAAAAATACTCGAATATGTTATAGTTCAAATCCTCAATGGGAGAGTATAGGAATAAAGTGTATGAGAGGGAGCTCGAAATTTCAAGGATGGATCTAGAAAATACCACCATCATATCCCAAACTACCCCTCATCCCATTGAATGGGTTGGGAAACTCTTGATGGACCTCACTATTAAGAAGATAGAAATGGGCCTGTGGGGGGGCAGAGCAAGTGGTAAATGGAATTGTTTGTGAATGGAAGGTCATGAGTTCAAATCCCCCCCAAATTAACCCGTGTGCCATGGTTCGGGCACTGTGGT
>LPNX010130276.1:275252-412685 GCA_001517045.1 Pseudotsuga menziesii
AGACAATATGATATGCGATAAATGATCCCTGGTCATTTTACGAACCATGCGAGCTCCACATATTCTGCCTTGTTTTGCACCGTCAAAGAAACCCACCATATAGTCGGATTGAATGAGAGGTAGAGTGAACTGACAGGTTGGGGTGACTTTTGGCCATTGTAGATAACACATGTAATTGCCAATGATCGAAGAAGATGTAGCTACCATATTTAACTTCCTATGGTCAAAAATGATTGAATTCCTTTGGTGCCAAATATTCCAAATAGCAAACAATAGTCAGTTGTGCAACAAAGCTGAAGTATGAGTCCAAGCTTTCATACTCTCTTCAAAATCATAATTTTTCCAAACAATGGAAACATTTAATCCCCATGAAACTTCCTCCTAGATTGATTGAGAAAAAAGACACACAATGAATAAGTGGTCAATAGAATCT
The DNA here is from genome assembly GCA_001517045.1 of Pseudotsuga menziesii. NCBI lineage: Eukaryota > Viridiplantae > Streptophyta > Pinopsida > Pinales > Pinaceae > Pseudotsuga > Pseudotsuga menziesii. The sequence continues at coordinate 275,686 of LPNX010130276.1, forward strand.
TCCCCTCTACCACAAAGAACAAAGTGAAAAGGCCCATGAAAACCATCTTTTTGGAGTTTTCCCACCACCAAAATCTTCTTTTCTAATAATAATCAGCAAAACAATTGTATTTTTAGTGGATTTTTCTAGTGTCGGATTTCCTAGTGCCACCATATACTAGCGTGATTGTTGACACAAAAATAAAAAGCCTCATAGGACAAATTCTTAGTAACTTGTCCCATTTTTTGTTCCAGGAACACACTAGTCCTCCCTATCTTTCAAACTGATGCCACGGGGATACAAACCTTGACATATCTTTAACATTCTACCATAGGAGACCCTCTGAAACCAAACTATGTTGGTGAGAACTCGTAGTTTAAATATTGTTGTCCCACCATAGAATTCCTTAAATGTGCCAAATTACTAAAACCAAAAGAATTGAAGTGAGAGATATTTTTGTTCGCAAGAGTGGACCAGCCTTTTCCCCTAATAATTGTTAAGTTTTGATGGTTATATCAGATATTATAACATTTAGCATCATAACAGCATAACGATAAGCAAAAATATCACTGAAAGATAGACAAGCATAGCCACACAAAAGAACACAAAGATTTATCCTAGGAAACCCTCATGGGGAAGAAAACCCATCAAAACTTCCTTTGTATAAGATGTATAAAAGACAACCCCAAAAACAGGTTTTCTCCTCCTTATGTTCTCTCTCTCTCTCCCCTATGCGCTACACAAGTGAGTGAGTCTGTGTTCAAATAAGAACCACAACTACTCTATTTATACATATTTGTCAATTGGCTTTTGCACTAGACAAGTCGGCCCCAATAAATTGTTTGGTCCGACTTCACCTAGGAATACTCAAAAATAGTATATTATATTATTTATTAGGGTACTAAAGACCTGACACAAGTGGAGGATTTACATCATGACTCTATGATGACCAAATACAATAGTAACACCCCGTCGAAGGAATAATAACATCTCCCTTGGGTCACATCAGTAAAATAAATTTAGAATATCCTTTGAAGTTACAATATTTCAACACTCCCCCTTAATGACAAGGTTATTCTACTGACAACGTCATCACAAACTATAGGAGAACATAGAGACAATTACAACAGTACATCGAGGTAATACATCTATACGTCACATGAATTTTTCACAATCAATAACTGGAACAGTTACTCTTCTTCTTCTACATCACATGATCACTTGATCCTTTTGCAGCAATGCTTCGATCTTTCGATCCTTCATAGCAGCACTTCGATATTCTTATCCTTTGCAGTAGTACTTCGATATTCTAATCCTTTGCAGCATCACTTTTATCTTTCGATCCTTTGCAAGGGAACTTTGATCTTCTCGATCCTCTGCAACATCACTTCGATCTTCTCGTTCCTTTGTAGCAGCACTTCGATCTTCTCGATCCTTTGCAGCAGCACTTTAATCTTCTGCAGCAGCCTTCAGATCTTCTCGATCCCTTATAGCAGCACTTCGATCCTTTTGATCCTTTGTGGCATCACTTTGATCCTTCTTGATCCTTTGCAGTCGCACTTCAATATACTCAACCCTTCATTGTTGTACTTCGATCTGCTTGATCCTTTTTCGCCACGCTACGTGCAGTACACATTATCTATTTGTGGGATGATCAATCCTGATCACTTTAGGACATAATTCCAAGGACGATGCAATCCTCCATCAGCATGATCCATAAAATCGATCAGTTGAATCATCTACAGCTAAATGTAGATCTCGAACGCACCCAATGCCGACTCTATCGTTCGTGAGGACTCATCACTTTTCATCCATACCACACAGGTTAGGACCACTCACAAGTGAGTGTTATAATATGGTATCTACACTCACGTGTAGGTATACTCTATTATGTAAGAGTATTTTCTACAGAGACGATCTCGATCACATTCAAAATGTCGGCCCAACGTAGAACATCCATACCACACAGGTTAGGACCACTCCCAAGTGAGTGTTATACTACGGTATCGACACTCATGTGTAGGTATACTCAACCATGTAAGAGTATTATCTATAGAGTAGATCTCAATTGCATTCAAAATGTTGTCCCAATGTAGAACATCCATACCACACAGGTTAAGACCACTCCCAATTGAGTGTTATACTACGGCGTCCGTGAGGACTCATCATAGAGCATTCATACCACACAGGTTAGGACCACTCCCAAGCGAGTGTTATTCTATGGAATCTACATATGAATGTAGGCATACTCTCCATACAAAAGTATTGTCTGCAGAGCATATCTTGATTGCATACAAAATTTTAGTCATGTCGTCCGTGAGGACTCGTCGTAGAGCATCCATACCACGCAGGTTAGGACCACTCCTAAGCAAGTGTTATTCTAGAGCATCCACAACTGAATGTGGGTGCTATCCATGAGAGTAACATCTACAGGGCCATCCTTAGCTAGTAAGGAGTACTCTCATGAATAAAGTGTTATATTTGTTATCCTCGTGAGAGGATACTATCATCCACAAGTGAATGTGGGTACTCTCCATGCGAGAGTAGCATCTGCAGGGCCATCCTTACTTAGTAAGGACCACTCTCATGAACAGAGTATTATACCTGCTATCCTCAAGAGAGGATATTATTGTCCACAAGTGAATGTTGGACCTTGTCAGCGTCTTCAAGCGCACTTGGCCTCTTTCATGATGGAGCATCCCTGTCATCCCATCATTGATATCAATCTCATCATCACTCCCCATTTTCTAGGAGGATCCATATTATCAATCTGCTCCACCTTTTTCTGAGGAGGGTTCATAGTCTCGACCTATTCTTCCTTTTTTAGGATAGTCCCATATCTTCGACTTGTTCCTCCTTTCTGAAGAAATTCCAGATCTTCGACTTGTTCTTCCTTTCTGAAGAAAGTCCACATCTTCGACTTGTTCTTCCTTTCTGAAGAAAGTCCATACCTTCGACTCATTCTTCCTTTCTGAAGAAATTCCATATCTTCGACTTGTTCTTCCTTTCTTAAGAGAGTCCATATCTTCGACTTGGTCTTCCTTTCTGAAGAAAGTCCATATCTTCGGCTTATTCTTCCTTTTTTGAAAAGAGTCTATGTCTTCAACCTATTTCTCCTTTCGAGAAGGGTCCATATAATCATTGTTCCTCCTTGCAAGGAAAGTTTGTAGTATCATCATCATTGTTCCTCCTTGCAAGGAAATTATGTAGCATCATCATCATTGTTCCTCCTTGTGAGGAAATCCTTTTCGAACTACACCAAGTTTGGCATGGAAGCTTGGTCACCACATCAGCAACTTGCTCATCGGTACTCACATATTGGAGTTTTATGTCTCCCTTCGGTACCATATTCCACAGGATTATTTGTCATATTTATGCAACTCTGGCTATCACAAAGAATCATTGTGGTATACAACCCCCTGTCAAATAGTCCTGACATCATATTTTCAAAGCCATATGGCTTCCCAAATAGCGGAGCAAGTTGCAATGTACTATGCTTCAGTTGTACTGAGAGAAACATTGGACTAAGCCATGAGATCATGGCAGATCCCAGAGCATAACATCCATCTGAGGTGTTCTTCCTGTATGCGGCACTTCCTGCCCAAGTTGAATCTGTTTATCCATATAATCTATAGTCATGATCTCTACCATAGTAAAGTCCCAAGTTGGTTGTACCTTTATGGTACCTTATCACATGTTTTGCACCTATCAGGTGAACACATCTAGGTTAAACTAGAGATTGACTCAAGGTTTTCACAGCAAAGCATATATCTGACCTTGTGTTCGTCAGATACATCAATGACTCAATAATATGTCTGTACTAAGTCATCTCCACCAACTCTGATGTCTCATCAGACAACAACTTCATGTTGGTATCCAAGGGTGTGGCCATGGTTTCACAATCCAACATATCAAATCAGCATACTTTCCCTAGTTTGAAAAGACTCCTTTTGGGCTCTGCCAAACTTTCAGCCCTAGGAAATAATGCATCAATCCAAGATCTTTCATCTCAAATTCTTCAACTAGATTCTTCTTGCAATCTGTGATCTATTTCTCATTTCTAGTCAGAAATAGATCATCTGCATACAACAATAGTATGTCAGGATCATAACCTTGGGCTAAAGGTTAGGATTAACTTTACTCTTGGTAAAGTCCATGCTTGCCAAGAAGCTATATATTCTTCCATACCAAGCTCTAGGATCTTGCTTCAGTCCATACAGAGTCTTTTTCAACTTACATACATGAGTCACTATGTTTTCGACTTCAAATCCTTATGGCTATTTGATGTAAACCTCTTCCTCAATCACACCATTAAGGGAGGATTTTCTTTACATCCATATGGTGTATATCCCACTTCATCATGGAATCAAATGCCATGATAGTTCTGATGGAAGTGTACCTTTCTTCCTAGAGCAAGTGTCTCTTCATAATCAATTCCCTCTCTTTGAGAGAATCCTTTAGCCACAAATATTTCCTTCCATCAGCAACATGTTTTATCTTGTAGATCCACTTGGAAGATACCACACGCTTTCTTTCTGGTTTGGGTACTATATCCCAAACATCATTTTGGTATTCTTCCATCATTGCTTCTACCATGAGTTCATTCTGTCAGGTCATCGACATATCCTAGTCTTCCGCATTTAAGCTTGAAGGTTGGAACCCACTTTACTCTTGGTAAAGTCTCTATCCATCAAGAAGTTATCCATCATGTTGTACCATGTCAAAGTCAGAGATCTTCTGTAATCACTCCCCTTGAAGCAGAGCATCATCTTCCCTCTACATTCTGTAATGGAGTGATAGGTAGCATGCTCTGCTACTATGTATCCATCTCAGGTTACTAGATACCAAGATCCCTTTATCTTGAACATTGTCGAAAATTTCCTCTTGCACCCATCTGTGAGCTTGTTGTCTTCTATAGGTTTCCATATTCAACTTAGTAGCAAAGGTTAATATATTCATCACTCTAGGTGATCTTTCAAGCTCCTGGATGTGCTTATTTATGGGTGCCTTCTGAGCTCGTACAAAGCCTATTATGTACAAGTGGTTCTTTGCTCAATATATACTTCTACTTCACTGGAGAAGTGTGTCTGGTCAATAGAGTATGTCATACCACAGTCTATTCTTTCTTAGACAAACCACAAACCTTCCTTTGTATACTTATTCTTTTAGATCCATATGGAAGACACTACGGACTTCACTTCATGTCTCAGAATCATATCCTATACATCATTCCTCATGATCAACTATTACTCTTTGATCATAACTTCTTCCATAGCTGGAAGGGTTTGGATCAATGATGTCACCCAACTGTGTCACAGAACTAGAGTGTTTCCTAAGCCTCTTACTTTGGTTTGGAAGTCCCATCATACTTTTCTTCATCTTGGAATATCTCTCATGCCCAAGATGGTCTTCCTCTCTTGAGGTGGATCTGCCGCTCTCTCAAGCTCTTTCTTCTGTCATGGTGTCCTTGACCCTAGGAGCTTTAGGTTCATGTTTATTGGAGTGAATCTTGAATTGTCAATCACTTGTTCTTTGGAACAAGTCTCATACTCCTTTTCATGTAGGCGGTTGTACACGACCTTTTCTACAAGTCAAATGCACCAATTACATGGTTAGAACCATTTCATAGGACATATGCATAACAACAAATTCTTATGCATCATGCAACTATTTAGCTAATACAAAATTCATCCATATATCATGGAAACTTTCTAAATGACTTCCATCTATACCATGACATCATTGATATTGTGCATTAATCCAATATGTCATCAAAGAGGTTTCATTCTAGATAAGTAGCAATGGAGAGTTGTATAGCACAATGGGGTACTTACCCATCACATGTGTATTAGTAGTATACTACAATTAATGCAAACATTTTATCATGCAAAACACACAACATATATAAGAAATACAATTCAAATACTAATCTTTGTTTTCTTTGTCTTCATCTCCTTCTGGATCTGCAACTTCTTCTTTGACTAGTGAGATTGCTTCAATCTCATGCTTGCTTGAAAGCTTTTCTGGAATGTTGCTTCTGGTGGACCTAGGGTTTGATAGAGAAACCCTAATTTTTAAAATTAGGTATCCTTCATATTTTATTGGATAGAAAGATGCGCCTCCTCAAGGTGAGATGAGCAACATACTCATTTTCCCAAAACTGTAATTAGAACTGCAAAATGTCTGATGCCCTAGTTTTCTTCAATTTCTTCTACAAAAATGTCTGATATTGTTTCTATAGTATATCTGAAAGTACTACTCTTATATGTCTGAAACTTCACACTGAGGTATCCTATTATGTCTTATTTTCAACACCACATGTTAGAGAAGAATTGCTTTCACCAATTGGGACTTATGCGAGTTTTCCCAAGGTGACTTATTTCAGGACTGTTCAGCATAGTGAACTTGTACGGACTTCCATGTGTCACTTTTTCCCCTTCAGGGTCTAAAACTTTTATCACAGAAATTAAAGTCTATACCCTATCTAGAACATCTTGTGAAATTTCATTTGGACCTTCATAGCTCGAAATATAGCAATTCTCCCTAGGTGTCTTGTTTAGGGCTAAATCTTGGGAGAGGTTGGAAACCTGTCTTCGAGGAATCATATCTCCCATAATATAGAGAATATGAGGCTAAAACATTTACACAGGGTACATCAAGAATTTATCTTCAGCCTGTAAAAGTTTCAGCTCCTGAGCCTTCTCCAAGCTCTAGATATAGTGAATGTACCAAAACTACTAGTTTTAGTATTTTAGGGTTTTCAAGCATGAAACCCTAATCTTCAATAGCTGTAGTTGTAGCACTGTTTCAGCTGCACAACGACTTCTTTCAAGGTGGCTCTGATATCATGTTAATTTTTTATGCTTATATCAAATCTTATAACATTTAGCATCATAATAGCATAACCACAAGCAAAAATATCACTGAAAGATAGACAATCGCATCCACACAAAAGAACACAAAGATTTATCCTGGGAAACCCTCATGGGGAAGAAAACCCAACAAAAATTCCTTTGTATAAGATGTATAAAAGACAACCCAAAAAATAGGTTTTCTCATCCTTCTGTTTTGTCTCCCTCTCTCTGCTATGCGCTACACAAGTGAGTGATTGAGTGTTCAAATAAGAACCACAACTCCTCTATTTATACATATTTGTCAATTGACTTTTGTACTAGACAAGCTAGCCCCAATAAAATGTCTGGGTCGACTTCACCTAGGAATAGTCAAAAAAATTATATTATATTATTTATTAGGGTACTAAATACCTGACACAAGTGGAGGCTTTACCTCATGATTCTATGATGACCAAATACAATAGTAACACCCCATCAGAGGAATAATAACATCTCCCTTGGGTCACATCAGTAAAATACATTTACAATATCCGTTGAAGTTACAATATTTCAACAATAATTGGGTTGGAGTTTACCTGACTCTGAATTCCATCACCCACAACCCAATCCAACCAATCACGCAACACAAGAACCATTGAAAATAAGCACCACCAAATGTTTGAAGGCGAGGTTGAAAGGAGCTTTGGCCTACGAATCCAATCAGTCACCGAAGATCTACGGAAATATTTTCCTTTTATATTTTGTGACCATAATCCATCTCCAAAAATAACCCTCCATATGCTTTTGCACGCTAAGGACTTTGCAAACCAAAAGAGTTTTTTTAGACCCCATCCCCCAAGGGCTCTGGGAAATGAGAGATTGATCCACATAACTAAGTGCATCCCTTCTTTAGACTTGTTGCTTGTCTATAAACAATTGAAGAGGCTCTGTTGATCTTTGTGCAAGATGCCAATGGGAAATTTTGCAGTTGAGACCCAGTAAACTGGCATGTTTTGAATGACAAATTGAACAAAAATAATATGGCCACCCAATGAAATATAATGGTTATCCCAATGACTGATACAACCTTCAATTTTTTGAACCAATTGTTGTCCCTAAGACAAGTTAGATAGAATTTAGTTCGAATTTTGCTTGGGAAGATAAAGAATCCGATCTCAAGATAAAAAAGAGATGTGACGGAAGAGAATCCACAAAAAAAGGATTAGCGATAAGAGAATCTACGACGGAAGAGCAGCCATGACGGAAGGATTGGAAATAAGAGAAGTCACAGCAGAAGAAGAGAAGAGAAATGAAAACTACTGCTCGGTTGATCGTGGGTAAGGAGTTAGTTAGAATAAAGCATGCTTTTGGTAATAAAGCATCATTGTATTTTGGGTCGATAGTGCCTATTGTCAGTTGTAACTGAATGTACGAGAATAGAAATGGAAGCCTCTTAGCTAACAAAAAAGAGTCGGTTGATTAGGATAGGTAGAAGCTTATAAAAGGGTGAACCCAAGCTGTGTGTGGAAATAATGTCGGTTATTGATTATTTGTTAGAGAAGAGAAGAAGAGAGTCTACTAGCTAGAGGAACGATCCAGGTTGTGTGTAGATCGACAAAGGAGTGAAGGAGAGAGGAAGTAACTAGACCTAAAACTTGAGAGCATGAGAGGAGAGAAGTCTGTCTTAATTGTAAAGAATACCTAGAAAAGAGTCTGCAAGATGAGTGCGCAGACAAAAGGTGCTAATAATATATTTCTCATGCCAAATGAAGAGAACCTTCGTGGTTTTTCCCATATGGGTTTCCACGTTAACTGTTGTTTCTGTGTATCATTGATTAATGTGCTTCTGTCTATTGCATGTATGTTACAAATAAGTAAATTTGAATTTGTTGCTATGCATTTGTTTTTGAAGAATCCCTCATATGTATCCATTGAACTGATTAGTGAATGAATATGTAATAAGGTTGTTATGTTGATTATTATGATATGTGTCAACTGGTAATTAGACTGGTATCTTGAAAGAAAAGACAAGGGATGAGAAGTATAAACCCTGGATTCAGTAAAGTGATGTGATAAGGTACAACAAGAGTATAAATCCCCACCTAAATACAGAAACCTAGTTCTGGAAATTCCAAAAAAGGATATCTTGGGTGAGACTGCATCTGTGTCTCAAGTGTTGTTGACCAATCCCTGCTCTGTCGGGCCAGTATCTGGGTCTTTGTTGATGACTGAGGATATGAACTTGAGTTGACTAGAGGAGAAATACAAGAAATGGTTTCATTTCCAGGAGCATAAATCATTTTAGTGGGGATATGTTGTGGCACCCAACAAAGCCAAAAATTCAAGATTTGGTGGATTCTAAGGCAATAGAATTTGCAAGGAAAGAAAGTGAAGGATCTCGTATGAATTTGATTGAGTGGTTGAAATGATACCTTTATATAGATATTCGTGAGATTTTCTTTTGTGAATTTCCTCTTTTGTTGTATGATTGGTTGTTGATGCTAGCAACACAATGGAGAAAATTTCATAGGGGAGAATCGATAGATTGGAGTCCTCAGTTGATTAAGCACTAAGAAGTGTTAGCAACCCCATATCTAGGACAGTTGAGTTATGGGTTGACAGTATTTTGGAAGGATATATCACTGAAATTTTTTTTGACACAACATAATCGTATAGTAAAGCAGAAAGAATTTTTTTCCAAGGACCTAAAGGTCATTATTTGAAGTCTTTAAAGGTTTGGGTCAAGTTGCGTGTATGTGAGAAATGGATATTAAGAATGGAGTTTGAAGAATAAGGACTTGTGCATAGATACCTAGGATATGTCATAATAGAAGTTCAAGAAAAATGGATCAGAGTAACTTGAGATGTTTCCTGGTGATAGTGAAACTGAAATAGAAGGTGGACGTCTAATGAGTGGACGAATATATTTTTTTGAAAGAGGAGAAGGACTGCGACCGGAAGAGCAAGTTGCAGCACAACCGGAACAAAAGACTACGATTCAACGTCACACTTTGATGAAGGTTCTTGCAACGATGAAGAGGAATACCAATCTATACCTCAAAAAGAGGAATAAGAAGAAGCTCCATATCCAGAGTGTAAGTACACCATACCCACTACTATGCGTACATCTACGGAGGTAAGCTCTATAAACTCATTTCCCAATGGGTTTGTTAATCAAAGTAACAATAGTCATGGGAATAGCAGACAAGGGACTCCCACTAGAAAAATAGTACCTAAAACAAATATAGTGGTCGAAAATTATATTAAGTTACCAATCTTTAATGGAAACGGATTAGAAAACCCAGAGCGCCATTGGTTTCTATGTGAATTCGTGTGGACCGTGCGATGGGTCCAAGATGAAGCCATCAAGAAGGCTCAAATGATCACAACCCTTAGGGGTTGAGCATTGGATTGGTACATGAAATTCTCTATGGTTACGACAAGAGTCCCACATAAAACATTAGATCAAATCCGAGCAAGACTAATAGATGATTTCAGGAAGCCCAAATTTGAGTCGCAGTGCATTACAAATATTAAAGAAATTAAACAATTGCCTACGGAATTTGTTTGGGGTTTTGACCACAGATTTAAGATGTTGATGGATAAAGTAAGTTTCCATATGTCATATTTTTAGCACAAAGAATGGTTTATTGCAGCATTGTTGCTACACATCCAGATCCCCCTGATGCAACAAACTATTGTGACGCAGACCAAGGATCTCGAACTTGCTATGAAATTGGAATCCCCTCATGTTGGAGAGACTGGTGTCAAAATGATGCAAATCCAGTCGCAACTAGCCAACCTTATGTTGTAACTTCAAGATATTAATAAAGGGAAGGAAGTACAATAAGAGCTCAAGTGTACCATATGCAAAACAAAAGGGACACCACAAAGACAAATGGTCGACATATATGAATTATGTCGCATTGGGAGCACCGAGACCGATAAATACATAAGGTATTCCTTGGTGTAGAATATGCAAGAATAGAGGCCATCGGTTGGAAGAGTAATTGTACTTACGAAAGATTGTAAGTGTGTCGGCCAGTTTATACTACAAGTTTTGTCGATTAGTAGGGTAAGATGAGAAAGACTGCATGGCATACCAACTACTGCAAGAGAGATACTTAGTTAATGAAGAATGACGAACAATTACAAGCTGAGAGAATGCAGATTCAATATCCATCAGTTCAATATCCTCAGAAACAATACCCTCAGAACCAATACCCACAACAACAATACCCTCAACCCAGGGGGGTAAGAAATTTTAGAGGCCAAAGACAAGGAGGAGGATTTTGATGCAGGAGAGGCCAAATCATATGTTATAATTGTGGGAAACCCAGACATTTTGTCAAAGACTGCACGAGTCCAACTACGACATGCTCGTAGTGTGAATATTTTGATCATACTATCGAGAAATGTTCGCAGTTGATTGAGAAGTGAAAAAGCTAGGAATGTGGGAAATTCAAATCCACCACAGAATTCCAATCCGAACCTCAATCAGAATATCCAAAAGATATCTGGTGAACCAAGGGAACCACATAAAGTTGTCGTAACAAGAGGAGGTGTTGCGTCGAGATTATATCAAGAACCATGTATGGGAAACCACGGGTGTGACCAACGACACAAAGGAAAGCACCCTTTGACATCCAAAAGTAAAAGAAGTATTATTGGACATGCGACAAGAACTCATGGACAAAAATCAAGCGTCGAATTTAGGAAGACCAATATTGGAGATGCCTGAAAGCTTTGATCAACTACTATGAAAGTAACCAACCAGAAAGGTGAGTAAAATAAAAGAACTCTTTAAATTTTGCTTAAAGCTAATCTAAGATAAAGATTATGTCCCATAATTGACAACTTTGATAGAAGAACCCCAAGAAGAGGTGCGACCAGAAAAAGGGGTTAATCATATCAGGAAAAGATTGAAGACTGGTCGCAAACTAAGGGTGACTGCACAAATAGCAGACTATGATATGGATTATATTATTCCAGACTTGGGCTCCGATATCAACATTTTGACTATAAAAACACATGAGAGCATGGGAAATTTGAGACTCATATGGCCTCCTATCCAGCTCCGATTAGTGAATTAGTCAAAGGTTCTACCTATCGATCGACTAACTCAAGTGCCCGTTGAAATAGAAGGCCTGAAAACTTATGTTGATTTTAAAGTGATTGACATTGTGGATGATACAAATCCATATCCCACACTTCTAGGGATTGACTGGGCGATTGATAATCAAACAACTATAAATTTTAAGAAAATAATCTTAACATTTAAAGATTTAGAGCTAAGGGTGGTCGCACCAATTAATCCACTGGAAGGATAGAGATATGTCGACCAAGTGAATAGTGAAGGAAAAGGAGATTATCTAGACCAGATTTATAACATCACGTCTACAAGGGATGACTATGTAAACCCAATGACTAATGAAAAGTTCAGTTGGGGAAATGTTAGTTCCTGTACATCGGATTCTGGAGAAGCCTTGGAAAATTGGTAGAACCAATCGCATGAAGTATCAATGAGAATATGCATAAGAATTACACAGTCTATACGATGGATAGGTAGTGAAACAAGTGAGCTACCCACATATGAAGGCTTACCTAACCTAGCATCTTTTCTAACATAATTTGAAGACAAAGTTACAAAACATCAACACTTATCAACTATGGAATTTGCGTTGAAGGCCACACCTACTAGATGGTGGGTCACACAAGCAATCTATCTGAGACTCGCCTCAATGTCGAAAATTGATGGAGATATGATTTTGAGAGAAGATCAGTTATACTGGTTAGAAGTCAAATGATTGACTAATCCTGTTGAGCACACTGAATATTGCCGTGCGACGTGGGAGGCATACCCGCAACCAGAATGGGTTCATCATTTTGTACATACATTGGATATGATACCAAGGAAATGGTACACGTCGATTGAATTGTGACGAGGGACTCTTGAATGGGATGAACTACTTGTTATTTTTACATAAGCATTCGAGTTTGTCGATGACGATCCTTCGATTGATGTTGCGTTGCAACTGATTAAGTCGAATATATTCAAAGATATCCCTATATTGACACCAAACTCAAATCAGAGCATCGTGACAGTCCAACACTGGATGGAGTGCTATAATGTGATGGGTGGACCTGATGATGATGAACCACGAGACACGAACATCCCATAATTTAAAGGAACTTGCACAGTGGAGGGACTTGGTATTTCAAGTAACCAATTCCTAAATCCAATAGAAATCAAGAAAGTAAACATTAGATCTCTAGAGAATCCCAAGTGCACCAACATCAGGGATTATTGGGATGATGAAACTGTCGGGAGGATCACAGACTTACTGCATGAATTCTAGCACCTATTCCCTACAAGATTTTCAAAGATGAAGGGGATTGTTGGAGACCTTGGAGAGATGAAGATATGGTTAAATCATGTGCACGATCTGCGAAGTAGTGACCATACCTACTGAATATGCGGTATAAATAAAATGTAAAGACAAAATTAGATCGAATTCTAGATGCGGGTATCATAGAACCGGTTGAAGAATTGAAGTGGATCAGCCTAATAGTAGTGCAATATAAGAAGACTACTAGTGAAGTATGCATCTGCATCAACCTAAGAAAGCTTAACGATGCCTGCCTACATGACCCATTTCTGACTCCATTTACATATGAGGTATTAGAAAGTGCTAGGAGTTAAGAAGTTTATTCTTTTACTGATGGGTTCTCTGGATACCATCATATCAACATCGCAAATGAAGATCGACACAAGGAAACCTTTGCGATGGAGTGGGGTTTTTTCAATACACAGTCATGCCCTTTGGACTCAAGAATGCTCTTGCTATATTTTCTAGGATAGTAGTGGTTGCGTTCAAGGATTTTATTCATAAGTTTCTTGAGGTATACTTCGATGACTAGATGATGTTTGGGCTCATAAAGGATCACATTGAGAGCCTCATAATGATGTTGGAATGGTGTCGACAGTGCCAAATTTCATTGAATTTAAAGAAATGTATTGTTTATGCCCCATTTGGAATTCTGTTGGGCCATGTCGTTTGTCGCGATGGAATCCTGGTCAACCCTACTAAAATTGCAATCATCGTCGACCTACCACCCCCTACGACAGTGAAGTAGCTTAGAACGACATTGGGAGATACATGATACTATATAAAAATTATCAAAGGATATGCAGAGGTAACTGCTCCAATGGAAAATTTGTTAAAAATGATATTAAGTTCGAGTGGACAAAAAAATGCTAAGAAAGTCCGGATCTCCTGAAGAAAAAGATGGTCACAACACCCATACAAGTTTTTCCATACTAGAAGAAGGAATTTCATGTACATTTCGATGCGTAGTCTGTCGCACTCAACATTGTACTTGCGCAACCTTGCGAAGGATCCATTGATCGTCCTATTGCCTTCATTAGCAGGAAATTGTCAACACCATAGAAGAATTGCACTACGACTGAAAGAGAGGGCTTAGTTATGGTGTATGCACTACAAAAAAAATTGACACTATTTGTTAGGTGGACATTTCAAGATGTTCATAGACTATTCAACGTTGAAATATCTGGTGAACAAGACAATGTTGGGGGGGGGAGATTTGTCGGTGGCTCCTCCTTCTCCAATAATTTGATTTTGAAGTTATTGTTAAGCCACACTGGATAAACTCAGGACCAGACCACCTATTGAGACTTGAAAGTGGAGAAGAACCTGTGAACCTTGACGATAGTCTTCCTAATGCACAACTATTTTTTCTATTTTTAATCACGATGTTTCATGACCAATACACATATATTATACATTTTTTTAGTATGGGGTATGCACCTAAAGGATTTAATACTGCACAGGGAAAACAATTAGCGGTGTGAGTTGCAAACTTCCAATTAACAGTTGGACATCTATATAAAATGGGAGTGAATGAAATTCTTTGTCGTTGTGTATTGAAACATGAGCGACCAATGACATTAATGAAACACATGCCAGTGTCGCAAGATACCATCATGATGGAAAAGTTATAGTGTGCAAGATATTGCAAGAAGGATTATGGTGTGCCACTTTGCATGCGGGTGCTAGAGAATATTGTCGCAACTGTGATATCTGTCATAGAACTGGAAAACCATCGCAACGGAATAAAATGCCGCTAGTACCTCAAATAATTTTGTTGGCATTTGATAAATGGGTTGTTGATTTTGTCGAACCTATTAACCCACTAGCAAAGCGAACAGGTGCAAAGATACATTATTACTATGATGGATTACCTGACTAGATGGGACGAAGCAATGCTAGTAAAGGATTGTACTCCTGTGACTGCTACCAAATTTCTGTTCGACAATATTGTCACTAAATTTGGATGCCCAAAAATTTTGATAAGTGACCAGGGCACACACTTTGTCAATCAATTGATCGAATAATTAACTAAAGAATTACATATCCAACATAGGAAGACAACGCCATATCACCCACAAGTGAATGGTGTTGTCGAAGCATTCAACAAGATCCTCGAGGATGCATTAACAAAGATTTGCAATGTCCAAAGAGACGACTGGGACCAGAAAATTTTTGCGGTGTCGTAGGCATATCACACGACCTGTAAGAAGTTAACAAGCCGAACTCGAATCCAGTTAGTGTATGGACAAGAGGTTGTCATGCTGAAGGAATACATTGTACATAGTTTAAGGATTATTGCAATCACGAAAATGACTGATGGTGGTGCTATCGAAGAAAGACTGTCGCAGCTTGTCCAGCTAGAGGAAGAACGTTTTCCCGTCGGTTATTACCAAAATGTCGAAAAGCATCGACATAAAGTATGGCATGATCGACACATTAAGAATAATGAATTTTAGGTCAAAGAAATTGTCTTCCTCTATGATAGTAATTTCTTAATGCATATTGGCAAGCTGAAAACACATTGGTTGGGGCTTTATGTTGTCGTCCAAATCACTGAAGGAGGCGTAGTGCAACTGGGAACATTAGATGGAACACCTCTCAAAGGATTATTGAATGGAACTTGGATAAATCCTTACCAGGATAGCCGCGACTTGGTCAATTGAAAAAAAATTAATAATAATAATAATAATAAATTAAAAAAATTAAAAATAAAGAAAAAAATGCAGATTTATGAATATTTATGTTTTGTGTTGCAGAAAACGTGTTAGTTGAGGAAAAATAAAAGTGTTCACACACTATCTATATGTCGCAGAAGAAAAATAATTGCGCACACTCCGTTTTTCGCAAGGGATGAAATGTGTCCAAGGCTAAATACTTGTTGCAAGAAGAAACGAGTTATCGCATGAGGAAATTTGGTCACAAGGAGAGAACTGGTCGTAGTTGAATTACAAATGCGGGAGATTTTGACGACATACTTTTTGGTCACTTCTGTCATCATTACAAAATAACTACAATTGAAGTGACATGGAAAGTGACAGTTGAGTGGCAATTTCCTTGTAATGATTCAGATGATTGCCCCATGTGACGGAAATAGTTGCCACCTTTCCAATGTATTGCCCACTCGTGCGAAGGAAAGAATGCTTGAATGGACGAATGCATATCATCTTTGCATCGAAGTATTATTCATTATGTTTACTTCCAACCGAGTAAACTGAGCTATTGTGTTTGTAACTCAGAGAGCCAAGGTGACTTTTCATAGAGTATGGTAATAGATATTTGCAGTATAAACACTGTTACAGAATCCAATGTCATGACCCCTTCACCAATGCCCATTATGGACAATGCCGCATATGTTCCACCGTAGGATGTGGTTGCAGAAGAAGTTGAACGAATCCCATTCGTCCCTGAAGTGAGGTTAAAACCAGACCCACTTGACACGTCGAAGAGGAAATGGTCCAATAGTCGAAAGAAAACAACAACAACACCATCAAATGTTGAATAACCACGCTTTGCCACCATGCTGCAAAATTATTTTCCGCCCAGACCAGTTGATGTGTCTAAAATTCGAATTCCAAAGAATGCAAGGTACCCACTGGTAGCACCGACTATACCAAAGGGAGTTCGAATAACGATGAACATACTCCTAAATCTCAAGAAGATTATCTTTGTCGACTGCGACCTAAGGAAACTTCCAGAGTTCACAATTGACAATTACATGATTATTGTCTGCGAGACAAAGGATGGCCCTACCCATTTAGTTCTAATGGATTGGGAAAGAGGACTATAAAAAGTTGGTTTGTTGTTACTCATGCATATGCCACATTTCGACCGTAGTGTGAAGGTGAATTCATGTGTTAAAAAACTGCTATTGTCATTCCATGGTGTATTTCTATGCCTAGACCAGAAGATTTATGTTGATGTCGAGCTTATAGTAGCAATTACAGGACTCCCACTTGCAGGTGTCGACCCCACACGATTTTTTTGCTGGAAAAGAATAAGACAATTTCTTCACGAATAAGATCAAAGAAAAGTACGACCTGATTAGAGACACCAGAGGCTTTTCCATCGCCTCTATCAACTATTATACCATTCGGTTTATAGTTAAAGTCCTATCTACCAAATTGTTGCGAAATATGCAACCGAACCAGTGCACCACAAGGTTGATTGATGTGGAAGAGTTATGTGTAGAAGGTGTTCAACTCAACTTGTCGCAATATTTGATAAATGAGTTGTTAGCAAATGCAGAGGAGGCATAGGAGAAAGATAGTGCATTTCATTATTCATGGCTACTTAGTTTAATTCCATTTGTTGCATGGGAAGAAATAGCAAACTACCATGGGGTAGATGTCCCCATTTTATGTCAAGGAGATCGATTCCAAAATATCTGGTTCGAAAAAGACTTAAAGCAGAGGTAAAAAGACAACAATGTAGAGTTATTTTTGCAAGAAGAGGCCCTGCGATATCATGTCAAAAAGTGGGCCAAAATTACTGAGGCTACCGTTAGGTAGTTCATAAACATTATCAGATTTTTGGTCGTGTCCCATCATATCTTGTTTCAACTGCGACAAGGACCACAACGCCAATGGCTTGTGACACAATATCAACTATCGGTTGTAGAAATTGACGCTGATATTCAATATTGGCTAAAAGAATGGAGAGTTCTTGTTTTGCAGATGACTAGTTATCAGAAGATGAAGAGGTACGACAAAACAATCCACCGACACGGAAGGATAGGGGATAGGGAGAAAACCCACTCGAGGAAAACCTAGAGGAAATCCTAGAGGAAATCCAGAACATAGCCAGAAGGAGTCAAGCATGACTCCAACAAACCCAATAGTAGGGGAAAAGAGGAAACAAACAAAGAAGTCTGGAAGGCATCATAAGAAGAGGAAAGGAAACAAATCGGTTGGAACTGTCGGCCTTACCAACGATGATTATACATTGTTGACAGAAACAATGATTGAAATCTCCAATTAAAGCCTCAAGAAGATAAATGAGCAGCAAACAGAGTTAACCAGCAGTATCACATACTTATTACAAACACTTTGTAAGGTAATGAAAGAAGTAAGAGTGGCGGTCGACTACATACCACAATTGTCTAAGTTGCAGGACTTAACTAGCCCATCAGAGGAATGTGTTAGTGATGTGTCGATACCCATCCCACCAATAAAGACTAAAGTGTTGGGTGAAGCACGAAACTTGGCGACAACAGAGCTAACTTCCATGGCCAAAAGCTTGGACCATGTCACTATATATTTCTCTACACTGCCGATGTATGAAGTATATGTCATTGAGAATGTCATAGTAGCAGAAATGAAGGTCAGAGAAGGCGCATTAGTCAAGCAAGTTAGAAAATCAAAGAAGACTATTCATAAGATGAACAAAACAATCGAAGAAGTAGAACATAAAGCTAAGACCTGGGAGGGAAACAGGCACCGGCTCCACGCAGCCGTAACACCCAACAATTTTACCGATGAAGGCATTAACAATGAGATGTTTGCGGAAGCCAAAGTGTTTTGACTTAGTGAGATTGCAGAGAACGTCCATAAGAAATTTAAAGAGTTGGAATCACAAGTGACACCCAATACACCTCCAAAAGTACTAGAAGAGAGAAGAAATGTTGCCACAAATGTTGCGGAGATAATAGAAGAGGTCGTGTTAGCTGGAATATTTCACCTACTGCGGACAGCAAGGTGTTCCACCAATCTAAATGGTTCAGATCCAGAACAAATAGAGGACAGAGGTTGAAGACTCTCCCTAGACGCTGTAGATATCTGGAATACAAGGCTTTGACAGGTCACCTGTGTACCTGCAAAAAAGCTCAACACGAAACGAATCAAAGCAACCAAAATATGATCTACTAATCTATGCTAGTGACTAAGGAATCTAGCAACATATATATGCGAAATCACAACAACAACATCATATGTGGGACATAAATCAACTTGCATTAGAAATATGAAGAAGTTTACAACCAAGCCTTAGTGTTGACATGCATCTCCATGAAACTAGCTCTTCATCCCCAAAAGCTCTAACTCTAGCTCTCTATTCTCTCTCCAAATGATCTTGGGCCAAGAATCAATCCAACAGCATAACAATACCTTCAATGTTCTCCCCTCAACCATGGCTATGAGTTCATATTTATAGGGCTTTAATGGATAGGGATGGTTGAGAAATTAGTGGGTGAGGTGGCCTCTAAGATCCTAGGATGAGGGATCTCAAGCTCAACCAACCCACAGCAGTAGGGATAAGGCAGTACATAAGGCTTATCATCTAGAACCCTCGAGAAACTTCTCTTTTTTCCTTTTTACCAGGCTACCGTGCTTCTCCTTCTATGACAAAGTGGTTCTGGTAATAACTGCCTATGGACCAAGGGCAATGGGCGGTGGCACTGCTTGCGGACAACTGATGAAAGGCGGTGCGAGTAGGGGTACCGCTCCTGGATAAAGGGGCATGCGCGGTGTTGGGAATTTGTATGACATATTGATGAAAAACCATTTAGTTTCCAGTCCAGAAGATGGGATTCAGGGCAAGTAGGTATGTCAAATGTCTTATCACATGATGGTGATAGGATATTGGTATAACAGGATGCCCCCCAAAGCATGAGTCTTAGAGTGATACGATAAACGAGAGCTTTGAGAACAAGTCATCGCCAAGATAAGAAAATGTCGGCTCGATCGGAGTATGCAGTCAAGTAGGCATCTGTAGTACATCAATATGTTGACTCATAGACACAAGTAACCAAACTCATAGCTGCAAACCAATACAAGGAAGATCCATGAGTGGAATAAACAAGCCTGGCTACTAGAATACAGCGTAGATCCATGTGATAGAGGACTTAAACTTGGACATAGCTACCAGACATACAACGTAGATCTATGTCATACAGACACAAATTTGAGCATAGCCACGACCATACAAATGTGGATCCATGCTAGATATACAAAACTCCATCGCAACCTGGGGAAAAAGCAATGAGCGCTTTTAAACAAATGCCCAGGGTCTTTGTCTCATCTTCCACAAAGTACGATTCTATCCATGTGATTACAATGATCTGAAGTCGAACATGGTAGAAACCACTTGATTATCGGCCAATGATGTGAACCGTTACAAGTGCAAGGGAGATCACCATTAATGTCAATGATTCCCAAGGTACCCTAGTACAATCTACTGAGTGCGAATAGATGTCCTAATGTCGAACACCCAGTTGATTCTATTGATCAAAGGTCAATGATGTGAACCTATATCGAGAGCAAGAGAATTTGTCATTAAGGCATACAGATCTCAAGGTACTAAATATTGTTTCTAAGACTATTTCCCAGATAATGAGCTGATGTCGATGGGAATAGTCTCGTCGAAGGAGGGCCATGATGAGTCCCACATCGACGACACAAAACTCAGAACATAGTTCTGGAATGATGTGAATGTAGTAACCATATGACTAACTCAAATATATTGACACAAAGACTGTGTAGACTGCAGAAGTAAAACTTCTTCAGATCCCCTTTGAACATTGGGCGGCACAACAAAATGACTTGGCAGCATGACTAAACAGGACAGATACACAATGCGACAGTGGACAATGCACTCTTTTGAAAGACTCAAAGGATTGACATGACTCATGAAAGTGGATTGTCACAGGGATCAGCTGAATACCCAATTGACTGACATGATTGTGCAAACAAGTGCAATGTTCAAAGGTAACGACAAACAACTGCCATTATTTACAAAATGGTTCCCTTCCCATTTTCCCCACCATGATCGATGAGTGCCTCTTTTCAGTTTTACGAGTTCAAATAGGGTAACAAACACTCGATATAGCTTGTCAGAAGACAAGTCCAGTCTCATATGTTTTACGAACCTGAGAGAGGAGGGGTTCATTCCGAAACGGGCCTCTCAATGTTTAATTTAACGAATCCACTGAAAGAAAACTCGGTATCGTTCATGTTTAGAGAGTATGAACGAATACAGAAGAAAACTTCATGGGGGTCCTTTTTCATATGATTTAGTCTCTAAGGCTCGAAAAAGTGTAAAATCACACCTTAGAGAACTCTTCCAGTCATGATTGGCTGGAGTTATCCTTTTTCATAAATAGTCCAATCTGAACCGAAAAAGAGATAACCTACCGTTAGACGGATGACTCTTCAAATAATTTAACGAGCGTGATGAAGACAAGATCACTCGACGATCTTTTCGTATTTAGGGAGCCTGAAAAGAGTTTAAAGAGAACTCCATTAACCTTTTTCATGTTTGAATCCAGAGCATGAAAAAGTAATAAACTAAGCTCAAACCACTTTTCATGTTTTAACCAGAGCAAAAAAAATGAAAAGTAAGCTCAACACCATCTTACTGTTTTTAACAAGCTCAAAGATCAGTTGAAAGAATGCTCAAGGATTGGTTTCATTTTTATGCAAGCTCGAAACCAATGGGTAAATTATGCTTGAAAAAAATCCCATTTAACATGATATACAGAGGTTGGAATCATGCCCCCAGCATGATTGCTAGCGAAGCTTACCCCTAGCATGGTTGCAAGCGGCTCGACATGCCCCCAAGCTTCATTTCATTGGACTATTCTTCTTTTATACCCAACCTAAAAACCTAGTTACTAATGTGAAAATGTTCACCAGGGGGGTAGGAAGAACGAGAATCGGGCAGGCGAAGGTTCAAGTTCTAACACTAAAGTGAAGACTCAAATCAAGGGAAGGGGATCTGTTTCATTTTTACACAAGCTTGAAACAAAAGGTAACTATGCTTGGAACATGATTTCATTTTTATGCAAGCTTGAAACCAAAAGGTAAACTATGCTTAGAACATGGTTTCATTTTTATGCAAGCTTGAAACCAAAAGGTAAACTATGCTTAGGGAAACCTACTTCATTTATTTAACGAGCTTGAAATAGAAAATGAACTATGCTCAGGAATGATTTCATTTTTAGGCAAGCTTGAAACCAAAAGGTAAACTATGCTTGAGGAGATCCATTTCATTTTTTAACGAGCTTGACATAGAATGGGAACTTTGCTCAGAACATGGTTTCATTTTTATGCAAGCTTGAAACCAGAAGCATAAACTATGCTCTAGACATGATTTCATTTTTATGCCAGCTTGAAACCAAAAGCGTAAACTATGCTTAAGGAGTGGTTTTATTTTTTAACGAGCTTGAAACCACGGGGTAAACTATGCTCAGAACATGGTTTCATTTTTATGCAATCTTGAAACCAAAAGCTTAAACTATGCTCTAGACATGATTTCATTTTTATGCAAGCTTGAAACCAAAAGCATAAACTGTGCTCTAAAACCTGCTCCTACCCAACATGATATCCAGAGGTTGGTAGGTTGCCCCCATACATAAGAAGCTAGAAACTTAACTCCAATATGAAGTCCAGAGGCTGGAGCCATGCCCCCCATTTTACCTATGATAGGAAGAAGCACAGGGTAAACTATGCTTAGAACATGGTTTCATTTTTATGCAAGCTTGAAACCAAAAGCTTAAACTATGCTCTAGACATGATTTCATTTTTATGCAAGCTTGAAACCAAAAGCATAAACTATGCTCTAAAACCTGCTCCTACCCAACATGATATCCAGAGGTTGGTAGGTTGCCCCCATACATAATAAGCTAGCAACTTAACTCCATTATGAAGTCCAAAGGCTAGAGCCATGCCCCCCATTTTACCTATGATGGGAAGAAGCTAACTAGAAGAAGGGGAAGGAACCACAAGAACATGCGGCACATTCAGGGCAGTCTGATTACTAGGAGTAATGCGATGGTCAGGTGTAACAAAGGAAAGCTGATCAATGGTCACAATCTTCCCATCATGGGGAAAATGCATAACTCTAAAGAGTGTGGACACTACGGCTTTCATGGCATAAACATAATCATGTCCAAGGATTAGATTAAAATCTAAAGGACCTTGGACCACCATAACATCAATGTAGACAGTTTTCCCTCCTAATGTAATAGGCAAGTGAGGAAGGATCCCTAAAGGTGCAGTAGGCCTTCTATTAAAAGCTAGTATCTGATCGGTGGCTGGCACAAGCTGAGGAGAACCTAAAGCTTGCCAAGCAGTTGAGGATAGAATACTAATAGAAGCACCTTTGTCAACAATAGTGCGAAGTATCTGCCTAGCAATAACATTCACAACTATCTGGAAAGGAACACTCGAATGAAGATGAGACTCTGTTAGGTTACTCCAATTAAAGGAAATAACCTCATTACTTGGAGAGGGTTTTGTCGAAACAGACAAAATTTCCTCTTGTCGAGAACAATCAGAACGAAGCATGAAAACTTCGGCAGGTTTTGGTTCATTCTCTACTGGAAGAGAAGAACAAGACGAAGATTTGGTCAAAGAGACTACTTCAGTCTTAACACTCTCTGATGAAAGAGTGGGATCGGGTGGAGATGACGTCGACTCGACCACTTCAACTTCACTCTCCAAAGGAAGAGTGGGATCAACCACAGATAATTCTGAATCGACCACTTGGTCAACTAGTGGGGGATCGAGGGATAACTTACTATCACTTGTTGGAATCACCTGTTGATGATCAGTAATATTTTCCAACCAACGTGAAGCTTCATCCATTCTTGGACAAAGAAAAGTACGATGCATAGCCTTGCATATCAAACAAGGATACAAGACTTTACCCTTCGACCTTTTATCAATGGGTCACTGGTTGAGAGAGTATCGTCAACATGATGATCAGAGGTTGATGACACAGATGGTTTGGATCTTTTAGACCACTCTTCTTGTACATGGGAGAGACCGAGACACTCCTTAAGAAGGTGGTCCCCCTTGCAAAGTTTACAAGGGAACTTGGGTTTTCCAGGTGTTCTCTTAGAACGGGCACCATCAAGAGCAGATGGTTGCTGCCTCTTTCTTATCCTTCTTCTTTTTGCCCTTCCCTTTCCTTTTCTCCTTATCCACGTGACTACTAACCATAGAGCTTTGGTCAAGCGAAGAAGAAGGAAGGGATGAAGCAACAACCGATGAAGAAGGAGAGGGATTAGGTTGAGATCGATCCTCTCCCGAAGGAGAGGTGACATTTGAGACATTAGGTGTAACAAGAATTACCGGATTAAATAGCCAAACCGACAATCCTATAGTTAATTCAGGAAGATTTAGAGTGGCAATAAAGGGAGGACCAATACCTTCACTTGGAGGGAATACAAAAGGCACACCTTGGAAAGGGACCTCTTGAGTGGTAGTCCCAGATGAGGATTCCATCTCTAAACTCTCTAGAAACCCCCTAACTACCATGCACAAGCAAGTACTACTCAAACTAAAAGCAACAAGCAAACATGTGAAAGGAGTGGATAAGAGTCAGGAATCTCACAGGACAGGCCAAAAGGATAACTCAAATGTTGAGGATTCCTAAAAGGGTCTCTCGATATACATAAGGTATGAGGGAGCTCAAATCGGTAGTAGTGTTGTCTAATGCATAACCGTACACAAGCGGCCTTTTGATATACAATCGAGTACGTGAAGTACCTTTCTATATACCTCAAGGGTACGTGAAAGGTCGTTCGATATACCGACGGTATGTGGAGGAACCGCGTGAGTCCCGGGATGTAATGCGGACAAATAACGACAACTCCTATGCTTAACGACACCCGAACACATCTCTAACTTATCGCTCAAATTGCTAAAAGTTTTAACCTAGTACTATCGTTAATTTTATCTTATGCGTTTAGGTGGAACCATGGAGTGAAAACTTGAATTTAAAGAAGATGCATACTGATCTATATGATAGTGCAAGTTTTCCTCTTCAATGAATTCTACCTAAGAGAGTGAGAGAGATTTACTTTTCTTCCCAAAAAATGCACGCCCAAATGCAAATGCAATTCTATCTTTTCAAACGAAAAGTGAAATATCAATGCACCCCAAACAATCTTCAAAGCAAATAAAAAAGAGATTTAGAGAACATATAACAAAATAAAAAAATGTTTCCTATCTTTTCATGGTTGAAAAAGACACATAAAAAATTAATGGAAAGATGATTTCACTAACGTTTCCCAACAAATCTAACTCTAATGCATGCAAAGCTGAAAACATATATTTATTCTCAATGAAAGTAAGATCTAGAATTTCAAACAATCATGCATAAAACAAGAAGAAAATCATTTAACAAACTTGCGAATAAAGCAAAAGAGAGAGAAAACTAAAACTTCTCTTTGAAACAGACAAGGAAACAAAGAACCAATCTTTCCTACCAAGCACTGAAAAAATCAACATGCGGAAGGAAACAAAAATCACCCCAAGCAAAGAAAGACTCAGAACAACATGGATCACTCATGCATTCCAAGTCCAAAACAAACCGAAACCTACTCATGAAAATGAAATGTATATTTCCAATTCCAATGAATAACATCTACAGAAAAGAGCAAGAGGTTTCAAGCAAAGAAAATAATGCAAAATCTAATGCAAGAAACATAGACTCTCTTTGAATGCAAAGGGAACATAACAATCAAAGCGACTATAGATTTTTTTTTTTTAAAGTACACTTCATTTTCATCAAAAAGTAAGCCAAAAACACACAAAAAATCAAAAGACAAAGTCTGGAATAGGGCCTACCTGTCACCGCGCAGATGAAGCTGCTGACAGGCGGTTTTGAGGCAGAACCGCTCCTTGGTCACTAGATTCAGGTGGTGGCACCGCTCCTTGCCAACAGAACATGTGTGGTTCCCTGTAAAACTCCAAAACACAAAGAGAACGATAGATCAAGTCAGTAAAAGACCAGATCAGGGTAAAGGTTGATAGATTGAGAGTGGAAACAGAGCATAAAAGACCGAAATGACTCAGATCTGAATAGATCTAGAGGTTTCAAACCCAAACAGAGTCAATCAAAGAGTAGATCTGACTGAAGAGAGTTGAAGAAGGAGCCTGGATTCAGAGAAGAGTTTCAGACTGAGGAAGATCAGAATGACTGATACACAACTTTTTTCCCCAGCGGAATCGCCAGATTTGTTAGCTGGAATATTTCACCTCCTGCGAACAGCAAGGTGTTCCACCGATCTGAATGGTTCAGATCCAGAACAAACAGAGGACAGAGGTTGAAGACTCTCCCTAGATGCTATAGATGTCTAGAGTACAAGGCTTTGACAATTCACCTGTGTACCTGCAAAAAAGCTCAACACAAAACGAATCAAAGCAACCAGAATATGATCTACTAATCTCTGCTAGTGACTAAGGAATCTAGCAACATATATATGCGAAATCACAACAACAACATCATATGTGGGATAGAAATCAACTTACATTAGAAATATGAAGAAGTTTACAACCAAGCCTTAGTGTTGACATGCATCTCCATGAAACCAGCTCTTCATCCCCAAAAGCTCTGACTCTAGCTCTCTATGCTCTCTCCAAATGATCTTGGAACAAGAATCAATCCAACAGCATAACAATACCTTCAATGTTCTCCCCTCAACCATGGCTATGAGCTCATATTTATAGGGCTTTAATGGATAGAGATGGTTGAGAAATTAGTGGGTGAGGTGGCCTTTAAGATCCTAGGATGAGGGATCTCGAGCTCAACCAACCCATAGCAGTAGGGATAAGGTATTACATAAGGCTTGTCATCTAGAAGCCTCAAGAAACTTCTCTTTTTCCCTTTTTACCCAGGGTACCGCGCTTCTCCTTCTATGACAGAGCAATTCTGGTAATAACTGCCTATGGACCAAGGGCAATGGGCGGTGGCACCGCTTGCAGACAACCGATGAAAGGCGGTGCGAGTAGGGGTACTGCTCCTGGATAAAGGGGCATGCATGGTGCTGGGAATTTGTATGACAGATTGATGAAAAACCATTTAGTTTCCACTCCAGAAGCTGGGATTCAAGGCAAGTAGGTATGTCAAATGTCTTATCACATGATGGTGACAGGATTTTGGTATAATAGGTCGAGGCATTTTTTGCCAAAGCAGTCGAGCCAGTTTCTCAAATGTGGGAAGCTTTTATTCACGATGATGAGTTAGAGAAATTCGTAGCACAGTTGTGCACTTCTGAGACATAGGTGAATCAGTTGAATAATAAGATGAAGAAACTTCCATTAGTATAGAAAATGGCTATCTTCCGACATGAAGAGGCTACAGTAGCAGGTCACAACATTGCAAACACAACAACAAAAGAGGACTGACAGGATCGTCGAATTGCAAGCATAAGTAGAGAAAATTATAGTTATAATTCAACATGTACACCAAAAAGTGCGACAAGCAGTAGAGTCAACAAGACTTATAACTTCAAAACACAGCAGTTTAGAACTTGTCAAAAATTTGAAGAAGACAGAAACAAAAGTACGAGAGGAGACTAAACGCATAGTGAAAATCTTTCTGGATTTTCAAAGTAAAGTTGTAACAATGGAGGTCTTAGAGTAATGTGGCTCGGGACGAGCCACGGGGGAGTGTTGGGAGATTGTTGTTCCTAGGACAAGTTAGGTAGAATTCAGTCATAATTCTGCTCGAGAAGATAAAGAATTTGGTCACAAGACAAAAAAGTGATGCGACGGAAGAGAAGCTGCGATGGAAGAGAAACCACGACGAAATGATTGATGATCAAAGAAGCTGATATGGAAGAGCACCACAGTGGATGGATTGGAAATAAGAGCAGGCATAATGGAAGCAACCATGACAGAAGAAGAGCAGAGCAGTGTAAAGGACAACTCGATTGTTCGTGGGTAAGGAAATTGTTAGAATAAAGCATGCTTTTGGTAATAATGCTTCATTGTATTTTGGGCCAACAGTGCCTATTGTCAGTTGTAACCGAATGTACGAGAATAGAAATGACATCCTTCCACCTAACAAAAAAGAGTCGATTGATTAGGATAGGTAGAAGCTTATAAAAGGGAGAAACCAAGTTGTGTGCGGAACTGATGTTGGTTATTGATTGTTTATTAAAGAAGAGGAGAAGAGGGTCGATTAGCTAGAGGAACGATCAAGGCTGTGTGTAGATCAATAAAGGAGTGAAGGAGAGAGGAAGTAACTAGACCTAAAACCTGAGAGCATGAGAGGAGAGAAGTCTATCTGAATTGTAAAGAATACCTAGAAAATAGTCTCCAAGCTGAGTGCACAGACAAAAGGTGCTAATACATTTTTCATGCAAGATGAAGAGCGCCTTTGTGGTTTTTCCCAAATGGGTTTCCACGTTAACTGTTGTCATTGTGTATCATCGGTTAATGTGCTTATGTCTATGCATGTATGTTATAAATAAGTGCATCTGAATGTCTCACTCTGCATTTGTTTATGAAGAATGCCTCATATGTGTGTGTCACGTTAATTAGTGAATGAATATGTAATAAGGTTGTTATGTTGATACTTTTTTTCTTACAGAAACGATTAGAGTATATTAAGGAAACAATGGTAAACCCACTGGCACATATACATCAAAGAGACCCATTCATAAGCCTTCACACAGAGGCAAAATGGCCTGAATGTCTACTTGTCCAAAACTTAATTTTTGCTTAACAAGGCTAAAAAGAATTTTACTAACAGAGGTAATTATAGAGTTTTCAAAACACAAATATAATAAAAAACAACAGTAACCCGAGAATTAACGTCCGCAAAAGTCTGAGGCACTTGAAGCAGAGAAAGACGATAGTTTTTGTGTGAGTCACCTTCAACTCCAATTTATCGAACCAAGCTTCCACTTCCACGAACGGTGCTTGGAGGGCCTATACTGATTGATTGACGGAGACCGAGAAGTCCTTAAGGACCTGCATCAAGTTTGCTTCACAATTTCAAACCTCCTACCACATTCTTTATCGAGATGCTTTGCAAAGCGTTTATGGTCCCAAACCTTCCTTTTGAGCTCCCTAATTTCCGTTTATAGTAGCTAGATTGGGTCATGATCGAGAAACATCGATTCAGATCTTAACACCGTGAAAGAAACCAAATTATAATGCAGACTCGGACTAGAGTACATGATAATCCTTTCCCACAGTGACTGAAGGAGAAAATAATAGAATTATGGTAACCCTTGATCTGAATTATTCTGGCATCAACCCTGAATTCCACCTGCATTGTCCTTTACTTTCCAAATTAGGTCGAAATCCTTCACAAATTCGACATGATGAAGGGGATTGCAGCTAGGGTGTGAGCTCCTCTTGCTGAAATCATCACACGCATGAATCTCTAGAACCGACGCCATAGTACATCCAACCTTGAGATCATTGTACTCCCGAAGAGCCTGAACCGAAACTAATGAATGCTTATCCATATGATGATGCTTGCATTTATCGCCCAAATGCATGATGCAATGTCTCGAGCCAATAATTCATTTATTGCATGAATTCCACGTTGCCTCCATGACTGGGTTTAGCCCCTTAGGCATTAAGTTTAGGGTCTTATGGGATAAACGAAGTGGTAATAACTCCATTTAACTCAAGGGTCCCTTTGCTTAAGGGGACTGCTTCATTTTCTGCCTTGTCGAATTCCCCATTTAATCCTCGAAGGATATGAAAGAAATGGATTCGTTGGAAAGAGGGGAGCAGAGCCTGAATTTTCCTGATAATTTGGCTAAGCCTCATTTGACCAACCTTGGGTCCCCGAAGATGTTGATTTCTAAAATGCCATGTGCGAGAGATTATTGAAGACCTTTCCAAAGAGCCAAAGCTTCAACCAAATTGTTGGCATTAAGTCCTAGTCCCCAAGAGAGGAAAAAAATTCAATATGTCATTGGGATCAAAAAAAGGACCCCTCCCCCTCCTGTCGCCCCTTTGTTATGTTGATTTTTATGATACCTGTCGATTGGTATCTTGAATGAAAAGATAAGGGATAAGAAGTATAAACCATGGCTTCGATCGAGCACTATGATAAGGTACAAGAAGAGTAGGAATCCCCACCTAACTGTAGAAACCTAGTTCTGGCAGTTCCCCATAAGGATATCTTGGGTGAGATTGCATCTGTGTCGCAGGTGCTGCCAACCGAGCCCTGCTATGTCAGGCCGATATCTATGTCTTTATTGATGACTAAGGATTTGAACCTAGGTCGACTGGAGGAGAAAGAAAACACCAACGAAAGCTAGTCCACCAAGGAGTATTTGCTTGGATTTAAAAAATAACCAAGGTACTTGAAGCCCAAATCAAGAGACTTGACCAAAATGAAAATAACGACGATAACTTTCTCAAGGTATCGACTGAAACCCCCATCTGAAGAAAAGAAGATTTATGTGTACTTACCTCCATACCACTAACCTAGCTAAAAATATTAATCATTTCCATGAAGGATCACCAGTCCTCCAAACTCCCCATACCAAATAGTAGGACATTGTCCACAAAAAGCAAATGAGATATCATATGATCTATAGTATTTTTTTGCCATGAAGTTTCCCCTCTAATGTGTTCTTAAGAATCAATCTGCAAAGGCCTTCTAAAACCGATTGAAAGAGCAATGGGGGGAAAGGGGGCACCCCTGTCTTATACCCCTTGAAGACTTGAACAAAACTGTAGGGTCCCTATTAATAAGCACTACGAAATTTGCAAACGAAACACATGCCATGATCTAATCAATGATGTCTAGTGATAAACCCACTTGCAACAAAATCAACTTGAGAAAAGATCAATTGACTCAATTATAGTCATTGACCAAATCCATCTCCAATGACATAGCTAAAAACTTCTTCATCTTTATAGTGAATAATTTCATGGGCAACACCTATAACATAGAAAATCAACCTATTATTTAGGAAACTGAACTGTTCTCCAGGCAGTCTCTCTACTAATAATGGCTTAATCCTAATGGAAACAGCTTTCAATATAAGTGTGTAAACCAAATTACACAAATAAATTAGTCGAAAGTTATTGAATGACCCAAGCCAATTAGTCTTCGAAACTAAGGCAATGTATGTTGATTTTAAGCACACAGAGACATGGTTGTTCCACCTAGAATCTTCAACCACCTCTAGGATATCCATACCAATAAGGTCAAAAAACTAAATGAAAAATTAAATGAACCACTTGTACGACCCAAGGCTATTGTCCCTTGTAAAGCTTTTAAGAATGTTCTCAATTTCAACCATAGCAATCGAATCCCTTATAACATCAAAATCCAACGAATTGAACATCCTAGGAAAAGTATTTATCACCTTCATCTATGATCTAATATGATTTAAACCTGGATCCTTATAGTAAGAGATAAAATGTCCAACTACAACATCAACAAGATCTCATTGACTTTAAATGTAGTCCCTACTAGCATTCATTATACCCAAAATGGAGTTA
This sequence comes from Pseudotsuga menziesii, assembly GCA_001517045.1. Classification (NCBI taxonomy): domain Eukaryota; kingdom Viridiplantae; phylum Streptophyta; class Pinopsida; order Pinales; family Pinaceae; genus Pseudotsuga; species Pseudotsuga menziesii. Next base: position 307,096 of record LPNX010130276.1, read on the forward strand.
TGTATTCTTCGATTATCAACAAAATGGTTGAAAGACTTTGTGTTTTTATTACCCAAGGCTAACTAAAGGGCCATGCTCTTCAAATGCCATCGTTCTTCCTCCAACCGTAGAATTGTATCTCTTTTGCATTAGAATACTGATAAAAGATCTATTACTTGGACTGAAAAGACCCTAAAAATCTTCCTGTTGAAACAAGAGTGTGTATGGGCCTTAATCTCTGACAAGTCGGCCACCATGCCCGCCTTCCTTTTTTCCTCCCAACACAACTCTTTTAGTTTGTAGGATAATATATGCATGGACGAGTTACCATTGTAATGACCAAGAGATTGCCACTTATCTTAATTCAGCTATCTGAAGTCATCTAAGGCGGCCCAAGGGTGATTGTATTTAAAGGGATAACGAACTTTAGAGTTTGATCCCTCAACTTGAAGATAAACTGGAACATGATTAGAAAGATCAACATTTTCCAAATATGACATGTAGTATCCCATTAGAGGGAGAAGATCTGTTGACACCAAAAACATTTTAATCAGCTTTGTGACTCCTTCAACAACCAACCACCCATTTCTCCAAGTTGTAGCTAAAGGACATGTCGTTATATCCACGTAATTGGCCTCCTCAAATATTTTTCTTAACCAACCTGTTCAAGGGTTGAAATTAGGGTTTTCTCCCCAAACCTCCCTAAAAGGCATAACAAGATTGAGGTTGCCACCTATAATCATGGATGGAGCACTCAATGGGCCACAACCCATTGCTTCGTGCCAAAATTCTTGACACCTAGAGTAAGGAGCATAAACATTTAAAACCTGAAAGTCAAGGTCTAAATATATGTTAGTGCTCTCCAACAAAATACTAGCACAAGTAAAAAAGGGGTACATGTGAACATTTTTGGGAATCCAAGCTGACATAAGCCCCCCTAAGAGTCCTTGAGCATCAATGGTAATGCACTCCCACCCAGGAAGCGACTTAAGACATGACTCATGATCCTTACACCCTTTGACCATAGTCTCCTAGAAAAGGATAATATTGGGGTTCTTCACTTCGAACAACCTTTTGAGGGCCAAAAATTCCATCTTTCCCCCAAAAACCCTAACATTAAAGGAGATAAATTCCATTTAGAACAATCCATAATGTGCACGGGTGCTCTAAGGGCTCGGGAAGTAAAAATAAGATTATCAACAAAATTGGAAACCAATAACCAATCAAACGAAACAAAGGACATTTGACTGGCGAGAGACTTACCCTTGTTAACAAAACCACCCTTGATAGCATCTTTAATAGCCTTTATATTTTTTTCCTAACAATAACATTGAATGAACACTTATGGAAAATTAAACCAGGGTCACAACCACCAACCTTATTCTCAGTGAAAATCAGACGAGAGGTCATGTTTTTAATCTCAGTATGGCCAGATATAACTGACAAGGAAGCCCCCCCGCCATGGGAGAGCCTCTTCATCATAACTAAGGCCTCCCTTCGACAAATAAAAGACCACAAAACTTCCTGACTCTCTAAAATGAGGCCGACCATCACCCACCACCTGACAATCAAACCCACCAACACCCAAACGTGGCTATGAGAAAACCCCCAGAGAAGGAGGAACAATGGAAGCCTCAACTAACTCAAGCACATCAACCCCCTGATATGAGGGACAAACCTCCAACCTCCTTGAAACCATAAGCTCAAGAAAGGATAATTTCTCTGACTTCAATGAGTTGTAAAAAGTAGGGAAAATGGCATTTAACATACCTGAGAAATTCAGATATGTATGCGATGATGGAGAAACAAACGAGCTAGATGCCAATAGCGGTACGTCTTCCGGTGGAGAAGGTTATGAACCTTCACACTCCTCTGAGCCCTCAAAAACCTTGTTCATGTGAGATTTGGTTGTCAAGGAATGATCCTGAAGACCACTGGAATTTCTTCTTGAGAAATTCAGAGACACATGCGATAACGAAGCAACATGTGTGTTGAATGCCAATAGTGGGACATCTTTGTTGGAGAAGGTTCTGAACCTTCAAACCTCTTTGGCCTCTAAAAAACCTCGTTCATGTGAGATTTGCTTCTTAAGGAACGACCTTGACAACCGTTGGAATTTCTCCCCGGATAATCCCACTACAAATGCCCCATCTCATGGCACCTAAGGGAGGATAGGAGCCGCTCTCCTGTCAGGGATAGGAGCAAAAGCTATTCTAACATTCCAAGCATCTAAAGGGAAGACACCAAAAGTCAATCTCTTGATCGATGATCTAGTCACCCCAATGGATAGCCACCATTGCTAGTAAAATCTAAGAAAGACCGAGTTCCACCATAACCCATGCCACTCTCTTATCAATCTGCAGAAGGGAGGTGTCATCAAAGAAGACAATTTTTTTCACACTATTCGTTAACACAACAATCACTTTTCTAGACCAAAGTCGAATAGGTAGCCCCAGGAGGAGCATCCAAACTAGTCTCCCTCCTAATTTCTCTTTCTAGGGATTGAAAGATGGGGTCCATTGTTTTAACATAACGATACCCAGGATCTACCCAAAATATTTAACAGATGGTTCTCTTCAAGAAATTGGATACATAACCAATTGTTCTCAAGCATGTTAAGCCTAGGAAAATACCCAATAAGCAATTTCCATGACTTTGACATCCACCCAAGCGATTCTAGACAATTCATAGTGATGTACAAAAGACAACCCACTAAATCCTTCTCAACTAGGCCCTCCAATCTATTCACATTTATATACTTTCCCAACACCATATGAACCTTTTCAGAGCTAGCCCGAAGAGCATTCAGTGATCTTTTTGCCTTTACCCTCTCCCTAGAAACTTGTGGTCGCGTACAACCACTCTCAGCCACATACTTCTTCAGCAAAAAATCAACTGGCAATGACTCCTCATCCTGTTATATGACTCCAAAATGGTCGAAACAAGAGCCTTGCCCTGTACCTCCAGAGGTAACCCCCGAGGAAATCACAAAAGGCTAAAATTATGCTACCAAAAATAAAAATAAAAAAATAATTAAAAAAATTAAAATAGACCCATAAAATAAAATAAAAAATAAAACCAAATAAAAAGTATGCTCATAAAATAATAAAAAAATAAGAACCAAATAAAAATTTATTAAAAATATATATTTTGGTTCATAAAATTAAAAAAAAAAAAACCAAATAAAAAGTATGCTCATAAAATAAAAAATTAAAACAAAATAAAAAATTTATTAAAAAAATATATTTTGGGTCATAAAAAAAATTAAAAAAAAAAACATAAACCAATCTTAAACTATCAAGCACATACGGGAATAAAAGTGATTGAAATGTAAGAAAATTCTTGTCATGTAAAAAATAGAAAAAAAAATAAAATAAAAATTACACCTCAAGAAATTGAAACCCTCTTCATATATTTAACAAGAGCCACGAGGTGGCAACGTCACCGCAGTTACTAATAGTTATTGATATTGCTACAAAACAGAAGCTATTGATTCTTAAACATGACCCAAAACAATTATTTTGGCATATGGCCTTTTAAAAATACTCTTCGTCCTTGTTGCTTCCAAAGTTAGAGAAAAATGAGGACACTTGAGGTGTGGGGTTGATTTAATATTAATTCATGGCATTCCACTTGATATTTTATTCTCATACAAGCGAAATGGCCTTTCAATGGTCGTAATTAGTTCAAAATTAGAGGGGACATTCACTAATGGTGTAATGTAGATTGCTTTGAAGTAGGGTCATTACGAGTGCACATTCACTAGTGGTGTAATGTAGCTTGGCTTGAATTAAAGTCAATGTCGGTACTGCATCGAGGATATTTACCTTTTTATTGGGTAGAAAGAAGCAAATTCATATTGTGGGAGATGATGATAGAAATATTCTCTTGGTATTTGAAGAGATGATACAATGGCCACTGACCACAAAAAATTGACAAAGATTACAGATCTAAATTCATAAAGAATACAACAATCACTGAAATTAACTCCTACTTTATTTTATTATGGGATGGCACATCACAACATTGATTTTATTTTATACCTTCATTGGCCACCATATATTACACGTTATGAACATGCACTATGCATTAACTTCTAGTGCATTTGCTTTTCATCATGATTCATCGTGGATATTTGAACAATGTTAAAGAAGTCTGAGGTTGGGTATTAAGTTGCTTTTCTTAAATTATGTTTAAAATTTATTTTCGAATTGTTTGCATTATAGCACACGAGTTTCCAAAAGATAGGAGCTAGAGACACACATGTTGCGTGATTTTCAGTGAATGTTGAGCTTTGTGTCATCCATGGAGCTCGAGGGCCATGCTCACACAATAGACTAAACTGCAAGGTATTCCAACAAACCTCGGCATGGATTTTTTCTACCCCTACTGTGAATGTATAAATGTAACTATGTTGTTGAACCAAGCAAAATTATGATGATGGAAATACAATATTATTTGTAGAATAATGGTTCAACATTTTACTATTTTAGATAAGGAAATTTGATATACAAGGTATCTATTTATGGTGTAGGACCTTGCATGTCTATTTGTTTTGATTTATACTATATAAAAAAGAGAGGCCATGTCCAATGTCTCGATGTGCAGCAGTCACGAACTGCTCTTAGGTCCAACGCCACTTTAACGACCCTTCAATATTGTATTTTAAATTAATTTAAATATTTGCTTTGAGGTTGAAAACAATTTGAAATACACTGAAAGTGGCGCTTGAGGGGGTTTCTTTCTATTCACAACCAAGGAGATAAACATGGAAGTTGATGAACTCTCGTCTAGTTTTCCTCCAAACCCACTCTCCCAAAGCCCGTATATTATGTATTTCCTTTCCCTTGCCTTACGGATCGGTGATAGATAAGGAACAAATACATAATTAGCCAGGACATATTCCAAGTACAATATTTAGACCCATACAACATTGAAGTCGTTGTCTAATGTATGCAGTGGCAAAAGTGCAGGAATCCTGTTTATTTCAATTAATATTAGTACCCCTCATTGGTGCCTTTGGTCAGAGGGACGTCCTATAAAAGATTCAGAAGATCACCGCAGTTGTCCCTAACATTGCTACAATCTATTGTAAGAGAAGTGTAACTTTGTTTTCAACTATTAAGTAAGAATGTAAGCTAACTTGTTTTTTTTTTTATATTACACCTACACTTAAATATGAATTTTTTACTTTTAATATAAACAAAAAAAACCCATATTTTTCTAATTTAACTGTAAAATGGTTTCAACCATCAATTGATCAGTCCCAAACAAACCTTATAAGAAAGACAAAGCACATAAACAAAGAACAAACCTTATAAAAAAGACAAAGCACAAAAACAAAAACCGATGCTCTCCTACGAAAAGACATGAATGATCACTCCTAATTTATAGCTACTCAAAATAAACCAAGTCAAAACACTCAACAAAGTCAAAGTCAAAGTTAAAAAACATGAAAAAAACAATCTTAAAACATATAAATCTCACATATAAAGTAAAGCAATTATTTACAAATGTTATAAATAAACATAAACATTACAAGTATGTATTCAAAAGAACATGTAATCATGATTTCAATTTCATATGTGTTAGATTGTTTAATTATTCATTTTTCAAAACATTTATGCTTTAGTTTTTTTTCACTTTTAATTAACTTAATAAAATAAATACAAACTAATACCTAAAACAATATAAAATATTTAATAGATATCATGAGACATTTTATTTTTTACTTTTAATCAACTTAATAAAATAAATACAAACTAATAACTAAAACCATATAAAATATTTAATAGATATCATGGGACATTAATAAAACTTTTATCATGGAACATTAATAATATAACAACTTTTAAAAATAAAACAAACATATTTGAAATAACATGGGACATTAATAAAAATAATGATCAATATAACTTAAAAAAACAAATAAAATAAAATTTTACATTATATAACATACATTTAGGAGAGTACTAACAGAAGAGAGAAGTGCAATAGTAATAGCGGCTTATATATATATATATATATATATATATATATATATATATATATATATTTTAACAAAAACAGAGATGTTTATAAAATAGAGCTCGGCAATGAAGTCGTTGAAAATATAAACTGGTTTGGAACCCAAAACTCAAACTACTACCTCTAAAAAGAGAGACGCTCCACTTAACCCAAAATCATGCTAAGGAGGTACATCAATGCTTAGTAACTGATTAACATACAATTCATTTCTATCCTTAGTCATGGATTTATTAGCAACACTATCCGCTGGAGCATTTAACTCACGAAGGATATGAAAGAATTTAATTTGCCTAAAAGACTTAGATATGGATTTGATTCTATTAATCAGTCTAACTAATCCTAAATTCCTAAAGTAGCTTTCCCCATTCATTGCTTGAATGATTAACTGGGAATCTCCAAAGACCATAATTTCACCCACTCCTATTCCCTTCAACTGCTTGAGACCTTGCTAGAGTCCATATGCTTCAACCATATTGTTGTTTTGTTGGCAAAGTGGTGGAAACCCCCTAACTAGCAAGGTTTCCATTGGCTAAGAAACCACGAACCAGGGGCATCTAAGCCGTCAAAATCACCCGGGGATCGTACCCAGCTTGGACCGCACCAACCCTTAACATGGTTGGATTGTTTGGTATCCGACGGGATTAGAACCGATGACCTTTCAGCTTAGGAGGTGTCTTAACCATACCCCGCCACCAATTGTTCTACATCTCGTGGATTGCTTCAACTATATTGTTAAAATCATGTCCAATATTCCAAAAGAATTCTAAATCAATTTTCCCTTCCAGACACATAACAACCCATCCGCCTCCCGCTCTTCCTGGATTTCCTTTGGAAACTCCATCGAAAAACAATTTGAAAATTTTCTTTTCTTTCAACGAGTTCTCAAACTGGGATTTGTCCATCCTAATTTACTAGTTCTCCATCTGTTTTGTGGCCAATAAACTTTCAGCAGAGATGTTGAAACTTTGAAACCAGTTGCTTTCTTTATTTGTCAATTTAGCTTTGTTTTTGGGGATCTTCAGCACACTTACAATCTCACCCATTAGACTATTTACCTTAATTGCAATTTCCCATGCTAGATGAGCTTTATCTTGAAATATTTGTTGATTACGCTCAATCCGGATGCAACAGTAGATGACTTTTGGGATCTTCATCCAGCAGAGTCAGAAACTTTTTTTTTTGCCAGATCTCCTTTATAAATTTTATCCCAGTTGAGGAAGTGCAGATGAATATTGCTTGACAAATGGAACTCGATCTCCCACGGCTTCATTGTTTCATTCCAGACAGCGATGGCAAAGGGACAGTCCAAAAAAAGTGTTGTATATTTTCGTTGGCAGCTGAGCACAGAGGGCATCTAAAAGGACCCTCGAATCCTCTCTTCACTGGGTTGTCACCGGTAAGAATTTTGCCATGCATCAGAGTCCAGGCAAATAAATCCAACTTGGGTACGTCTTGCACTCCCAGACAATTTTCCAGATCGCCGGGTCTCTTGGCACGTTCAGCACAGCTGCAAAAATCTTGTAACCATCGGCCGTAGTATACTTTCTAGAGTTGATTCCCCAATCGTGTCGGTCCTTCCTTCTTCTGGACATCGGATCGAAGCCAGATAAATGATGGATCAATTGATTTTTTTCATCCTGGAGATCTACTGGACATTCAATAATTTTCCAGTCGTCCCATCTATTTGGTGGTTCAGTCTCCTAAGTTGAGATGTCCCAAATTGTTTTTAGGCCCTGCATGTCCAACCAAAGCTTGAGTCTTGGGAGGATAGGAGGAGAATTTCCAAGAATGGGATCCTCCTAAATGTTAATAAACTTACCATTACCCAGGATCTAGTTCAACTCCTCCTTGAATTTAGCCATCGACTTCCTAGAGAGAGAGTAGATACAGGAGACGTTCTTGTTTTCATGTTCGTTGTCAAGCCATCGAAGCTTTAGACCAGAAAAGTACTTGTTCTTAATAACATGGCTACACCAGGAAGGCTTGGAGTCTACTATATTCCAGAGTAGTTTATCTCCCATAGCCATATTTTGAATTTTCAAGTCTCTAATTTGCAGTCCTCCTTCCATCTTGGGTAATTTAATATTCTTCCAGTTGATCAGAGCAAACTTTTTCCCGCCTTCTTTATTCCCTGCTTTCCAGAAGAATGATTTTAGCAGACCTTCGATCATTCCAATTGTTTTGGAGGGGGCTAGTAGGAGAGAGAATTGATGAAGGAGATAACTGTTCAATATAGCTTTTATCAAGACCAACATCCTGGCTAGATTAAGCCAGACTGCACCCACCCTAGAATTTTCTTTTTAATTTTTTCAACAAGAGGATTCCAAGCCGAGCTTTTGGGCTTGGAATTGAATATTGGAAACCTAAGATATTTAAAGGAATCCCAACTAGTCATTCCCTCAAAGTCCAGAACTCGAGAAATTCTGTACATCTCCCTGGGATTGATATTCTAGCTATATATCTGACTTTTCCTGAGGTTAAATTTGCTTCCTGAATCCTGGCAATAGCGGTCCAGATCATTCTTGAATCTTCTTGCTATAATCTGATTGGCTCCTCCAAGCAAAATAGTATCATCCACAAACTACGCGTGGTTGATATCTTTCATGCCTCGAGCCATTCTTATGCTCGGTAGATATTGATCCCTCCTGGCTTGCTCCAACTGGAAGCTAAGCACTGAGGCTTGGATAGCATAGAGAAATGGGGAGAGAGGGAAACCTTGCCTTAGACCTCTTGAAGCATAGAAGAAAGGGCCTGCTCTTCCATTGATAAGAGGAGCGATCCAAGGGTTGCTAATGCAGGCCTTGACCCATCTGACGAAATTTGGGTCAAAACTGAATCTCAACAGGACTTGAAAAATAAAAGAGTGGCAAACTCTGTCAAAGGCATCTGCTAAATCAATTTTCACCACCATTCCCTTTTCCCCATTCTTCAGGCTTGACTGAATTGCCTCCTGAACTAGTATGATATTATCCCAAATCTTCTTGCCTTTTGTGAATCCTCCTTAGTTTACCGGGATGAGATCATGAAGGATGTCTTTTAGCCTTTTTGCCATAATTTTAGTGATAATTTTGTATCCTATGTTACATAAGGAAATTGGTCAAAATCTGTCAAAGGAAGTGGCATCCTTCTCTTTGGGAATGAGAGCCAGGAAGGCTGAGTTCGTGCTGCCTCCTATTTTTTCACATCTCTATGATTTGCTTATCATTTTAAATAAGTCTTTCTTAATGATTTCCCAGCATGCTTTGAAGAAGTTAACATTAAACCCATCTGTGCCAGGTGCCCTGCCATCCTCCATATCCTCAACAGCTTCCTTGATCTCCTCCATTGTGACAAGGTGGTTCAAATTTATGTTATCTTTACTTTTAATAGAATTTGGGATTAGCTCCAAAACACAAATATCAGCCTTGGTAGGCTGGCTTGTATACAACTCACTTAAATACCTGGAAGCTTCCACTTTAATGGCTTCAAAATCGTGGATGACAGAGTCATGCGTATGAATCTCTTGGACACTTTTGAAATTCTTTCTAGCTTCAGCCTGTTTGTGAAAATAACTAGTGTTCTGATCACCATCCTTAAGCCATCATCATCTTGCCTTTTGTCTCCACATTTCAGCTTCATGCCTGTAGGCCACGTGAAGCTCTCTTTGCAATTTTATTTCTTTATTAATATCTTCTTTATCTATGAGTTTCAATTCCATTTTAGTTTAATGAGTGTCCAACGCTTGCGTTACTCGGACTTTCCTTTTGTTTGGAGAATCTATCGTTTTTGCCCATATTCTTAATGCTTTTTTCAATCTTCTAATTTTCTCTTCCCAAACAAAGAAGGGAGATCCAGAAACCGCGGCTGCCCATACATTAGTCACAATCCCCAAGAAGTCTCTATGATCGACCCATAGAGGACTGAATCTAAAAGGAATCGGTCCCAGATTTTTGTCGTTCCTCATCTCCAGCAAAATTGGTTTATGATCAGAACCCCCATATGGTAGGATTTTGGATGAAGAATTCAGACCCAGCAATAAGAAGGAGTCTTGAACGAGGAACCGGTCCAAGCTGGCTGCTATATGCCCGAGGCCCAGCCTCTTATTGCTCCAAGTAAACTTTCCTTTGGACAGGATAACATCCGAGAGATCCCATTCCAATATTATCTCATCAACAAGTTATCTGATGGGGTCTCTAACCAGAGAGCCCCCTCTTTTTTCATCTTGATTAAAAGTAATGTTAAGATCTCCAACGAGGATAACATTACCCTGAAGGTTGCTCCTTTCATCTCGAATGAGATTCTGACATTTTTTTTTTTCAATGTAAGAATTGGGAGCATAAATATTAAATATTCTTCCCAGTATTTTGTTTTCTTTGTGCAGAAGTAGAGTGAGGATCCAGTGAGAGTTGTAAATGATGTCAGCTACTTCGAATTTCTACTCATCCCACAAAGTTCCAATGCCTCCAGAGGCTCCCCTTGAACTAATTGCCGCACTTTCTCCTTTATTCCATAATTTTACGCTAACCTGGAGAAATGCCTCTTTCTCCATCTTGGTCTCCTGGATCAGTAAGATGTCTGGCTGAGATAAAGATATTAGATGTTTCATACCTTCTTCCTTGCTTTTGCTGCCAAGTCCCCTGCAGTTTCAGGAGAGAACTTTCATTATTTACTTTTGGTAGTTGAGGGCATCCCTCTCTAGGATGCCCCATGCTAACGGGTGTTTCTTGTGTTTTTTAGCAGCTTTTCCAACGTTAACTGGGAACCTTGCAATTTGTCCTTATAGGTAGCTTACTCCCTTACCTCTTTTTTCGATTTCCTTCCTTTAGCTTTTTTCTTTCTTGGAGTAGACATCTCAATCTCCCCTTCTTCCTCTTCTTCTTCTTATGAGTCTGATTCTTCCTCCGACTTCTCCTGATTTCCTCCCTTTTGCACCTCTTCTCCTACATCTGAGAGGATCGGGATAATGCATTCATTCTTAGGTTGTTCTGATATTCCTGCTTCTGGATCCTTGATTTCTTCATTGCTGGTTTTCTCTTCTGCGACATTGATTTCTTCTCTTGATTCCTTAGTTTTATTCATTTATTGACTTCCTTCCACATTGATTATTAAAGGATCTTTATTCCCCCCACCTTTCCTCTGCATTACTCCACTATTGGATTTGGTCTTGTTCTTTTTCACCGGTTTCCGTCCTTCCTCCTTGTCTTGTTGGATCTCTAATTTTTGGGGGCAATTTCGAATGAAATGCCCGTATTCATGACGTCCTCTACATTTGAAAGGTATCTGCTCAGAGTCAAGTTTTTGGTATTGAAACCAGTTCTTCACAGTTAGTTTTAGGGCTTCCGGTAACCCAGCTTCTAGATCGACCTCCACACAGATGCGGGTGCAAGCATATTGGTCTTTAGGGCTGGCCATCTCAATGTATTTCCCCAAGGCATTCCCGATATCTTGAAGAGATTTTGGGTTCCAGTAGTGCATAGGTAGATTTGGAAGTCTAACCCAAACAGAGACAGCTTTGGGAGTGTCAGCTTCGGGATCAAAATCTGGGGTCCATCCATTCAGGTAGAGGCCTTGCGGCCCCATGAAGTAGGGTCCATTTCTAAATATGAGATCTTTGTCTTCCTTGGACTCAAAATCGAACAGGAAATATCCTCGGCCAATTGAGTAGGAAGCTACATTTTTTGCGATTAGGGCTCGCCAATTCCTTTGAACCCAACTGTCAATGTTTTTTGGCGAGGGCCAGAGCCCTGTAAACTGCCCAATCAAAGCCCGGTCTGCCAACGAGAGGGCAACCAAGATAGTATCCTCCGAGGGCAGAGCAACTTTCGACACATCTTCAATTCGTTTGACAAATTTTGGGGGTGCTCCTTTAGCAAATCTCTTGCTATAGGATGAGATAAGCTTCTCAAATGCATCCAAGTGAGAACCCAGGGAGAGGTTCTCCTCCCATAACCACAGACCAAGAATCACCCTACACGCCACCTTTAATAAGGGACTGATCCAGGAAACAGATCCAACCCAAAGTGCCAGATCCGATTCAAACAGTACCTTTCTCCTAGATCCAAGAGCATGCAGACCGATCGGGATAGGGCTCAGCCTTCTAGATCGTGAAGGCAACCAAAGCCAAACTCAATTTTGCATGCACTGATAGAACACACAACAAGTTTAAGCTCAACCAGCAAGCGATCTGCACCAGCCAGGAGGGCCTACGCCAGACAGAGGACCGAGCTGATCCGATCCAGTTTGCATGAAGCTTCCTACCTCGCCCAATCTGCGTGAAGCTACCTCGACCACACTGGATGCGTTGCCAAGCAGATTAGTCAGAACAACAAGAACTCTGTCTATATACTTATGTAAAGTAAGCCGCTCTATTGAATTTGAGATTTCATTTGCATTTTTCTTATTGTTACTTATATTTATTATTTGAGATTTCATTTGTATTTTTTATTGTTACTTTTTTTTATGTTATGTATAATGAAATATGAAAATAGAAGAAACAAATATTTCTGAAATTATCAAAGAAAATAGGATTACAAAAAAATTGAGAAAGGCGAAAAGAAAAGAGCAATCAACTACACATCTTTTATTGATTTTTTTGAAAAGAAGGCTTTAAACAAAAAGTTCAAACCAATGTTTGACTCAGAAATGGTAAGGGCGTTTTCCATATCGTCGATAGCATTCAAGCCGACAAAAAGTGGAGGAAATCATTCTTTGTTTATGTACTTTGTCTTTTTTTCAAAGATCCTATTGTTTATTTATAATTAATTTATATTACTATAATCTTATAAAAGCTAACACTTCTACTACTTCCTTAGTTATTGATAAAAAATAATGAAAAAAGAAACTTGAATAAGTTTATGACACTACATTGTTTATTGTCTATCAAATTAAGGAAGATAAAAATATATTTTGTGAAGCATACCAGAAAGGATGCGAGACATGCCTCGAGGATGATGTCAAAGACAAAACTAGCAGTCCCTTCCAAAAGGTTGGATCAAGAACTATAGCTAAAATTTACAGATCAAATACGAATTTCCTTTATCTGAAAATTTCAGTATATTTTCAAGAATGTGCAATGCAGTATTAGCATCAAATCTAATCGTGGGAGGTTAATTTATATCTCCGGGGATCACTGATTATATTTTAATTTACAATTGTTTCAAAAATTGAAGATGTGAATAAATTTATATTAATTTTATAACTCATTAACCATCAAAGACTCGATTTAATATCTAATTAAAATATATTTTTTATATTTATTTTTTTCAGTAGAAAAAATACCAGATCTTGTTATTCTATTGAATCAAAGATCATCATATACAATCGATCAAGAGATCATTCTACATGTAGAAGCTCAATCAAAGAGGTGTTCCTCTCAACCGAGGAAGATCCCTGTCATCAAAACATGGTTGACATAGCACAAGCCTGATGAGTAAGCAGGCTTTATCATCACTCCTGTGTAAACATGTCAGATATTTATCATTTCCCGGAAAGGGTCAGAAAACATCATAGATCGTGAGCATAATAGATAACTAAGCATCTCTACATGGACTTACTGAGATCCCAAATCAAAACAAAATAAAAAGTGTGCTTAAAGAATAGAGCACATCACATCTAAAATAACTGAAAGTTACCATGATCAGTAGTAATATCATTCAGGACTTCTTTGTATTTCCCATAACCTGAGTCATGAAGGAGAGCCTTTTTAGAGAGACTATCAGCAATCTGGTTATGCTCACGATAAGTGTGTTTCATGATCATTCCTGGAAATTTTTGTAGAAGTTCTCTAATATCATCACACCAGTGACTCAGATGAGGTTGGTTCAGAGTGCCCTTGTCAGTAGCCCATGAAATGATGACAAGGGAATCGCCATAGATGGAGAGAAGAGGGATTCCCATGATCTTTGAAACTGTGAGGAGAGCCCATAAATCCATCATTTCAGATTTTGTATTTATGCATCTGCCGCATCCCATGGAGAATTGTATACTATGAGAGCTGCTAAAAAGTAATACAAAACCCACTCCCCCTTTGTTCTTGGCGGCTGCACCATCCAAAAATCCACATGGGTAGAGTATCATTGGTGGCATACCAATAACTCTTTGCTTAAACTTCTTAACAGGCACCGAAAAGGAATGGTAGAGCATTTCAGCTTGAAGAAGGACCCCCTAAATAGTTGGAGTAGACCCTTCGAATATACACCTATTCCGTCGCTTCCAAATAGCCCAAAAGATAAATAAAAGCATATATAGATGGGAAAAATCCGTGGAATGTACTCGAAACCAACAGTTTAGGTACTGTCGCACATAAATACCCACAGAGGTATTATGTAGAGACCGTGTGCTGAAATGATCAAAAACAGCTTCAAAGACGTTCTTTGTATAATTACAGTCCATGAACAGATGCTGAGCCGATTCTTCATTTTGTTTGCAAAGAATGCAGAGACTGGGTCCTTGAAAGCCCCTTTTTTTGAGTTGATCCCGGGTTAATACCCTGTTAATTGTTAAGAGCCATATGAAACAGCGTAACTTTTCAGGAATTTTGAGTTTCCATAGAGCCCGATGGAGGGGATATACCTCACACTGAGAATCCAAATAGTGGTCTGCCACACAGTCATATGCTAACGCTACCGATATTGAGCCTGTGAAATTCTTATATGACCAAACCAAACATTCTGGTTTCGACCCGAGTCTTATTCTCCCATGTTCTAGCCCATTGATATAATCATTCCAAATGTGATACCAATCACCACCTAAATCCAGATCAGAAGCAGTAAGCCAGTAAGAAAGGGCTTCCGGGGAGTAATTCCTGGCATGTGCCAACAAAGTGATACCATAATCTTCCAGATAATCACGAAGGTCCCCTGGCAGGGTAAAACAAGTATCCATTCCTGTGATCGGGTCCAGACCAACTCTAGTGCTTTTTCCATCACCTACCATCCAAATTAATCCACATCCCAACTAGGAGATAAGATTTATGAAGCCTTTCCAGATAGTAGATACACCTGTGACAGAGAAATCCTTTCTACGGATCCAAGACAGCATTGTGTTCTTCTTTAAATATTTTGCAGTAATTAACTTGAACCAGAGACCATTGCTGCAAAGGACATGCCAGAAGGACTTGATCCTTAATGAGATGCTGAACCATTCAAGGTTTTTTATCCCCCAACCCCCCTGAGATGTGGGTTTAGATAAGGATGTCCAGTCGACTAGATGAAACTTTTTCTTATTTCCCTTTGTGCCCCAAAGGAAGTAAAAAATCAGACTTTTCAGTTTCCCCATAATGGATTTTGGGATGGGGACTAATGCCATCCAGAACACCGGAATGCTGGTAAGGGCTACTTTAATAAGCACCAACCTCCCCCCCATATAAAGAAGCTTGAAGGACCAATGAGAAATCCTATTTTCAATTTTTTTTATAAGCCATATCCAGTCTTTAACTAGGTAGCCCAAGGGTTTAATAAAATATCCGAGGTAATTAAACCCAGAGGTCATGGGCTGGGTCTTAAAAGGCAAGGAACGAGTGATTCTGGTAATCATTCCATCATCTACATTGTTGAAGAGGAAACAAGACTTTTCAAAGTTTATTAGCATTCCAGAAGCTTCGCAAAAGGTGTCCAATAGAACCTTGAGAGCTATCCATTCTTCGGAGGTGCCAATCCCAAAAAGTATCACATCATCTACAAAAAGCAGATGTGTGAGAGAGAGCTCTTTGGAGATTTTGATTCCTTTTACATGACCATGTCTATGGGCATCCTTAATAAGAAGACTGAGGCCTTCAATCATAAGGATGAAAAGGGGAGGCGAGAGAGGGCATCCTTGCCTGATGCCACGTGAAGCCGTGAAGAAATGTGAGGGGGAGCCATTGATAAGCAAAGCAAAATTAACCGAGGTTATGCAGCCCATAATCTAGTTTACGTCTTCCAGGGGCATGCCAATTTGTAGAAGGATGAGCCTGATAAAAGTCCAATTTACTCTATCGAAGGCTTTTGTGAGATCAAGCTTAAGGACAAGGGCACTTTTGTTTCTAGATCTGACAAAGTGAAGGGCTTCTTGGGTAATGGCAATAGGCTCCGTAATCTGGCGGTTTTTAAGAAACCCAAACTGATGGGGGGAAATAAAAAGATTCAGAAAGGGCTTGAGACGCAGCGCAGGAACCTTGTCTATAAGCTTGTAAATCAGGTTGCAGAGGGAGATAGGTCGAAAATAGGCAAAGGTAGAAGGTTTGTCAGTTTTAGGAATAAGAGTGATGAAGGTCGAGTTGATTGAGGGAATGAATTTCCCTTCCAAATGAGCATCTTCCACCAGATTCACGAGCTCTTCCCCCAAAAGGTCAAAAAAGGCAAGAAAGAACTCTACAGGAAACCCATCGGGCCCAAGCGATTTGTCTAGGCTTGAAAGACTTGAGTGCCCTTTCTACTTCATTTAAAGTAACCTTGGAAGTAAAGGTAGACCGATTCTCATGGGAAATGTAGGATGGAAAGAGGATGATGATTTTCATCCAAGCAGAGATGTTGGTAAGGTTATCATCACTGAAAATCTTTTTGAAATGTCTAACTCCCAATTCCTTTAAGTCTTGATCATTATCAACCAAAATACCTCTCTCATCCTCTAGACCCCAGATCGCGTTATGGTTTTCCTAGCAGTGGCCACTGAATGGAAGAATTTGGTGTTAGAATCACCCAGAGTAGCCCAAACCATCCTGCTCTTGAGTTTGGCAGTGAGGATCTCATGATCCCTCAATTTCTTGAGCTCTGATTGGAGAGTATTTAAGGAAGAAAGAGTCTCACAGGAAAAAATGCCCGAAGGGGAAGAGGAAAGAAGTTTATGAATTTATGTCTCAAAAAGTAAGCTCTTGTCCTTCAACTCAATGGAATTATGATGAGTCCAATCTTTAATCTTCTTCTTCAATATTCTGAGCTTTCTGGAGAAAGACTCCATTCCAGAATAGGACGAGTCAAGGGGAAGTAGAGGCCACTCTTTCCTGATCATCTTAATAAAGTCATCAAAAGCTGGCCAAGAGTGGTTGAACTTAAAGGGAAAGATACACGGCGTAGAAGACTCCCTCCATTCCAGGACAACCGGATAGTGGTCCAAAATAGCCGAAGGAAAGGTCCAAGCCCTGTATAAAGGCAATTGGTCTAACAAGTTAGAGGAAAGCAAGAACCTATCGAGTCACTTGCTTATACCATCTTCACCAGAGCGGCCATTACGCTAGGTAGGTCCCGCAGATTCCGGTGCAATATCAACAAGCTGATGTGAAGAGAACAGGTGGGTGAAAAAGGGGCCAAGAGGGTATGAGCGGGCCTTTTTTCCCCAGACTTCAGAACGGTTTAAGGTGAGGTTGAGGTCGCCTGCCAAAACCAAGTTTGGTTGGTTGAGTAAGCCCCCTTTGACAATCGAGTCCCATAAGTTCTCCCTATTGTTATAGGGCCCATAACAGTTGAGAATTTTTAATATTTATTTATACTTAATATAATGTATTATACAAAATGATACAATATTAAAAATAAAAGCAACATTTAAAAAAAGTTGAACCATAAAGGCTGGGTGAATAATTGAAAAATCTGAATTTTTGCTTTATTTTTTATTTTTTGGATTGTAACTATGAGTTGATAAAATATAATATAAATTAAAAAACTTCAAAATCATAAATTTTAAATACCATTACAAATAATTAATAAAAAGCATATCCATTTACAAGTTGATATAAAACTAATAAAATTAGCAATCATTACAGTTTACTATAATTATTTTAGTTATTCATTCCCATTATTACACCAAAGTTTAAATTAGCACCTAAGTTTTCTTCTAAATATTTTAATATAGTAATTATATTTAGTCAAAAACCAAAATAACTATCAAATATCAAGATAAAAATTCAAATGTTTCTTTAAATCTTTAATTATCAAATATCAAAATAATTATAAAATATGCTTTGTTATATGAAAACCTAAGTTACTATGTATTTTAAAAAATGGAAGTAGAATTTATTCAGTCCTATAAAAGTTTGAAAAGATTTAGTCATATCAAAGATATAAAAGTTTCAGAGGATTTAGTCATATAAAAGATATAAAAGATTCAGACCTAGTAGAAAGGGACATACCAAGATCTACGAGGTGGCAATGTTGAAGTTTATTTGGAAAACAAAATTATTGGAGAATCCATGTTCAAGAGCCCAAAGAGAGTGCATAACATATATTATAATGCAACATTTTGAAACTAATGCGATGAGTTCAATGGCAACAGCCACCCAATGACATTCTAAAAAAACTATATATAAATATATAAAAAGCATGGCATTCTATAAAACTGTACTATGTTTGAAGACCATAGACAAGCTGATTTTATAGTAGAAAATATTATTAGAATGCTTAAGCTACAGGGCCATAATTTACAGCAATAACACACTACAAATACTATGAAATATTAATTACATCAATAATGACCCCTAAATTTTATCATCAATAATCACCCCTAAATTTTATGGGATAAATTGAGAACGCATCAGAATCAAGTCGACATACTTTCTAACCCCATAGATCTAACTTCTGCAAAAATATATAGAGAGGATATACTTATTAAAACAATATGGTCACAAACAATATGTTTTACAGACAACTATTCATCATTCTACAATGTAGTGATCGTTAAATTCATGAGTTGTTTGCAACGAATGGAATATCAAAATTCATGCGTTGTTTGTAAGGAATGGAAGATCAAAATCCAACGATAAAGCTAGATCATGCAGGATAGAAAGGGAAATATGGTTAATGAGTTTTGAAATTTATAGATTTTAAGATATATAGATTTTTACATAGTCATATTAAGTAATATGATTAATGAGTTTTGAAATATTTATAAATTTTAATATATAGATTTTCACATGGTTATTAAAATTAAATAAGAATATTATAATTAAGAGTTTTGAAATATTTATAGATTTAAATATATTTTTTACAAAATAATTTAAATGAATTTAAAATGTTATATGTTATTTTTAGATTTTAATATATAAATCTAAAATATGTTTTACAAGGAAATTTTATTGGTATTTTTTTTGTTTTTGCAAGAAATGCTTGCCATGGGGAGAGCCGGGTGGAATTTTTGGCTTTCCTTTTCTAACTAACTCACCCTTAAGGAGATTGAACTCAAGTCACCTTTCTGAAAAGACCCACACCTTAACCAAATGAGCTAGCAAAATTTAACAACTCTTTATTAATAGCTCTTATAAATGTGCACAATACATACTTTAGATTAAAAATAAGCAATTATACCTTTAATCTTTTACTTTTACATTGAGTGTCTCCTTTTTCTTTACTTTAACAAAACTTTAATTGGAAAATTGGTTAACTTGCACCTTTTTAAAAGGAATATTCTATAATAGAGGAGTAGTCTACAATGCTTCTTTTGACATCATCAAATCATTGCTCCTTCATCTTTCCAGACTATGGCTACCGGACTACGAACAACATGTGTTCCACCTTTTACACATTTCCACCAAATTTGCCCGAACTCTTAGCGTCCACTAGCTTTGTTGTTAGATGCTACTTTGCTTTCAAATCTAACCTTATAACTCAGCTTCTCATTTTGCTCCTTGAAGACGAGGGTCCTCGGCTCCACAATTATATTTACACTTGGAGGGCTGTCCACTGCAATCTCATACACAAAGTCAACCGCCCCAACGTTCGTCACACTTCTCCTCGTAACATGAACTAAATCAAGCGGCTTGAACACCAAGGATAATGATGGGTAGTTCAGATCTCCCAACTGCTGCGATGGTAAGTTGGTGCAGGAGCTCGCATTCCTTGTGACCACTTGAATTTGTTTTCTGGTATAATTTAGAGCACACAGAAAGTTAGAGTAGTCATCAAATCCCATATCGTGGATGAGACCGGGATCTAAGGCAACATCGGGATTCACATGACTGACGCCCATTGCGAAGGCATTTGAAGGTAGGTCGGTGATCATGTCATGTATAGGGCATTTAGAATGATCGAATAGCACTAAAGATGTCATAAGAGCTAATTTTATTGCCAAAGACGAGGCCTGATTTCTCAAAATGTTGCTTCAACCGACCAAATATTTGGTAGTTCACGTCCTAGTTTCCGCCAAACTAGAAAACTTTTTATGTTCTCCAGAAAAACAAATTCCCTATTCACTGAAATAAACAAATGCATAAAAGAAAATGGTGGTCTTCCGGAAATAATAAACGGAGATAATAATGAAAATGGAGAGTTATATGTATTTATTCAGGAAGGAACTTGAATCTAAATATGCTCTGCTAAGAGAGTTCACAAAGGTGGAGCCTTCGCAGCCTCCCAGGATGAAAACGTTTTTAAGCCTGAAATCACCCATCATGACTACAGATTAGAATCACGAGAACCAAGTCTTTGCTGACATTTAAGAGGGATATTACCATATTCAAATTACTTAATTACTTACTATTACAGCTGATTTTACGACACATGGTTGATCACACTTTTATGGCCTTCCTTGTCCCTCTGCAGACTCTTTGGACCCCATGGACCATTTTTGTACATTTGATGTTTCCAAGATCATTCCTAAAAACACCTATTATTTGTTATACGCGACTTTTAATCCCTTTCTCGCGTATATACGCGGATATTACCCTTAAACCCGTGTACATCAGGATGTGTGCATAAGTCCAAATATTTTTGGAGTTTTCCTTGATGTGGATCCGAGTCACTTGTCTCTTGGCCTTCCATATGCCTCAAGATCGCTCGGATTTGACCTTCCATTACCCCATTGAAGCACTATATAAGGAACCCCTTGGATACATTAAAGGACAAGAATTGAAGAGCAAGAAAACTATAGTCCATTGTTGTCGTAGCTTGCTTGTAGTTGAGTCTGCATCCCGTTGTCCCTTGGAGCACTTTGTGTTCTTCCCAAGCGTGCCTTTGTTTGTGAGCTTGCTATCGAGAGATGGAGGATTGAGGTGGTGGAGGCCCGGGTGGAGAACTCAGTTTCTCCGATTTGCAGACGTGCCAACAAAGGTTGTCACTTATGTAATCTCTGATTTTATTAATAGAAATATCTTTTCCTGTCCAATGATGTGCATTTAAATGAATATTGAATCCATGGATTAATTGCTTATGCATTATTGATTATATATGCTAGAGTAGGCCTAACACTATATTATATAGCATGCTTGCCTTGTTTACTGTTGTTGAGAGTAAATTGCTAATGCAAGCGGGATTGGAAAAAGCTCAACGGGGATCTACTTCAACCGTCTGGAATAAGGTATGTTTCGAGATCCTTTAGTGTTAGATGTTGTATTTCTCTTGCATATTGGGAAGGGATTGATTTCTACAGTTTCTCTGTCTATTGTGGTACACCCCAAGCCATAGGAAGTTTTCTCCATAACACTTACTTTGGGTGGCAGACCAACACCGAATGCACTATTAATTTGTGATAGATAGACTCGTCCACTTTTGCGCTTTGCAACTTTCGCTCTATAATAAGCGCATGTCCGCAAGAGCAAGCAAGCCTCATTGATGTTGAGGGAAAAGGTAATTCACAATCTTTATTTTATATATTTCTAGATAGTGTACTGCGTATATTTACTTTTCGTAATGGTTAATGTATCGAGCAACGCTATATTCTGATAATTGCTCACTCCGGTACGAAGAATGTTGCGAAGACAATAATATTCATTATTTAGTGAAAAAGCACTTGTTTATATATATATATATATATATTCAAGCTCAAAAATCTTTGTCGTGTGAAAATCGACGGTAAGTTATTACAATTCAGTTCTGCAAGTTTACAAAATTTACCTATTTAACGCGAAAAAACAACGAAGATTGTCTTCAAATACTTCTGGTGTCATCCATCTCCGAAAGGGCGGTTGTGAATCCCTGGCACTCCATTGAAAACAATCGTCGTGGTAATCCCGTTGCCATTCCCATCAACATGGATCACATATATGTAGACAGAGTTTTTCCACAATTTGTTGTTGCTAATGAACATCCAGCTTCAGACTAAGTAACATAACCATTGGCTCCATTACTATGTATCTCTTCTGATCATGTTGCCATGTATCCAAATATACAAAATAAAAGAGATATCAATATTTCAATGTCAATGACACTGACTGTAAGCTCACAACTGTTTTTTTTTAAGTTAAGAGACTTCCAGGTTTAATATAAGTTATATTGAATTAAAATGGAACCCAAACAATACACAACAAACAAGAAACCAAATTTACCTTCTTGACTCCTCTACCACTGGGTGGATATGACTCTTCATCTTAGGGTCAAGAATCCTCGGTTGTTCCTCCTCTGGCCTAACTGAAATTAGAAAAGCAAAATTGCCATGAAAACTGCAAGATACAACTAAGCATGACAAGGACATGCAAATCCTTGTCAACCACATGCACCCAAGTGGAATGCTACATGTTTCTTTCATTATCAATGTCAAGACAGGTAGGTTGTTACTAGCATTGATTGTCAGCAATGAGTGCAGAGAGGACGTTGCTTCGATAATGCAGTATGTTCAAGCATATACTCTGAATTGCCTAGAGAGACATTTAATACCATTCACCATCCATTAAATTTAGCTTACGTCACCTCACCGCCTATGCCTGGGAAACATTTTCCAAGACAGATGTCATTCATTTTTTGCCCAATCAAATGTAGAATAAATCAATGATTTAAGAAACAATTTATTTTATTTTTACTTGGATTATGGTTTAACATTAGGTTTAAAAAAAAAATCAACCTCGTATAGATAAATTAATAGGATCTACAAATTCATTTTTTTTCCTGGGAAAAAAACGTAATTTTATATCATCTTTCGAGAACAAAATTACATTTTGCAGATACACATAACTGTGTGTTAAGAGAAAAAACCATAAACGTCTAAAATAAAAAGAGACGAGCGAACATTCCCTACCAAACCACAGTATTCAAACATATACTGGATTTTTTACAATGAGTTCCAGACACACAAAAGAGTACATCGATCAAGCGCCTCATATGACACACACAAAAACTAGACAATGCCTGAAAGCATACCAAAACGTGTTACCATTAGTCCCCAAAATAAAACTGAAAACTGTCCATAGAGAATCCCATCATATCAAGAAGTATATGAGAAAGCCACCAAGTATATAAAAGACCATCAAAATAGAGCATAACATAAAAACAATATACTATTGAGCAACCCCTTCTATAAAGGGCCTATGGTAAAACTCATGAATAATACCGTCTAACAGCTCACAAATCTTCCATTGACCCATCGTCAATTGAAGACCCTCCTTCGAGGCCTTATCCGCCTCCCTGTTATTCTCCCTGTAGACATGTCTGGATGAAAAAGAATCATAAGTTTCTAAGACAACTTCAATAGATGTAAATATGTTGGAAAGTCTGAGATTTCTGCAATGTTGGGTCCCCTTGATCCAGTTAACAACATTTGTCGAGTCACCATATACATTAAGAGTTCTACAGCCTTTCTCTACTGCAAAGATAAGAAGAAGTTTTAAACTGAGGAGCTCAGCAAAATTGTTACTGCCTTCCCCTAAGCCCACCATCAATTCAAAAGAGTGGGACTCCCTCACAAAAAGAATAGCTCCACCCCCACAAATATTCTCTTGAGCTGCCCCATCAAAAAAATCCCATGGGGCCGATATATTGATCTCCACGTCCAAAATATCTCTCTGATTTTTCACCCTAATATGTTGAGGAAATGCAGAAAGTATGCCACCAGCAAGACTGGCTATGATTTTAGGGGTGCATCCTTTATAATAAAAAAATCATATTATTACGAGCTAGCCAAACACCCCAAATTACCAACAAAGGGAGTGCTGTCATTGACTCCTGAGATACCATTCTTCTCCAATTTTCCCAAGCCTGCAAAATGGAGAGGCCCTCCCAAATGCAAGGGATGCCAAAAGCCTTTGAGCATTCCCTCCACACCTCTTTTATATACGGCCATTCCATAAAAAAGGTGTAATATTGTTTCACCTGCAGCCTTGCAAAGAGTACACCATTCGGGCCCCTGAAAGCTCCTTTTCTACAGATTGTCCCATGAAGGTGACTTACTTTCCAAAACACACCACATGAAAAGCCTAGCTTTAGGTGGGCTTTTGATTTTCCACAAAGACTTCCACCACCAAACCTCAGCCCTATTAGCACCAGCAGCACTAAGTTTAATATAACCCACCTTTGGAGTGTATTGCCCACCTGGATCCACGTCCCAAATGAGGACATCTTCCCTGTCTTGGAGCTTAATCTGATCCTGGTTCAATGCCCCAATATACCGTTCCAGATCCCGATTCGATGGCTCAGGGATCCCCAGGTCCCTAATAGAGAGCCAATTTTGATCCCATCGGTTCTCCTGTATAGGAGCTGCAAGTTGAGATAGATACATTATACCTCTTTGTCGCAGCATTGCCACTGAATTCGCAGGCATTCGATGTTGCTGAACCGATCCAACCCATGAGTCCTCACCCATTCGAAGTTTCTGTCCAGTCCCGACATACCAAGAAAGACTAGATTTGATGACCTCCATCGATTTAACCACTGCTTTCCAAAAAACCGATCCTCCAGCTCCTCCAACATGCGACTTCACCGGACTCCGGATCCATTCTTCCACAGTACCAGGGCCAATGTATTTATGAATCATAACCTGGGTCCATAAGTTATCAGGCTTTAGTAGTCTCCAACTCCCCTTATCATCTAGATACTTTGCAAATAAAAATATATTTTTAAGGCCCCAGCCTCCCAAACCTTTCGGGATAGCAATCCTCTCCCAACGGACCCAAGGTGTCACCTGCGATTCCTGGTTGCCACTCCATAGAAAACGAAAATAGGTTCTGCGCGCCGCTTCTAAGATCCCTTTTGGAACCCAATCCATGGACATTTAATAAACTAGAATAGCCTCCAAGACAACTTTCACCAGCACTAGCCTGCAAGCCCGAGACAACCATTTATGAATCCAGATTTTTAACCTTTTTTCCATTTTTTCCAACAACCAGACCTAGTCCAATTTTCGATAGTCATTGGTTTTTAGATAAAAACCAAGGTATTTCAATCCTCCCTCCAAGCTTCCCAATCTGTAAGGAAAAATAAGTGTGTATTCCTGCCTCTCCTCATCACTTAACAGATGGGTGGACAAAGATGATTTCCCAATGTTAATTTCCATCCCAGTGGCTTTAGAAAATAGCTTCAAAATGTCAGAAAGAGTATTCAAGTCTCTGGCTGATCTTGAACAGAATATAAGAACATCATCCACAAACAAAAGATGAGTCAACTGCAAGTCCGGAGTAATCTGAATACCTCTAAATGATCCCAGTCTTTTAGCCTCCTTAATAGACCTGCTCAGACCCTTGCCAACCAACAAAAAGAGTAAAGGAGACAGAGGACATCCTTGTCTTAGCCCTCTTTTTGCATGAAAAAAGGGGGATGCTACACCATTGATCAAAACTGAAAAGGATACAGTTGTGATGCAACTCGTAACCCATCTAATGAAAGCAATACCAAACCCAAGATGTGTTAGCAACATACGGATGTACATCCAGCTTACCTTGTCATAGGCTTTGGATAGGTCAATTTTCAAGATAGCTGCTCTGATTATTTTTGTTTTCATACTATGAAGGCCTTCCTAGGAAACCCCGATGGCTTCGTGAATATATTGCCCCTCCAAAAATGCAAATTGTTCTTCAGTAATATGTTCCAACAAAATCCCCTTCGGTCTTTTTGCAATCACTTTGGCTACCACCTTGTAAATACAGTTGCAAAGAGAAATGGGCCTAAAGTCATTCAGTGAGGCATGGTTATCAACTTCAGGAATCAGTACAATAAACGTGGAGTTGAAACTTTCCAGGATCCTACTAGTGATTCTAGTGTTCTCCACCACCTTCAATAAATCACTTCCCAAAAATTCAAAAAGTTCCAGAAAAAATTCAGTCATCCAACCATCTGGCCCAGGACTCTTGTCCTTCTGAAAACTTTGCAGCACATCCTTAAGTTCACCTTCAGAGACTTCTTCCATCAGAGCTAAGTTCTCTTCCTCTTCCACAAACCGGGGAAAAACCTGAGCAATACAAATGACTTCAGCAATAGTCGCATGAGCAGGAGCTTTTTACAGGCGCTTGAAATGATCCACCCCAGTAGTGGTCATTCCTTCAAAAGTGTCATGAATAGTACCATGATCATCAAGTAGGCTCCAAACAGTATTTGATGCCTTCCTTCCTCTAACATATGCATGAAAGAATTTAGTATCGCCATCCCCACATTCTAACCAGATCGCCCTACTCTTCAGTCTCCACATCTCTTCCCTATCCAACAGTAAGGTATTCCTTCTCCCTTCCAATCTGATCAACATATCTTTATCCGACTGATCGAGCATACCCCCACCTACCTTGTCAGAGATCTCAGAGAGCTCCTTTTCAATCAGCTTCAGTTCCTTCAAATTTCAAATATTCGATACAAACTAAAAAGTCGCAGTACTTCTGTACCCAGGATCAAAAGGAATCCATTTGTCGGAGATCAAGGACAGAAACGTATCTTCCTTTAACCAAGTCTTATTGAATTTTAGAGGGCTTGGTGGTTTAACGAGACCATTCTTGAATTCCAGAAAGATTGGAGAATGATCAGATTAACCTCCACTTCCCAACCATTGTTTGATAAAGTGGTGCCTGTCCACTATCGTCTCATTCCCCAGAAAACGGTCAATCTCTTGGCCACTCTCCCTTCCCCACATCTGTTGTTTTTCCAGGTTGGTTTGAGCTTGATGGGCTCAACATCCAACAAATTCCTTTCAACCAGATTCCTAGTGAAGTAGTCGTTCAACATATCGGCATGAGCATTAAGCCCCCAAATCTCATCCTGCCCCAGAGAGAAGTTTAAATCTCCCCATGTAATCACCATTCTCCCCTCATAAGTTAGTTGTTAAATAGGTTATCCTAGAAAGGGATCCTATTAAGATACGTGCCATATATATTAAAGATAGTGAAAGTATCCACATGTTCCAGGGCTTTAAAGGTCATGCCCAGAACCGACTTCATTCCCCAAATATTTAGAACCTTAACATTTCTGACATTCCATCCTATAGCCAAGCCTCCCGAGCGACCTCTCACATCCAGAGTCTCAAATTGCTAGCCACAGAACCAACTTTCCAACCTACATTTAATCACTTCTCCAGTCTCCAAGGTTTCTTGAAGCAGAAGAATATTAGGGTGATCTAAGTCAACCACCCTCCTAAGCGATGATCTTTTTGGGGACCAGCAAGACCCTGACAATTTAGAGACATAATCTTCATCTTCTGCCCTTCTTCTGGGCATGCACCGCTCTAAGCGCCCTTTCAATAGGTTGTTGTTTGCCATCCATCAAATCCTTTCTTGATTTGGTTTGAGCCTTAGCAATATGGGATATCTTGCCCCTCCCCTTGGGTGGCTCTAAAGTGGCTTTCCCCAGCCCCATCGAAGACACCTTGGTGCAAGAATGAAGAAAATATCCAGAATTAGTTGATTCAGGAGGAGAACAAGGGGATTTTACCTTGACCTCGATCGGTTCTGAAATCGTAACCATAGGGGGTTCCCCAAGAATTGTAGTAGAGTTAGGTGAAGAAATCTCTAAAGGTTGAGGAGACAATGTCAAGTTCTTTAGCCCTTCCACCCAGTCAAGTCCCAAAACATTCAAATGATTTGTAAACAAATTAAAAGACGGAGAAAGGGTAAACGAGGAGATACTTGGAAGAGGAGCCCTAAAAAGGAAGGGATCACCCACTTTTCTAACCACCTCGGCCACAAGTAGCACCACCGGTTTTTCACCCTCAGCGCCACATCCATCCACCGCCACATTCACCGGTTCTATAAGTGATGTCGGTGGAGACGACGGGTCTGTGCACCCCCCTCTTCCCTGGAAACAAAACTCCCATGGTGCCTTCTGTTCCCATTCAACGTGCAGATCGACAAAGTACAATCAGTTACAGGGTGCCCATAAGCATGGCATCTCCTGCACCTAAAAGGGACGTTCTCATAGTCCAGAACCTGTGTAAAATGATGTGGCCCCTAGTCCATCTACAATTCACCAGCTAATCCATCGCTCATGTTAATATTAACCAGTATATTGGCCACCCTTTTCAATTTCGTGACCTTGAAAGATGAATCGACTTCCAGAAAGGTCCTCAGCAGGTTCCTAATGTTAAAAAAATGTTCTTCAGACTAGAATGGTAGCGGCAACCCCGAGAGTCTAACCCAAATTGTCACAAGATCCACCCTCTCCCTGCTAGCATCAAAGGGAGGATGCTAATGCTTCAGAAGCACCGACGAATGGTCCATAGACCAGTTTTGATTTAGAACCCACCGCAAATGTTCCTCGTTCAGAAAATTGAAGGTAAACCATCTGCGTGCAAGACCTTCCACCTCAGGAGTCTCCCCCGTTGCCTCCTGCCAACACTCCATAGCCCACTTCGCCATGATCCGCACCGAAACAATTCTACCCACAAACCGTCCGACTAGCGTGAGATTGGCCATTGATTCAATCCTGTCCCAACCAATATCCTCCCCAAAGGTATAATTGATAACCTGCTTCAACTTGACCCAATTTTTTCTCCGTTTGCAAGCCACCCTGCCAATGCCTCTTCCATCCTCCTCACCTCTGGAGCCTGATGCTAAAAACCCCTTCGCCAATGGACTTGGACATCCCTTGTGCTCCTGTGCTCCAATGGACTGAGCCACAAACCATAAATATTACACCTGCCAGATTCGTCTATGGGCTTCCACCACCCCTCCGAATAACATCCGTGCTCAACCCCGAAAAGCCTCTGTCGACTTCTCTCTCGGCAACCATCCACCCCTCCAAAGTCACAGAGGACGCCACCGATTCCTTCAAACACACTCCGCCACGACCAACCGACAAAAGCGCAGAAGCCTCTGGTAAATGAAACAACGAGGGTGATGAAAGTAGAAGTTCCGTCGGAGAAAAACCCTCTCCACCGGTTGGTGAAGGAATCGCAGCAGAGAAACCCTTCACCCAAGGCTGCAGAGTGGCATCCGCTTCTTCTGACAGGAACCCACTTGTCTCGTGCCAGAAGATCCCCTGTTCCAGGTGTTCAAGGGAGTAATCAACCAAATCATTCCTAACCATTGATCACGGGCAAGTAAAACAGGAAAACAACCCAGGTGAAAACAATTAGGTAACAATTTCATCTCTAGGTTGATGAATATAAATGGAAAACTTACCGTCCAAGGTAAGACCAACGCTTCCTTTGACATCGTGCAAGCTTCTAACTGTACTCCAACCCGCACGAGGTTCCACTCTGACCACCGCCGCAGTCTGTCAGACCGCCACAGCATGCGGGCCAGGCCTGCGACCGGCCAAACCCTATCCTCCAAACATGCTTCCAAACTCTAGCTCCATCCTATCGCTCTCCTTCTACCTCATTTTTATAAAAACTTAGGATCTACAAATTCATATATATCACTTGCATTGACATAATAAATTCAAGTTTAAAATAAATCTATACTATATAAACTTGTATTGTAATTGAATAAAAAATAGTATTTGAGTGGTTAAAAAATGTTGAATTTTAAATTTCACTTTTAATCATTAAAAAAGGTTGAATTTCAAATTTCACTTTTTAATCATTAAAAATATAAAAATATTATTTCGCTCGTTAGAAAATGTTGCATCTCAAATTTAACTTTTAATCATTGAGGATAAATACCTTTCAAAACTTGTGGTTAGATTAACTAAACCAAATAGATTTTTCAGTAAAAGCCCAACCGAGACATTGACGATACAATATTTTTAGGTTATAATCTAGTGTTCGTTTATTTAGTGCTGTGAATATCAGGTCGAAACTGAATCCAATTCGGGCGGTGAAGGAGCTTGGCTAGTCCGAGGAAGGATCGAAGCCCAAGGAATTTGATCCCATTATCGCCAGCATAACGATGGCGGCCACGACTCTGGTACAATTGTCTCTGCGAATTCCTAATCATCAGCAAGTAGAGCATAAACCCTTTTCTTTGCCGTTGAGGCCTCTTTATGCATCTACAGCAATATACAGGTCTCCTCGTTTCTCCAATTTGGCAATCAAAACTCCCCAAATTCCTCAAAGACTTAGTTTTAGGTCTAGGATTTTCAACTGCATGGCAACATTGAAACCCCATGTAACAACCACCGCCACAACCACCGTGTCTTCAACCACAACCTCAGTGTCAATGGCATTGGCCCTTGCAGCTGTTATTTCTGGATCTATATTGAGAGCAGCCCAGGTCATGGCAGAGAGAATTTCACTCGCACGCATAAACCCTCGCCTTCTTCAAGAACTAGCCGCTTTGCAGAGTATTAAGGGCTCTGAGGTCCTCTGTCATACTGGGTCCCTATTCTTTGCTGTAGTTAGCAGCAGCGGCAGGGTTGTACACACTCCTCTCACCGTCGTGGCTGCTGGCATGGTGAAGTGGCTGGAGCTGTACAGTGGTGTTCTTACCGTGAGGATTATGCTCAGCTGGTTTCCTAATATTCCATGGGACCGTCAGCCTCTTTCTGCTATCAGGGACATGTGTGATCCTTACTTAAATCTCTTCAGAAATATCGTACCACCCATTCGCAATGCTCTGGACGTGAGCCCTATTCTGGCCTTCATAGTGCTAGGGACTTTAATGTCAGTTCTGAGAGTCGGCGTGGTGCCTAGGTCCTAGATACATATGCACCTCTGTTTGGGGCCGACCATGCATATATTTTATTATTCCAACATCAGTACAAATCTGGCACATATGTGAAAGATAAAATATGGCTCTATCTTTAATTCCATTCTGGTTTGCATTGTTTCATAATCATCTCAATGCAGTTATTTATAATTGTGGATCAACGGAAATATCTTTTGTTTCATCTGGCTTAAATTTTAAGTTTCATAGCTTGACCATGTCTGTATTTGTATTCAGACATACTAATGTTTTTTCCTATTTCCACATTTTTGAACTTCATTAGGTGAGTTAAAATGTTGGCTTGAAGCGAAAATAGCTTACTTCAAGGTATATTTACAGCTACACTTCAATTACTGTGTCTTATTGTATTTATTTCTAAAACAAAATTATTCTGCTATGCAGCTGTAGATTTGACAATTATGATTATTTTCAAATATTAGATTGATTCAACCTCTTATCGGTGTATGTATTCAAATTTCAAACCCTACATTTTATTGTTATGAGACACTATTTATTTTACCCTTCAGCCCTAATGTGGAACCCAACAGTGATTTTGGGAACGCAGAAGTTATGGATAAAAGGCATTAATTTGGTTCCTGCCTATGCTCAAAACCATAACTGGTTCGAAGTTGAGGCAACAATAGATTTGTCACCTTATGCTTCAAATCCTCTTCTCCTGAATTTTGGAATGACCGCATTATGTTGTTTTTTTTGACACCATATAAGGCTTATCAGAAGGTTTTTTTAATTTTCAGATGATGACAAATGAAGGACAAACAAAATTTGGGACTCATACGTAGATATATTTTGCAAGCGAGTAATATTCCTGCGAATCACTAATCCTCTCTCTCTTGGTCAATGTGGTGCAAAACTTAGGTTAAAAGCATATTATTTGAACTGCAATGGTCTATGCAAGTCATTAAACATGGAAAGTTCTGTTGATGGGCCTTAAACTTGCACCATGGACCCTGCAACTGATTTCTTCCCCGTTGCTTCAAATTATAGAGATTAAGACGCTAGGAATGATATTGAATTAAGCTTAATTAAATGTCTGATTCAGTTCGTTGAACCAACACTGTCGGTGCCTGCATTTGCATCCAAGAGAAGCACAGGTGCTTTGAAAAAAATCGACAATATGATTATGATATCATAGAAACCATCTTCCCTATTCTGTCTAACTTGATTATGCAACCTCTGCACATGCTTTCACACTAGTTTTCAAGACCATCTGACATAAATCTAATATGAAACTGCAGTAGAAACATGCTTACCATTTTTGCAAGTTTTGGGTTTAACTTTTGCATTGATTCTTATTCTGTAATCTGTTACTTGCTTTTAATTGAATTTCATTGTCTTGTTTATAGTGTTTTTCCACTTACCTAGTTTCATTAACTTTGCAAAACAGTGATTAACTGACATCATTACGGGGTGTTTCAATCATAGTTATAAATGTTTATTGGGTTTTTGGAATCAGATATGTGCCCACATAGTTGTATGTATTAAATAAAATGTGAAAATTCTTTTCGTTATGGTGTCATATTCTAGAGATTCAGATTATAAAGTTAAATTCACCGTTGGATAGTTTCTTCACTTCGTAGTCCAAGGATGGAAACTTCAGAAAGTTTGACCGAGTTTTGTCAGGGTTGTAATTGTTATTTTTGACAATGAGCACATGTTTTTGTGTTAAGATTTTAATGGTTATACAAGGTCTATAAAACATTTATCATCATAACATCATAACCATGTACAAAAGGATCACTGAAAGAAAGACAAGCACAACAACACAAACCAACATAGAGATTTATTTGGGGAAACCCTCGTGGGGTAGAAAAGTTAAAACCCAGCAAAACATTCTCGATATACACTTCAATCGAGTACAGTGTAAGACTCCAAGAATAAGATTTGTAAGACATCAATAATAAGACGTGACTGCTTCCTCTCCCTAGATGGATTGCTCCTTCTCTCTTAGCGAACTTGCTTAAGTTTTGAGTGTTTCCAAATGAGGGAGGCGCCTCCCCTATTTATACTGATCAATGGAGAGGCCTAATAACCCAACAGGGACGACTTCTCCTCCCAATCAGGGCCGACTTGCCTTGGGAGACTCAAAATTACATTTTAATAATACTTTTGTGGGTACTATTGACCTAACTTACAACGAAGGTTTTACCTCAAGACTTTACATGACCAAATACATCAACGACGTCCCTAATTGAAGGAACAACATCTCTGAAGAGAGAATAATAATAATAATACAAAATAGAATATCTTCCACAGTTACATTTCTTTAACACTCCCTCTTAACAAGGAAGGTATTTTATAACACAACACAATTGTTCAACTGACTGGTAAGTCTATTTGTTAGAGGAAGTTTTCACAACTATATCAACATCGTCATCATCCGTGGAACATCACATCATAGTCTTGAGCATCTCATCTTGACACATCATCAGGAGCATCATGTCGAGCATCACATCTCGACACATCGTCATGAGCATCACATCTTGACACATCATCACTAACATCATATCTCGTCACATCATCACGAGCATCACATCATGTCGCATCATCACGGGCATCACATCTTGTCGCATCATCACGAGCATCGCATCACATCACAACATCTCAAGCTTTATTAACTTGAGCATCACCTGCTATGCTGCACATGCAAACACAACACAACATCCACAAACTAAAGTAGAATCACCCACAACATAAAGAATGCTAGAATCTCATCGTCCGCAGATGAATGTAGGACCACAACGTCCGCAAATGAACGCAGGACCACAAGGTCCGCAAATGAATGCAAGGCCACAACATTCGCGACCATAACGTTCGCAAATGAATGCATGACCACAACGTTTGCAAATGAATGTCAGACCACAATGTCCACAAATGAGTGCCAGACCACAACATCTACAAATGAATGCCAGACCACAACGTTTGCAAATGAATGCTGGACTGCAACGCGCACAAATGAATGCTGGACCACAATGTCTGCAAATGAATGCCAGACCACAACATTCGCAAATGAATGCTGGACCACAACGTCTGCAATTGAATGCAAGACCATAACGTCCACAAATGAATGTCGGACCGCATCTCGTTGCAGATGAATGCCAGACCACAATGTCGACAAATGAATGCCGAACCACAACGTTTGCAACTGAATGCAAGACCATAACGTCCGCAAATGAATGCTAGACTGCATCTTGTTGGGATCTTCCTATTCGAAGATACGACAAACCTTCTTGGGATCTTCCTTTAGGGGATTCCACCAACCATGTTGGGATCTACCCTTAGGTATCCACCCTCGGTGATGTGACCAACCATGTTGGGATCTACCCACGAAGATACGACCAGGCTCTTTGTACAGTCACCAGACCACTGGGACTTCATCATTTTTCTCTTATGCATTCACAACTTCATCATTATTCTCTTGTACATCCGCAACTTCATCATTCTTCTCTTGTACATTCGCAGCTTCATCATTCTTCTCTTGTAAATCCGCAACTTCATCATTCTTATCTTGTAGGTGATTACATACGATCCTTCCTACAAGTCAAATACATCAGCTACATGGTTAGAAACATTTCATAATCTTCAAGACATATTCAAAATGACAAATTCTTATGCACAAAGGTATATGCCATACATTCATGCAAATATTTTAGCCAGTACAACTTTCATCCATATCCCGTATACATATGGTAACATTCTAGATGCCTTCCATCTCTACCAGGACATTATTAAGAGTGTGCACTACTCCCAACATGTCGACAAAGAGGTTTCATTCTAGATAAGTAGCAATGAAATGTTGTATAGCACCATAAGCCATTTACCAATCACATGCATATTAGTAGTATACTGTTCATTAATGCAAGCACTCTATCATGCATAATACATTTCCTTCAACATAGGTATGTACACAACTAAACAATATCATTTAAACAACTAGATTTGCAGGAAATGACAATTTAAACACTTATTTTTGTTTGTTTGGTAGACTCCCTCTTGATCTTTGCTCCTTGTAGGAGCACTACTCCCAACATGTCAGCAAAGAGGTTTCATTCTAGATAAGTAGCAATGGAATGTTGTATAGCACCATAGGCCACTTACACATCACATGCATATTAGTAGTATACTGTTCATTAATGCAAGCACTCTATCATGCATAATACATTTCCTTCAACATAGGTATGTACACAACTAAACAATATTATTTAAACAACTAGATATGCAGGAAATGGCAATTTAAACACTTATCTTTGTTTGTTTGGTAGACTCCCTCTTGATCTTTGTCTCCTTGTAGGAAAGACTTGAGTTTTAAACAACGTGCTCTACTTCATCGTCTGATTTTGAGAACCTGTGCCTATCTTGCCCATGATAAAAAATGCCGAGCAAGTATTCTACACGACTAATTACATAGGATTGTGTACTAGTGCTGAATCTGTGTGTCCCTGCAAATGCACCCCTTCTTATCCAATGGTGAAATTGATAGGAGTATGATCTTGGTCTTCATTGGTAGAATTCCTCTGGATCAAGGTACATATTCCTCATCACTTGAGGAATCTTCCCTTGCTTTCTTCTTAGCTGCAATATATTCATCCTCGGTTGCACTAAGAGCAACACTGGTACTCTTTCTGCAACATCCTAGAGTGCTCTTCTCGTTTGTAGCATTGCCAACCCAATTAAAGTTATCATATCCCTGCAGGCAGATCCTTTGGTTTCTCGCATGTCTGAGGCCATACTCAATTGTACCCTTTAGGTACCATACCACATGCTTTGCCACAACCATGTGAACACATCTCAGCTCCACTATGTACTGCCTCAAAATATTCACCACAAAGCAAATATTTCGCCTTATGTTCTTCAAGTACATTAACGAACCAAATTTTTGCCTGTAGATTATGACATCAACTATCTCGAACCTCTTCAAAATTTTGACTGTATATTTTCCCTGGCTAAGGAAAGTCTCCTTTGGATTCCACCACACCTCTAGTCTTAAGAATCATGTCAAGATTCTCAAACTCTGAGATTTATTGTAGTCACTCCCTCTGAGGTGGAGCACCATCCTCCCTTTGCATCTTGTATTCTCTGCATAGGGACATTCTATACTAGAGTGACAGGTAGCCTCCTCTGCTACTTGATCTTTTGCGTATCCATATCTTCCATCTCGAACTTTGTTGAAAGTTCCTTTTGCACCCATCTATGAGCTTCTCGTCCTTTTTAGGCTTACATCTTCAACCTTATAGCAAAGGTTGAGATCTCCATCACCCTAGGTGATCCTCAAGCTCCTCATGTAACTGTATGTGCTATCCAATAGGCGACTTCTAAGCTTGTACAAAACCTTCTGCGTACATGTGAATCTTTGTAAAGAGTCTAGAGTCCTGGAGGTTGCTCGACATGCACTTCTACTTCACTGAAGAAGTGTGTCTAGCTACTAAAGCAATGTCTCTTCATAATGGACTCCCTCTTTCTGAGAGAAACCATGAACCTTGCTTTGTATCTCTTGATACTTCTATCTGCTGTATGCTTGATCTTGTAGATCTACTTGGAAGACATTATAGACTTCCCTCTAGGTCTTGAGACCACATTCTAGACATCATTCTTCATGATTGGTACTCCTCGATTATATCATCCTTCCATTATTCCTTCTTGGGACATTCTTTCTCAAAGTGTTCTTTTTCATCACAAGTGAAGCATTTGAGTTTGTGGGAGGTTCTTCTTCTGAAGTATTTTTATTCTTGCGAGAACATTTTTCCTTCTTGTTCTCTTTTCTTGGTACGATCTATTAGGTTGTGATTGTCATCTTCACCCATCTCTGTGAAGCTTCTTCTTGTGTGCATTCCTCCCATAGGTGAGCTTTCTTCTAGTACAAATTCCTTGAATAAAAGATTCCCATGATCTTGAGAGACCATTCAAGGTTGTCAACTCCACTTTCGCTCCTTCTACATTGTCTCCAATTGTCACGCCCCCTCCCCTCTACTCGATGGAGAGGACGCGACGACACTGATGATACTGTCAAAACGAGCAATCTAGCCCCATGAACATAACATAAAATGCATTGACATAAAATTATACATACACAGATGCATGATGCAATATAAAGCGGAAGCAAATACATTTCAGCACATTCATCATGTTCATAATAATTTATAAAACAAATACACTGCAGAGATTAAACACAAGAAAATACTTATCTTGAGAAGGAGCTTCCCTGCAACTAGCTATGTCGCTGCAACGTTCCACCCAACCATAGGCCAATGTGCTCATCAATCTCTCAACACCACTGCCACCCCCGAGTTGGGCATGATTTCCACAAGGAACTAGGGAATAGCAGGTTCACACATAGCCAATTACACATTAAAGGCTGCCAAGCCACTCTAAAGATGTGTTTATCAGGCTGCTAAGGCAGTGGAAAGGGAGAATTGCTAAGCTAGTGAGCTCAACCATAGAGCTATGGACACCCACACAAGATCTGGGTTGGCCTCCATAATACCTTTTTTTTCCATAAACCTCCACAATACCTATACACCCAACACAAGGAAGCATCCCCTTCTCTGCTATACAGTCCCTCGGGCTATGCCTTCCATTCCAGTGCTCTTCAAGGTGTGCATAGAAAAATAACCAACCTCTCTTGATCTGTCTATGAGGTTCCTCTCTTCACTAGGCTTATCAAGCCAATTCTGGGCCTCTTCCACTCCTAACCAGTTCAGACCAACACAAGGATTTACAGAACAATAACATACCAATGCTGGGTATGAACAAAACGTCCTTGGGAGCCAAAAACGAAAATGGTAAAAATGGGAAAACACCCTGGGACAGCAAATCCGATTTCAGGAAACGCTCATGGACATTATAGGAGAAAAAATGCCCTCCATTCACACCCAAATCGTGAATTCGAATTCAGAAAATGCCTATGGGCATTACAGGAGCAAATCTGACCTCTATAAACCCCCAAATCGTGGTTCTCATCTGCTCATTCACTGAACAATACAAAAATGGGTTTCCCAGCTTGGAGAAATTAGAAAAAAAATGCAGAAGTTGTGAGGGAAAAAATGCCTAGGAGCTCCAACTGTGTGAGGAAGAGAACGATGTGAATGCATAATGCGATGGGCAACAATTTCTGGGTGATAACTTGCCCAATAAGTCAACCAAGTTTAAAAAAAATGATGGCTTGCCCCAATTTGAATTTGATTGCCATACCCTTCCATTCCCCATGCATTAAGTTCCTCAACCAATTTCTGGAAGAAATAAATGATTGGGTGAATAAGACAAAAAAGGTAGTTGACAGCTTTATGGGTTTTCCCTTTGACATTTGGCTCAACACTATTGGCTCAAGGGTTTGAATATTCCCCCTCTATCCTTGTGAAAATCATACCCCCATCTCTTTAACGTTGCATTGACATAGCTTGTTGTGGGTATTTTTATTAATTGCATATTTACATGATGTCCAAAATTATATTGTGCCTAGCTAGCAGGATAACCATCGGCATCGATTTTTAATTGCCGAACCATACGTATCGATTTTAACTGCCGATACATAAAACACTAAATCCATGGTGGGGCCTTGGCCTTTTGCTCCTCACCATGATTTAATTAACGATGTTTACATCATTTGCAATTTTAATATAATGGTGTCAAAACCGGGGTATTACACCAATAGCTTCTAGTTGCTCCTTAATTTGGGAGACCCTTCTGAAGTGAGATTGAATACTTTTCGACATCCACATCTTCATACTCTTGGGTCGAGTCCTCAAGGTCATCTTCATGTTGATATTCTTTTCTTCGATACATCGAACATCTCCATGGGAGTCTTCAAAGATGATACATGTGGTATCAAATGGTCCTTGGTGGAATCTGCAATGATCTTCTTGGCTTCTTTAGTTTTGTCCTCATCTCCCTCTGGATCTGCAGCTCCTCCTTTGCCATAATCTTCCAATTCATGCTCTTCTAGTATGAGGAGCACTCTATACTTACATGCCCAAAAGTTCTTGGTTCCTTCAAGCTTGTCCTCAAGCTTGGTACCGTTTGTCTTCATGGTAAAGTGAGAACTTCAAATGCAAATACAGAGAAAAGAACTTACCAATGAGAGTGCTTCAACTGAATGTTTACTTCAATGCTTTTATAGAAGACTGCTTCTGGTGGACCTAGGGTTTGATAGAGAAAACCTAATTTTTCAACTTAGGTGTATTTCAGATCTGATTGGATAGAAAGATGCGTCTCCTCAAGGCAAGTTGAGCAACATACTTATTTTCCCAAAACTGTGAACAAAATTGGAAAATTTTTGATGCCCTAGTTTTCTTGACAGTAGTGTTAGGTAAAAAATTGAAAATCCACAAAATTAGAAACTTTCTCCATAGAAATAGGCACCCTCCTAGGGAAAGTTAGATGGTCCTCCTTTTTCAACTGATTGGTGGAGGGAAGTGTCCAGAATAGGATGCCCTAGTTTCTCCAATTTCTTTTGTAGAATTGTTTGGTATTAGTTCTTTGATGTATCTTCGAAATTTCTGCTCCTAAAAGTTTGAAACTTTGTCCTGAGATAGCCTGAATTTTCTTCTTTCCAACCCCATAGGTTAGAGCAATATTGGATTCACCAAATGGAACTTATGCTAAGTTTCCCAAGGTGACATGTTTGTGGACTGGTTCAAGATAGCAAACTTGTATGGACTGCAACGTGTCACTGTTTCAACATCACGGTCTGAAACTTGCACCATAGAAACTACAGTATGAGACATAAATGTAACATTTTACGAAATTCGATTTAGATCTTCTTAGCCCAAGATATAACAATTCTCCCAAGATCATATGTTTAAGACTGAATTCCGGAAGAGGCTGTAACCCTGCTTTGGAGGGATCATATCTCCTAAAGTACAACGAATCCAAGGCTGAAATTCGCACACAAGGTACATCAATATTTCATCTTCGGCCTGTCCAAGTTTCAGCTCTTGACACTTCGCCAAACTCTAGTTATAGCGAAAATGCCAAGACAACCAGATTTTGTCTTCTAGGGTTTTTAACATGAAACCCTAATCTTCAGTAGCTGTAGTTGTAGCAGTGTTTCGACTGCACAAAGACTTCTTCTAGGGTGGCTCTGATGCCATGTTAAGGTTTTAATGGTTATGATCTTAAAACATTTATCATCATAACATCATAACCATATACAAAAGGATCATTGAAAGAAAGACAAGCATAGCAACACAAAAAAATACAAAGTTTTATACTGGGAAACCCTTGTGGGGCAGAAAACCCAACAAAACTTCCTTGATATAGACTTCGACCAAGTCCAGTGTAAGACCTCAAGAATAAGACTTGTAAGACACCAATAATAAGATTTGTTTGCTTCCTCCCCTAGATGGACTGCTCCTTCTCTCTCTGAGCGAACATGTCTAAGTTCCGAGTGTTTCCAAATGAGGGAGGCGCCCCCCTTATTTATATTGATCAGTGGAGAGGCCTAATAACCCAACGGGGTCAACTTCTCCTCCCAATCAGGGCCGACTTGCCTTGGGAGACTCCAAATAACATTTTAATTTGTGGGTATTACTGACTCGACTTACAATAGAGGTTTGACCTGAAGACTTAACATGACCAAATACATCAATGACATCCCTAATCGGAGGAGCAACATCTCCGAAGAGAGGAATAATAATAATAATACAAAATAGAATATCTTTCACAGTTACATTTCATTAACATGTTGCTTTCCTTTGATGTGAAATTCTTGTTAACAGAGAATACTACAGAGTGAGGGTTACCTATTCAGGTAGATTTGCATGTGGATATTGATGAGTGCAATGGATGAGCCATGCAATTTACAGTGATTTTTGAAGGCCTTTGATATTGTTTGAATTCTTTAATACATGTTGGTTTAGAGCATAAGTTATGAATACAATTGTTTATTGTTTTTTCACTCATAGTAAGAAGTGCAACACCTGGCTTCTGAATTTAAATGCATTTATTTTCGTCATACACAAATCAAGATGAATATGGCTGTGACATGCCTTCATCTCCTTTAGAAAAGAAGGGGCTTCAATTGGTGTTGTTAAGATATTCAAAATATCTTTGTGGCAGCAGGAGCGGGGGGGGTACTCTTTGACCCTAGAGGAATCAAGGTGGATTCATTTTCTTGGAGTCTAGGCAAGGCATTTAACAATCAAGCAGAACTTCTAGCCTTATGGCAAGGGACAAANGCAGGAGCGGGTGGGGTACTCTTTGACCCTAGAGGAATCAAGGTGGATTCATTTTCTTGGAGTCTAGGCAAGGCATTTAACAATCAAGCAGAACTTCTAGCCTTATGGCAAGGGACAAACATCATAATTAAAAATGGATTATCAGATGTCTTGATTATTGGAGACTCAAAGTTAGCAATCAATGCGGTTAAAAGAAGAACCCCTTGCAAAATTCTTCTCTAGCAAGGATCCAAAGTCGAATATTGGAAAATTTGAAGAGAATTCCCAAAGCTAGTCTCTATCATGTCCCAAGGGCCCATGATAGTGAAGCGAATGAGTTGGCTAGCAAGGCCACAAGTGGGATAAAGGGAGGCTACATAAACTATATTGGAGAAACTCATTATGAATCAATTCTATAAAGAAAAGTACGTTTCTATCCGAGACTGAGAGAAAGGTTATAGAATGGAGTACAAACTCAATGTCAAGCGGAATTGCCATTTAGAGGCACTCACTGAAGCCATGCAAAAGACGAGACACATCCCGCATTCATACAGACTCGAATCTTTTGCTCGAGCAACTCATTATATTCGATGTGTTGGGTTCTCCATCATTTCTCCTCACATGAGCATAATTGTAGCTAAAACTTGGAAGGACTGGATGACATCATAATTTTGAAATCCTTTGCTCTCGCACGAGTCAAAATGCTTAGGTAGTTGCAAAGGCAGAATGGGAATTGCCAAAGTGCTAGGATATTCGTACAGTGGATTTGCATCCAGACGCTTCTCTGTAATGGAAGATGGAAATGGTTCGAAGTGGGCCTCCATCGTCATTCTCCGACTGTCTTATGTAGCGAAGTCTGGAATCCTCTTCGTGGTTCTAGGGTGACAAGTGAAAGCACAAACCAATTTCTCCCGACGACGAAAAATGGATAGAGCTAGTCAATTGGTTGAGCACTTTTGCTATGTCGGGCATGGCCTGCATCGAGTTATTCGGAGTCTGCGTTGCCTCTAGCAACGAATCTCTGGGATGGAAAGAGATTCCAGAGATGGGGAATGCTTTTGACAGGAATGGCAAGATGAAGATGATGAACATAGGTACAATGAGAAGAGAGACTTCCAACTCCAATTGGACCTGATGAATGACCGCTTAGATCAACAAGAGAATAAGTTTGATACCTTTAAGGAGAAGAATGCAAGCCTGGAAGAAAAAATGGAAGCTCTGCAGTTGCAGCTGAAAGAAAAACTTATTTTATCCCTTAGCAGATAAAGCTAGAAGATCATGTTCCTCGGGCATATCATTTCTAAAAGTCTTTATGTTTTGTTCTTTCGTAATTTTGCTAGGCCAGTTTGTTAGGCTGTATCAGTATAATCTGTATAAGCTAGATACTAGGAGAAAGATTGGAAATTTGTAGTTATGAACGCCCTTTCCATGCCTATTCTGGACTCTGAAGTCTATGGCCTTGTTTTGGATTGTATCTCTGTACTATTTAGGATTCTTCCTCCCCCTTTAATATAAAATCTCCTACTTGTTTTGGTAAAAAAAAAGATATCCAAAATATCTTAAGATATCAATTGGTGCTGTTAAGACTGCTTAGCGGGATAAGATATCCAAATTACTATACCAAATTTCGTCTTGCTCATGGAGAGAAAACAACAAATCTTTTTCAAGATACTCTTCATTGGCTTGTAAAATAAATTCTTGTATTTTCCATCATGCAATTGGCCTCAATTGACCTTTTCATCTCCATGATCATCCAATGGGTTGCAATAGCATTGAAATTAGGAGTTAGCTTCTTTTGTATGTCACTACTGGAGTCTCGTTGATTTATTTTGGTCATTCGTGGACATTAAACTTATTATCTTATCCAAGACTTGTAACATATGATGATAAAATTGCGTTATGGTATCATATTACTTTGTTTAATGAACTGAATTTTCTTGTTTTAGGAGGTACTCCTTGATAAATAGCTTTCCTGCAATCTAGGATGGATTAAAAACCTTAGAGAGATCTTTCTCTAATGGGGTGACAACTTTTAAGAGAAAAAATTAACAATACTGCATGAGTGCATGATTGAAAATATTCAATTAAAGTTGGATTGAAACACCTCTTG
This sequence comes from Pseudotsuga menziesii, assembly GCA_001517045.1. NCBI lineage: Eukaryota > Viridiplantae > Streptophyta > Pinopsida > Pinales > Pinaceae > Pseudotsuga > Pseudotsuga menziesii. Next base: position 350,030 of record LPNX010130276.1, read on the forward strand.
AGTTTTGTACTCTAATTATGGTTTAGCTGTATGGTTGAGTTTTAATATCTTTTACTATTGTGTCTGGTTGTTGATATCCATAGAGGGGGGCTTGTTACATGTTGTATGTGGTAAGAGATGGAGACACAAATCCAAGAGCAATGTGTCACCAATCTTATGTGACATGTAATGTACTTAACCCTAGAATTATAGAGGAAAATAAAAAAAATCTGATAGAGTGTTAGAGTTGAACATAAAGCACAAGAGAAATAGATAGAACCCGAAAAAGAACCCATGTATAAGTGATTTTCAAATGAGAGCAATGTTCATTGCCTCCTCGATGGGGCAACCTCCTATGAGCAATGCTCCAAATACAATTACAATCCTTGATCACATCACACAACCTTCTAATCTATATATAGTGCATAAATACCAAAAACCCTAACTACTTGTGGTCTCACTATTAAAGAGGGTCGACCAACTTAGTGGGTTTGATTGATAAGAGACCCTTTTACATTGAGTAACTGGTAACTAGCTATCTCATAGGCTTTATTCAAAGAAAATGGCCTTGTTGCACCGAGAGGAGTGAGGTGCTCTCTACATCATGTAACGTAATGTAACGTAACGTAAGGTGCTTCTTGTCACGTAAGGCAACGTAACATAACACAACGTAATGTAAGGTGCTTCTTGTCACGTAAGGCAACATAAGATAACATAACGTAACACAACACAACGTAACGTAACATTACGTTACATTACCAAAAAAAAGTAATTAAAAAAATTCAAGTCGGCTCATAAAATAAAAATGATGAAAAGTAATTAATAAAATCAATGTTGGCCTATAAAATAAAAAATTAAAACTTAAACCTAGATCTATCAAGCAAAAAAGAGATTAAGTTTTGTTAGTTCAAGATAAAATTTTCTTACACCATAAGATTGGATCCCTCTTGGTGCTTGATAGATCCGGGTTTAAGATGGATCTATGTTGGTACATCAATAAAGTACTCCTCAGTATTTTCAAAGTAAAGGTGTTAGGTAGGTCCCTCACATTCCCCTTTTAAAATCGACATTGTCCTTAAGGTTGGAGATGGGGAAACTACAACAAAATGGCTAATAGTTCCCAAGTAGCATCTTTTGGCTGCATATCCTTTCACTAAATGAAAACTTTTTAGATAGTGTGTTGGTGAAGGTTTCACTCTTGGATGGCCAAAACTATTTGTGTTGAGCCAATTGGAGCCTTCGTCAAGTTTTGGTGAGGTAGTTTGAATGTGGCAATTTTGCCCCATAACCTACTTCAAACAAGAAACATGAAATATTGTGTGGATCTTGGAGTGCAATGGAAAGGCTAATCTGTAAGCCACTTGCCCAATGCGTTTTAGAATCTAATATGGGCCCTAAAATTTTGGTGCCAACTTTCGGTCATCTTTAACTTTGAAAGATGTTTGCTTATAGGGTTGGAGACAAAGGAACACTTGATCTCCAACGGCATGTTCTGAGCGATGTTGGTTTGTTCGTTGTTTCATGCGATTTTAAGCCATTGCCAAAATTTTCTTAAGTGTGCTGACAATAGCTTCATGATTGTGAAGCATGCATGCACCATTTAGGTCCCTGGGATATATGAAAGTACTGAAGGTGGTTGTTGGGCATAGATTGCTTTGTATGGGGTCATTTTTATAACATCATGATAAGTGGTATTATATTACCATTTGACCAAAGGTAACCACTATACCTATTGCGGCTGCTTTTTTAAAGCAAAACATCTCAAATAGGTTTCTAGACACTTGTTGGCTGCTTCTGTTTGGCCATCCATTTGGAGATAATAAGCTGTGCTCATTTGCATCTGTGTGCCCTATAGTTTGCCCAAATTGGCTATTGAAACTGGATCCCTATCCAACACAATGGAAGTGGAAATACCATGGAGCTTAAAAATTTGATCTAGAAAAACATGGGCAACAATTGCTAGAGTAAAGGAGTGTTGTAGGGTACAAAAGCAAGCATATTTGGAAAGTTGATTGACTACCATCATGATGGCTAAGTTTTTGCTTGCTTTAGAAGGCTTGCTATAAAATCCATGGAGATGTTCGCCCAAATAGTAGTGTTCGGATTGGTGCAGTGATGGCTGCAATGTCCTTGGAGTCTTCATTGTCTTACTGTTGTTTCTTTGACATGTGTCACATTCAGTCGCAAAAGTATGTATATCCTTTTTCATTCTTGCCCAAAATAAAGATTGCCTAGTGCGTTCATAGGTTTTATGAAATCCTTAATGACTTGCTATAGGAGATGAATGTAACTTTTCTAGTATTGTGTGTTTCAAAGCTGAATTTGGTACCAGAAAAAGATGACCTTTATATTGCAAGCTCTCTTGTTGCCATGTGTAGCCTTTGGGAGGATTGGGGTCACTTGATGAGTTGAGATGTCTTATTGCTCAACCACTTCTGTCGTGCTTATACTAACCATTCTGTTTCTGGGGAGGATAAGATAAAACAAATAGAGATTCATCTTCCTCATATTTCTAGACAAGGCATCTACCACCACATTGTATTTTCCCTTTTTAATAGATGATCTCATAATTATACCCTACCATCTTAGTGATCGACTTGTGTTGCTCCAGAGACGACAACCTCTGTTCCAAAAAATACTTCAGACTGTGATGATTTGTTCTGATCTAAAAGTGCCTTCCAATGAGATAAATACCAAGTTTCAAGTAGATGAAGGATGGCCATCATCTCTTTCTCATAATTAGATTTACCCAATTTTTGACTGCACAATTGTTTACTAGTGAAGGTGAAGGGGTGTTATCCTTGCATGAGTATTGGCCCTAGACCTAGGCTCGACACGTTACATTCCAGTACAAAAGTCTTTTTGAAATCAGGTATTGCTAAGACCAACATGGTATACAACATCTTTCAAAGCTGAAAAGGTTTGCTTTACGCCCTCGATCCAAACAAAGGCATTCTTTTCGAGCAGGCCCATTTATGGTGTAGGGCTCGTAGCTATCTTCCCAAAATTCTGCACAAATTTTTTGTAGTAACCTGTGAGCCCTAGGAAGCCACATAAGCTTTTCTATGTTTTGGGTTGTGGCCAGTCTTGGGTAGCCTCAATTTTCTTGGGATCCACTTGTACTCCATGTTGACTAACAATGTGACCCAAATCTTTGACCTTGAAAGCATTAGATGTGCGTTTGGACGTCTTGAGAAATAATTGATTGTCCCTAAGTAGTTATACTACTTCATTGACATGTTCCACATGTACCTTAGTATGTGTTTTTGGACTTTAGAGGCCATTTAGGGCCTAAATGTTTATGTATATTGGTTCAGATGTGTATCTCACTCGGTGCCAGTTTGCTATTGTAAGGCAAAGGCTCCACTGTCGATTTAGTGTTTTATGTTTCGGCAATTAAAAACGATGCCGATGGCACAATATATTTTGGACATCATGTAAATATGCAATTTAATTAAAATACCCACATCCAGCTATGCCAATGCAACATTAAAGAGATGGGGGCATGTTTTCCTAAGGAATAGGGAGGGAAATAATTCAAACCCTTGAGCAAATAGGGAAAAAGCCAAATGTCAAAGGGAGAACCCATCAAACTCTCAACTACCCATTTTATCTTTTGTGCCTAACCATTTATTTCTTCCAGAAATTGGTTGAGTTAGTTAATGCATGGGGATGGGAAGAGTATGGCTGTCAAATTCGAATTTGAAAAGCCATCAGTTTTTGAAAATCGTGTTTTGACTTCTTAGGCAAGTAAAAACCCAAAAATGCCTTCACAGCCATCAGTTTTTGAAAATCGTGTTTTGACTTCTTAGGCAAGTAAAAACCCAAAAATGCCTTCCTAACCCATTATGCATTCATGTCCTCCTATTCCTCACGTTTTTGGGGCTCCTGTGCATTTTCCCATTCACGTTTTGGCTGTTTCTTCATTTTTCCCCATGGCTGGGAAGTCGATTTGGCAATGCTCAGTGGTTGGGCTCTTTCCTTGACGTTTTTGCTGTTGTTTCCTCATCACCCGGTTGGAAAAACCCATTTTTGGTTGCACAACGGATGGTAGAAGAGACCCACGATTTTTGGGTGTTTGTTGAGGCCGTTTTGCCCACGTGAAGCCCATAAACGTTTCTGGAAATCAAATTGCTGTTAGAGGGTTGTTTTACCCATCTTCCATTTTCGTTTTTGGCACCCGAGATGTTTTTCCTCAAACCCATAACTTGTATTTTGTGTGTGTGCATCCTGTGTTTTGGTCTGAACCGGTTTGGAGTGGAAGGGGGAAGAATTAGCTTGATAAACCTAGTGTAGAAATGAACCACACAGAGAGATCAAGAGGGGTTGGTTATTCTTTCTTGCACACCATGAAGAGCACTGGAAGGGAAGGCATAGCCTGAGGGACTGTGTAGCAGAGAAGGGGATGCGTCCTTGTGTTGGGTGTGTAGGTGTTGGGAAAACTAAGCCAGATCTTGTGTAGGTGTCCATAGCTCTGTGGTTGAGCTTACTAGCTTAGCAATTCAACATTTCCACCTCCTTAGCAGCCTGATAAATCCAAATGTAGTTTTGGCTTGGCTGGATTTTGACATGTCTTTGGATAAGTGTGGCCCTGCTGTTGTTCCCTTATTCCTTGTGGGAATCATCCCCAGCTTGGGTGTGGCAGTGCTGCTGAGAGATTGATGAGCACACTGGCCTATGTGCTGGTTGGGTGGAACGTTGCAGCGACATAGCTGGTTGCGGGACAAGCTTCTTCTCAAGATAAGTATCTCTTGTGTTTAATCTTTGCAATTGTATTTGTTTTAATAAATTCCATGAAAACATGTTGAATGCTTGAATGGATGAATTGCTTCCGCTGTATAATTGCATTTGTATGCATCTGTGTATGTTTTATTTCAATGTATTTTTATTATTATGTTCATGGGGTTAGTTTCTCCGCTTAAATGGTAGCAGCAGTGCCATAGTCGCGTCCTCTTGGACGGGAGGGGACGTGACAGACACGAAACTTGCTGACCATCATGTTGTAAGTTGTAACTGCATTTACTGATGTGACTCCCAAATCTTGCAACAGAAATTTATAATGCCGTTAGGATCTCATGTAAAATGTCTGTCCAAATAATCATTTGGCAGTGATCAAATGTGCATGCAAATATACGATCAACATCTTTATCAAGTCTTCTTTTGGCTTATTCTGTCCATCAACCATTTGGTCACTTGACTGTTCTGGATTTTCCTTTATTCTTCTTAGTTGCAGAAATAGGAGCCTCTTCCTGCAATGTCGCTTTCTCTTAAACTGCACTTTGCAAAACCCATTAAGAGTTGACATGCAGACTTTAGAAACCATGCTTAACAGATTGAGAAACCTGAACTAACACTCAGATTTGCACAAGATGCAGATTTTGGTGTTGAACATTTCTGATATTTAGGCTTTGAGAGGGTTGAAAAGAATTTGGTGCATGGAAAATAAAACTATGGAAATGCCAAAATAGAGTTAATGGTTGATGTATTTGCCAAATAATGCAGCTAAAGATAAGCCTGTAAAGATTGTTGCTAGAGTTGAATATTTCTTCAAGATTTTATCAACATACTGAAAGAAAATGAGGAAAGAATGCTGTATGTTGCATTGTTTAAAACTAACAGCAACAACATTTTTGGCTAAGTGACCTTGAAGAATATTAAAACCATTTGCCCCTGGTTGTTATAAGGATCAGAACAAGTTTGAAGAATGCCTATATCCATAATAAAAATAAGCTCTGAAGGCAGATGGTTGCTGTTATCACCAACCTTGTAGCTGCCTATGCAAGATGGATCTAGAATGGATGGTAGAGGAACAAGCAACTAAGGAGGTGGAACCCAGATTGCCTAGACTCCCAAAGAGATGGTTGTCACGCCAATCAAGGCAGTCTTCGCTTTATGTTGTTTGAGTCCAAGACAACAATGGGGGAGACCCAGATCTGCTCCCGATAGGAGAGATAAAACCTAGACACCAGATCAGATCAAAACAAACTTTGAGGTATGTAAGGTGTAAGGGGTTCAAAAACTCTAGATCTACAGTAGGATTCGGTAGATGGATCAGGACTTCAGCAGTATATTGGCTGATCCAAAGCAGTAATCAGATAACCTTTGGGGGAAATGGTTAGATCTAGGGTTTTGGTACTAGCAACTAAAGAAGATGATCTCTGCCTTGGGAAGCGTAGCCGAGGCATGTTGGGCAGGAAAATAGTTGGGACTATCTAGTACCTCGCTGACAGACTCAATGAAAAAGGTGAATAGGTGTGATTGTCTGAGTCATCAAGGAATAGCCAATTTCAAGGGGAAGAGGTCAATTCAGGGCTAGCGCTAAGGATGGGAGATCAATGCCTTTCGTGCATTGGGCAATGGAGTCAGTATACACCCAACGTTGAGGTGAACCCACCTAGGGTAGACCCTGATTTGTGGACCCAGATAAGTGCTTTGGTCCGGATGGCTCGGTTAAGGCAGGAATTCAGTCAAGGAAGGCTAGCGCTAGGGTTGGATGAGATAGATCTATTGATCTGAGGCCACCAAAAAACAACCAGCTCAGCGTTGGAGAGGAAATGGGATCAGGAGGGCTTGATCTACACACTCGGTTCAAAGAAATTTAGGAAAAGTCAGATCCCGGAAAAGTCAAAGTTGATGAATAAGGCTGAGAGGATGAAAAACTGATTTCTTCAGATCTAGGGCAAGCAGGCTGGATCTAGCTCAGCGTTAGGGGTGTTCTGGAGTGCTTAGGACACGATCTATCAGCCCAGCTTGTCAGATTTCGGAAACAGTAAACTCCGAAAAGGTCCAATTTTTCAGTGATGGCGCTAGGGTTGTTTTTAGTCTAAAATTCAGATCTAGGGCATGCTGTCATGAATTTGGATAGTGTTGGGGGTCTTTTGGAATGTGTGAGACCCAATCTATCGGTCTATGAAGTTAGAAATCAGAAAAAATCAAAACCCTAGCAGGTCAAATTTTCAGTGGGGGCGTTATGCAGTTTTCAGACAATATTTCAGATCTAGGTCAAACCGACAGGAATTTGACTACCGTTGTAGTAGATTTAGTGAGGGGGAGGCCTGATCTATGAAACCCAGCAGTGGTTTGGCCAAAGATCAGACGGTTCCCAGATTTAGTACTTTTTAGGGTTTTTCAGTATTTTAAGGATTTTCAGAAAAATGGAAGGAAAACAGGTACAATGGATTGAGATCTGCTAAAGAGAAGAGAATTACCTGTTAGATCGTACCTGGAAATGCTTGTAGAAGCCTTAACAGCGATGACCCTTGCTATCTCGATCAATTCTGGAAGATCCACGTGATTTCTATGACGGATGTAAGCCCCAAGCCACCAATGCGCCCCCTACCTTGCATGAGCAAACATCAACAATATCAGATTTGCTAAGACAAGATAAAGAAACCAAATGTTATAGGAAAGTAAAAAGAAGTAATCATAGATCACAATGACACTAATGAAAACCCCCTGATCCAAGACGAAGATAATTGAACGAGTTGAGGTCCCCCTGCAAAAATGCTCCAACCAAAACGCCCTACTGTAGACAAGACAACGATAACAGAAAAAATATAGATCTCACATGAATTTCCACAATGCTAGGAAGCAGAAGACTATCCAATCATCATTTGAGAACATTAAAGGCAAAGCAGATCCAGAGAATATCCACGAGAAAATCTTTCTATTATTTAGATCCAAGAGCCAAAGACCCTTTACAAATGAGAAGCTCTCTCCTTTAAATAGAAATGAGAGAACCACAATCATAACCGAATCCTAACCACTTTCAAAACGAGTGGCTAAGATTAAAAGATAAAATATTCTAATCAATGGTTGAGATGAGCTCAACATACAATACATGGATCAATATAACCATAAATTATCAAAGTGGACTAAAACACCCAACAAGAGGGTACCCCACTCAACAAGAAATAAATGAAGCACATGGTGGGTCCATGGAGTGTTAACTAACTCGCTATGGGTGCCCCATGGCACAATAAAATAATATAATATTTTAATTCTTTGACTTTGTGCCTCCTTAAGGAAATCGTGAGCCTCCCAAAAGCTCCAAAAAATAATATAAAAATGCCCAAGAAATAGGTGTGGGCCCAATCAGGTGCTGCAGCTGCTGGAGAAGGTGCGGAGGACATCACTCTCATCATCATGACTCATCCCATGTCATTTCCTTGCCTCAATAGCCCAAATCGATTTCTTTAATAGCCATTTAATCATTTTTTAATCTGCCTCGAGAAACGTGAACTTGCCAAAACAACGTCCTAGCGTGTCTGCGTTGTCAAACAGAGCCCACCAGGCTCTGTGGGATGGGGGTATTATAGTACAATCAAGTGGCTGCACCCCCTATGCCCATACAACGCCCTAGGAGATCCAACTGAAACATCGCCCTGCTCAGACACATCATCTTGTGAAGCAAAACTATGTCAGAAAGGAAAAATGAGCCTGATCATCTCTGCAAGTGCTTAAAACTGGAAATAAACTGTCTCATTAGACTCAGAGTCCAGATCCATCTAGGGTGTATACTCATACCCCTCTCAGGTCTCTACCTGATCATCAACCATATCCAATAGACAATATAACCATCTGTAAATGATCAGATACCAATAATATAACTCAGACTATCATCCATCTGCTGCAAGTGTTATAAGGCTAAGACATGCTCTACAACTCATTTAAGAAACAATCACAACAAGTAGCAGTCATTTCACTGGCGGTACATCAACCAAATACCTATATAGGGCTTTATTTATTATTACTTAGACTAGACTTTCAAGGCTATACTCACTTCATAGTTGTAGTCAATTTGCTAATGACGGGTGAATGATGAAATTTACAAGGCTAGGGCAAAGGATGACTTCCTACTTAACAGCATGACACTTTGGATATGGAAAGGAAAACTCACTAAAACCAATGCCGAACAAACAACAACACAAGGAATGGCAGTGCCTCACAAATGGTTGAGTTGTTTAGAGAGTGCTTATTCAACTTAGGCATCATGACTACATCAAGTTTGATCCAGTTTCATTAGGATCATCAATTTTATTTCCATAGCCCTTTTTGGCCTATATGACCATTTGGGACTTCACCAGTGCTTAAAAGCATAGCTAATCGCAGCTTTCATCCGGGACATATTTAAATTTATAAGGTCAACAATATTTGGATATAGCATATAATTAACCATTGCTTTTTTGGTCCTTTTCTTATACCCTTCAAGGGGTATCTTAGCATTTCATTGCTCTTTCCCTTTTTCACATATGTTAAGAAACACAGCTTTAGCATTTTCATTTTCCATGGGCGCATACAAACATTTCCAATATAAGTAGTACATGAGCTTTCAGTTTTAGCCAACAAAATCTCAAGTGACTAGGGGGAGTTTTGCACAGTGCCAAGCATCGGGACAACCGACCATAATGATTTAGGGATACAATCCAACTCACCAAAGGAAAGTTCTGTCACCAACTCAAAGCCGAGACACAATATAGACAGGGAGGTTTGTCCAACAAAGGTTCTAGCGGGGGGAAAAGGTCCTCTATGCCATAAGTCAAGAAGTCAGTCGGATTGAAAACAAAACTGGAAGGTAATGGATGGGTGGAGACAGTGAAAGGTGAAGCCAACACTAGCAAGCCAAAACAATGGTGGGAATAGATCATGAACTTCAAAGTCAGAGTAGGGACATCAATACATAATACAAATACATCCAAGTCCATATAATTATGACCGCCAGATCATGACACCACATGTTAATTCATGTCACAAAAATGAGTATAAGAGCAATGATAATCTTAACACAATATAAAAAGCTGAGTCATAATCATGCATATAATCCATCTGAAACATCATCTGTCCAATGAGAAAGCACTGATATAAATTTGGGCATCAATAACTGCTTTGCAATGACTAAATGGCTACATCGGTCCTCAAATCTGAGTTCCCGAGACTCAGTCCTGACATGGGAGAGTACGTCCACAAATACAATAATGATCTGTCAAAACTGCTCATCTCAGCATCTCATATGTAAGAGATCTGGCTGAAAAATATACTGTGTCTGAAAAATAGAATATGGTAGCCTGGCTACTATAGATGTGATAACATCTGGCTCCAGCTGGGACAAGTGCTCTGCTGAAAAGAGCGCTTGAGAACCTCAGAATCTCTGGTCCTCGTACTCTGCTTCTCTCATCCTCGATCAATCTATCCAGCTCTGCAGCCGCTACCAAAAATGTCACTGACTACCTGCAGCATGTCCAGAGCTATACCAAACTTACAGACCGGTCGTTAGAACGATATGTTGATAATATTTAAAATAGTGAAAACAAAGATGCATGAAATTGAAAAGCAGAAAATAAATCTAATCTATAACCATAACTTTTGATAAAAGTTTGATTTTTTATTTTGCAGGATAACAAAATTACACTAACAGCTTCAAAGGTGAGCTTCAAACAACAAAGCAAGATTCTATACTATTGCCGGGAAAGGTTTATTCAGGTCCTATCTACTCTACTCTACTAGGCAAAGTGGGACTCAAGGCTAAGTGAGGTTGGGAATGTATCCCCTCAAATCCTCTGGTTGACAAGAAGCAAAATTTGTCGTCCAGTACTGGTGACAAGAAAACATATATCACCAACGCAACGTTCTACAGAAAAAGGTCCAACCCACAGATCATTAGCTTGCCCCAATCGAAAATGCAGTAAGTGGTTTTGGATAAGGACGTGACATCCGGTGGGAAATCTATTCCTATTTACCGACTTGGGGACCACTTCAATGTTATGTATAGGCATGGGATGGACATCAACGATGTTTCGTGGTTGTGGGGTGATAATCCTTGAGCTTCTCGTGGAAGGTACTACATCAAACCTGGGTGGACCATCGTCAATGGGAATAGCTATGCTACCAACTAGGATCTCTCTAATCTCTTTCCTTGTCCCGTGTGTACTTGTACTAGGCTTATCATCATGAGGAGATACTACATGTTTGACATTTTCTCCCATCGTCCAGAAGTCTTTATCTTCTTCCAAAGGATGAGGAATATGGGATATAACAGTACTGTGGCTAGAGCCTTCCTCTGTAGGAACATGAATATGCATACCCTCTAGATCGGTTGGTTCTACTCCAAGCTGTGGTGCAGAAGAACTCGGAATGTGAGATAGATCACGATTGTGAAGGCTGGATGACTCAGGTGGCAGGAGAAAATTAGGAATGAGAGGATAAGCAGATAAGGCACTAATTGGTGCGACTGAAGGAGTTTGAAAAACAACGAGATTGTTGAGATTAAAATCTCCTTCGGGTGCATCATTTATTAAGGCATCCTCTTGCCAACTCAGGGAGTTATCATGGACTTGAACTAGGTTACCATCTTCCAAAGATAAATGAGATAATGACCTAGCAAAATCAGAAACACGGGTGCTACTGACCTCATTATCAACATCTACTACACTAGATAACTCAAGATGGTTTTCCCATGGGTAAATAGGTTCCAGTCCTTGGCTTTCTCTTTCTCTATTTTGGTCGATTAAAGCAAACCATTCATTCACTCTACAAGGGATTCTTCCAACATGTCTGGCATCATCAACTTCATCAACTCTAATTACAAGATTTGTTGCATCGTTTTGCTCGTGACCCTGAAATGGGTTCTCATTTCTTCTTAATTCCTCTAATTCCTCTGAGCATTCACCTTCAAGCATTTCCAAGTTAATCATCCTGGCAATTTTAGTTACTTGATTTTCTTCCGAAGATAAGTCGGAGTCTTCCATTGCCAGAAACATGCTTTCAGGCTGCCTATATTTCCACACTTCATTTGCATCTTCTACAATATGGGATTTAGCATTTTTAACAATTCTTCCCCATATGTGTTTTTAATCCCTATTGATCCTGATCAGAGTCCCGTCAGAGTTTGGGACACAAAGGTATGATAAATCCATCATAAGATATCCACCTAAACCGACTGCCCACTTTCTAGATAAAAGCATTCCATATGCTGAGGGCAAGTCAATAACAACTACATCCATCATAGTGGAGATATCTGAGCATGCAAACAGATTAGCTCTAAGGTTTTTGATCAAGCCATAGGATGGCACTCGCCTCGAGTCTATGCCACAAACATTTCCATAAGGTCTAGTCACTTCCAATCCCATTTCCTTCATGACATGCAACGACATTACATTCATAGCTGCTCCGGAATCCAACATGCAATTATGCAGGAGCATGTTCTGAATGTGTAAGGTTAGGTAAAAGGGAGGGTGACCACCATTCTTTCTTTCATAGATAGCAGATTGTATGTTAACAGGTGGATCCTTTTCATCTTTGCTAAGCTGTATCCTACTAGGACTTTGTATGTGATTGGATTCTAAAGCAAACTCAGGGGTTTTGTCTTGGCCAATGCCATCAAAAAACTCTTCTACTTGGCTTCTCACAAAGGGCACATTCACCAGTTCAGTGATAGGGATATTACACATTATCTTGCTTAGCTCTTTCTCTATGTCAATGTTCAAATTCAAATCTCCTAAGGCAAGATCTTCTTCTTCCTTCTTATCTTCATTAATTGCTCTGTGTTTGTCAAAGAAGGAAGGTTGGGGATCCACTCTTCGTTTATAAATTCTAACCTGTGGTTCTTCTTTTGTTTCAGGGATGTTTATGGCACAACATGAAGGTTTAGGCTCATCAACAAAATCCTCTTTGTGCTCCCAAGTTTCTTCCTCTTGCTCCCATGGTTCTTCCTCTAGGAGAATTCTTCCAAACCCATCATCAAAAGATAAATCATACATGAAATTGATGTTGTTTGTTTGGTCATCAGGGTGGTTGGTGTTTGTTGGCTCTTCATCATTTTCATCACACCATAACATTCCTCTTCTCAGGATTCTCTGGATACTCGGGCTGTCTTCTATTAGGATCTCTCTCAGGACCTCTATTATTGTTCCAGTAAGGTTTAGGGCCATAACGGTTTCTATGTCTCTCCGGATCGTGAAAACTAGCGACACTCTTAGTCAGGATAGTCAGATGCTTCATCATCTCTTGCATGGTTTCTAACGTGTCCTTCGACTCTTTTGGTTCATTCACCTGTTCCTTAGGCTTTTGGATCTTAGGGTTAGATCTAGAAGTGGATGGGGCATAATGATCAAAGTAGTTTTGCTTGCCCATAGATGCCGCATGTTGTTCAGCCATCTTTGCATTGAACTGGGCAGCCTTTAAGTCATTTGGATTTTTATCCTTCAAGTTAAAACCCAACCACCATCAAAAGCATTTAAATAATGGATAACAATTGCTTGGTCCTTTAGTCTAATTTCGTCTGGGATATTTCCTACAGTCTTGTCAAATCTCAGGTTGAATTCATGGACTGTTTCATTCTCCCTCTTCTTTATGTCAAACAATTAACGCAAGAGGAACTTCCTATCCAACTTGTGGGACCAATCACTGTTAAGCTTTGTGATGAAGTTGTCATAACCATTGATGGATGAAGTAGGTAATCTATCAAACCACTTCCGCACATCTCCTTCCAGAGAATGCAGAAGGCCTCATGAATACGTCTTCATCAACAGCTCCATATGCTTCCATATGATCCCAGACTTTATCAATGTGGTCTTCGATGGAGGTAGCTGACAGTCCATCAAACTTAGGCATCTTTTCGAAATACTTATCAGGCATGTCATGCAGGACCCCTTGGATCAGGGAGAAATCTAAAGGAGATGCCTTGGCCTTCCTTCCAAAAATCCTAGGGTTTTGTGGAGGAGGAGCATTTTGATTTCCACTAGTGTTTGTTCTTGCCATCGGGCTAGATGAGGTTGAAAGGGATACCAAAGGAATGACTTGAGGAAAAAATGGGGTTGGATACCTGTCTGTTTTTCCTTGTGTAAGTTATAGGGATTCCTTGAGGGTTTATGGGACGCTCTAGGAACTTAAGATTAATACGTTGGGTACGGTCCTCAATGGAGTCGGAGGGTGGAGTCGCAAGGTGAACCACACAAGTAATTCACCAATAAAGGATTGAGGTAGCTGACACTCCATCAAACTTAGGCATATTTTCGAAATACTTATCAGGCATGTCATGCGGGGCCCCTTGGATCAGGGAGAAATCTAAAGGAGATGCCTTGGCCTTCCTTCCAAAAATCCTAGGGTTTTGTGGAGGAGGAGCATTTTGATTTCCACTAGTGTTTGTTCCTGCCATTGGGCTAGATGAGGTTGAAAGGGATACCAAAGGAATGACTTGAGGAAACAGTGGGGTTGGATATCTGTCTGTTTTTCCTTGTGTAAGTTATAGGGATTCCTTGAGGGTTTATGGGACGCTCTAGGAACTTAAGATTAATACGTTGGGTACGGTCCTTAGTGGAGTCGGAGAGTGGAGTCGCCAGGTGAACCACACAAGTAATTCACCAATAAAGGATATGTCGTAGGAAAAAAAGTCGAACCAGGGTAGGCCTCTACCTCCCCGGCAACAGCGCCAAAATGTTATCACCAACCTTGTAGCTGCCTGTGCAAGATGGATCCAGGATGGATGGTAGAGGAACAAGTAACTAAGGAGGTGGAACCCAGACTGCCTAGACTCCCAAAGAGATGGTTGTCACGCCAATGAAGGCAGTCTTCGCTTTATGTTGTCTGAGTCCAAGACAACAATGGGGGAGACCCAGATCTGCTCCCGATAGGAGAGATCAAACCTAGACACCAGATCAGATCAAAACAAACTTTGAGGTATGTAAGGTGTAAGGTGTTCAGAAACTCTAGATTTACAGTAGGATTCAGTAGATGGATCAGGACTTTAGCAGTATATTGGCTGATCCAAAGCAGTAATCAGATGACCTTTGGGGGAAATGGTTAGATCTAGGGTTTTGGTACTAGCAACTAAAGAAGATGATCTTTGCCTTGGGAAGCATAACCGAGGCAGGATGGGCAGGAAAATAGTCGGGACTATCTAGTACCTGGTTGACAGATTCAATGTAAAAGGTGAACAGGTGTGATTGTCTGAGTCATCAAGGAACAACCAATTTCAAGGGGAAGAGGTCAATTCAGGGCTAGTGCTAAGGATGGGAGATGAGTGCCTTTCGTGCATTGGGCAATGGAGTCAGTATACACCCAGCGTTAAGGTGAACCCACCTAGGGTAGACCCTGGTCTGTGGACCCAGATAAGTGCTTTGGTCTGGATGGCTCAGTTAAGGCAGGAATTCAGTTAAGGAAGGCTAGCGCTAGGGTTGGATGAGACAAATCTATTGATCTGAGGCCACCAGCAGACAACCAGCTCAGCGTTGGAGAGGAAATGGGATCAGGAGGGCCTGATCTACACACTCGGTTCAGAGAAATTTAGGAAAAGTCAGATCCTGGAAAAGTCAAAGTTGATGAATAAGGCTGAGATGATGAAAAACCGATTTCTTCAGATCTAGGGCAAGCAGGCTGGATCTAGCTCAGCGTTAGGGGTGTTCTGGAGTGCTCAGGATTCGATCTATCAGCCCAGCCTGTCAGATTTCGGAAACAGTAAACTCCAGAAAGGTCCGGTTTTTCAGTGATGGCGCTAGGGTTGTTTTTAGTCTAAAATTCAGAGCTAGGTCTTGCTGTCATGAATCTGGACAGCGTTGGGGGTGATTTGGAATGTGTGAGACCCGATCTATTAGTCTATGAAGTCAGAAATCATAAAAAATCAAAACCCTAGCAGGTCAAATTTTCAGTGGGGGTGCTATGCAGCTTTCAGACAATATTTCAGATCTAGGTCAAACCAGCAGGAATTTGACCAGCGTTGTAGTAGATTCATTGAGGGGGAGGCTTGATCTATGAAACCTAGCAGTGGTTTAGCCAAAGATCGGACGGTTCCCAGATTTAGTACTTTTTAGGGTTTTTTCAGTATTTTAAGGATTTTCAGAAAAATGGAAGGAAAACAGGTACAATGGATTGAGATTTGCTAAAGAGAAGAGAATTACCTGTTAGATCGTACCTGGAAATGCTTGTAGAAGCCTTAACAACGATGATCCTTGCTATCCCGATCAATTCTGGAAGATCCACGTGATTTCTATGATGGATGTAAGCCCCAAGCCACCAATGCGCCCCCTACCCTGCATGAGCAAACGTCAACAAGATCAGATTTGCTAAGACAAGATAAAGAAACCAAATGCTATAGGAAAGTAAAAAGAAGTAATCATAGATCACAATGACACTAATGAAAACCCCTTGATCCAAGACGAAGATAACTGAACGAGTTGAGGTCCCCCTGCAAAAACGCTCCAGCCAAAACACCCTCCTGTAGACAAGACAATGATAGGAGAAAAAATATAGATCTCACATGAATTTCCACAATGCTGGGAAGTAGAAGACTATCCAATCACCATTTGAGAACATCAGATGCAAAGCAGATCCAAAGAATATCCACGGGAAAATCTTTCTATTATTCAGATCCAAGAGACAAAGACTCTTTATAAATGAGAAGCTCTCTCCTCTAAATAGAAATGAGAGAACCACAATCATAATCGAATCCTAACCACTTTCAAAACGAGTGGCTAAGATTAAAAGATAAAATATTCTAATCAATGGTTGAGATGAGCTCAACATACAATACATGGATCAATATAACCATAAAGTACCAAAGTGGACTAAATCACCCATAAAGAGGGTTCCCCACTCAACAAGAAATAAATGAAGCACATGGTGGGTCCAAGGAGTGTTGACTAACTCCCTCTGGGTGTCCCCATGGCACAATAAAATAATATAATATTTTAATTCTTTGACTTTGTGCCTCCTTGAGGAAATCGTGAGCCTCCCAAAAGCTCCAAAAAATAATATAAAAATGCCCAAGAAATAGGTGTGGGCCCAATCAGGTGCTGCAACTGCTGGAGAAGGTGCGGATGACATCATTCTCATCATCATGACTCATCCCATGTCATTTCCTTGCCTCAGTAGCCCAAATTGATTTCTTCAATAGCCATTTAATCATTTTTTAATCTGCCTCGGGAAACGTGAACCTGCCAAAACAGCCTCCTAGGGTGCCTGCGTTGTCAAATTGAGCCTACCAAGCTCTCTGGGATGGGGGTATTATGGTACAATCAAGTGGCTGCACCCCCTATGCCCATACAACGCCCTAGGAGATCCAATTGAAACATCTCTCTGCTCAGACACATCATCCTGTGAAGCAAAACTGCATCAGAAAGGAAAAATGAGCTTGATCATCTCTGCAAGTGCCCGAAACTGGAAATAAACTGTCTCATTAGACTCAGAGAGTCCAAATCCATCTAGGGTGTATACTCATACCCCTCTCAGGTCTCTACTTGATCATCAACCATATCCAATAGACAATATAACCATCTGTAAATGATCAGATACCAATAATATAACTCAGAGTATCATCCATCTGCTGCAAGTGTTATAAGGCTAAGACATGCTCTACAACTCAATTAAGCAACAATCACAACAAGTAGCAGTCATTTCACTGGCGGTACATCAACCAAATACCTATATAGGGATTTATTTATTATTACTCAGACTAGACTTTAAAGGCTATATTCACTTCATAGTTGTAGTCAATTTGCTAATGACGGGTGAAGGATGAAATTTACAAGGCTAGGGAAAAGGATGACTTCCTACTTAACATCATGACACTTTGGATACGGAAAGGAAAAACTCACTAAAACCAATGCCGGACAAACAACAACACAAGGAATGGCAGTGCCTCACAAATGGTTGAGTTGTTTAGAGAGTGCTTATTCAACATAGGCATCATGACTACATCAAGTTTGATTCAGTTTCATTAGGATCATCAATTTTATTTCCATGGCCCTTTTTGGCCTATATGACCCTTTGGGACTTCACGAGTGCTTAAAAGCGCAGCTAATCGCAGTTTTCATCCGGGACATATTTAAATTTATAAGGTCAGCAATATTTGGATATAGCATATATTTAACCATTGCTTTTTTGGTCCTTTTCTTATACCCTTCAAGGGGTATCTTAGCATTTCATTGCTCTTGCCCTTTTTCACATATGTTAAGAAACACAACTTTAGCATTTTCATTTTCCATGGGCGCATACCAACATTACCAATATAAGTAGTACATGAGCTTTCAGTTTTAGCCAACATCATCTCAAGTGACTAGGGGGAGTTCTGCACAGTGCCAGACATTGGGACAACCGACCAGAATGATTTAGGCATACAATCCAACTCATCAAAGGAAAGTTCTGTCACCAACTCAGAGCCGAGACACAATATAGACAGGGAGGTTTGTCCAACAAAGGTTCTATCGGGGGGGAAAGGTCCTCCATGCCATAAGTCAAGAAGTCAGTTGGGTTGAAATCAAAATTGGAAGGTAATGGATGGGTGGAGACAGTGAAAGGTGAAGCCAACACTAGCAAGCCAAAACAATGGTGGGAATGACTACCTCTATTGTCCCTAAGGAGGGTAAAACCAACGAGTATAAATCATGAACTTCAAAGTCAGAGTAGGGACATCAATACATAATACAAATACATCCAAGTCTATATAATTATGACCGCCAGATCATGACACCACATGTTAATTCATGTCACAAAAATGAGTATAGGAGCAATGATAACCATAACACAATATAAAAAGCTGAGTCATAATCATGCATATAATCCATCTGAAACATCATCTATCCAATGAGAAAGCACTGATATAAATCTGGGCATCAATAACTGCTTTGCAATGACTAAATGGCTACATCGGTCCTCAAATCTGAGTGTCCTGAGACTCAGTCCTGACATGGGAGAGTACAATAGTCCACAAATACAATAATGATCCGTCAAAACTGCTCATCTCAGCATCTCATATGTAAGATATCTGGCTGAAAAATACTGTGTGTCTGAAAAATAGAATATGGTAGCCTGGCTACTATAGATGTGATAACAGTTGCCACATGGGAACAAAAGTAATGTACAGACATAGTTGCAGCTGGAAGATCTAATGCAGTGGCACCCTCTGGCAATGAAAGAAAGCTGTTTCACAGTGATTCCAATCAGCAAATGGGCCAGCGATTCCCACTGCATTATTGAGAACCTCTGGTGCCGACTTTTAACAATATTGTTGGCTCATGGCTTCAATTTATGTGTTTTTTGTCTTGGTAAATGTTGAACATTCTTGCTTATGTGATTTGAGTTTATATTATTTATGTGAAAAAACATATAAGCTATTGATTCACTGATGTGACCATTGTCTTGTGATGGTGAAGTTACAAATAGTATGAGACATGAGTTGTCAGTGGATATATTGCTATTCTAGTTCCTCCTTTATATTAATAATTAATAAATAGTTGAATTGTAAGAAATAAAATTACAGCCTGAGTATTAGTTATTCTAGTTGAAATTCCACTTTTATCTGAACAATTAAATTTTAATTGGAACATTTCATTAATCTTTAAGATTTTAAAATTGTAAATATAAAATATATTTAAGCATTTAGTCAACTTTATCATATTTGTACTATGTTGAATATTCGTTGAATTTTGAATTCCATATGAATATCCATACACAAACTGCAAGACTGCCAAATCTTGCTACTATGTTATATAGCTGCAATGAATCCAAGATCAATGGGTGGGTTGTGATCATTGGGGTTTTGACCCCTCCCAGTAAATGGCTTATCGTCAATATGCTGGGGGCTGCCTAATTCATCATCTACTTGCTGTTCTGGCCAATTTTTCATTGAAATGGCCAAATTCAGTGTAGGGAACACGTCATGCAAGGACTGAGGAGGTGAGTGGCTGTGGTGCTCACGACTCTGGATTCAACACTCACTATGCGTCGAAACCAGGTGAACCGCCATGTGGCACACCATTTGGCCAGACTGATGCAAACAAACCAAGCCAGGGGGGAGTGAACTTTTGGGGGAACCTAGCTTATGGTGTAAGGGGCTGATCCCAAGAACTCCATCTGGCAACAACTGCTGGATATACATCAGTGCCAGTGCTACCTTCTTGCCCTGAACCTGGATCTGCAACTGCAAATTTGGGCAGATTAGAGCATGCCATCATATCTAGTGAAATGAGCAAACTATACATTTTAAAATTTTTTTTTTCCTGATATCTAGTCAGCATGTTGCATGAAACTCTATGGTCCATGAGAACCGATCACCAAGGAGAGGATTGCCAGGGAACATCCCCATGGAGGCACTGACCACATAGGTTACAGACACAATGCCGTGCTGATTTGGCATAAGTAGAGAGCACAAAAATATACCTGACAGTTTGTTTTCGTGACAGAAGTGGCATTTGGGTAGAACAATTTGCTGGTATTTCAAACGCTTGTTTTATTTTTGGGGACTGGTAAAAACATTTTATTAATATAAGTTTCTTTCAGAAGAGAGATCTAACAACTAGAATGCAATAATAAATGCTGCCATTTTTTAAACTGTTCAGGCTGTTAATTTTGACTATCAAGACCAATACTGTGATTCTTTACAAAGTGAGACTAGTTTTCCAAAAAAGAGCACGTGTGTTACAAAGCCTCTGCATATTTTCAACCCAAAAATTTAACACCAGAATTTACAGCCAGTGACTTGATGGGGTAGAATAGATTGCCTTGGATGTCAGAATCCATCTTACTTTCCTACTAAGGCTTTCTCTGGCTGGGCTGGTAGTTCCGCTTCAATATATACTGGTGGTCATTGGCTCAGAACATCAATTCCTAGGGTCTCCAAGCAGTTGAGGACCCTACTCTTGAAATTTTCAGAGACTTGCCAAGAGTAACGTGTCAAGATTCCTGATAGCCATGTGTAGGTCTGTGTTACCAGAAATCGAACAGCATCAATCGTTTCTCTTTAAAAACATTCCAGAAATGGTGATGGAATGAAAAATGGCATTTATATGTCCGTTCTCCGTTTCGGAAGGTCAGAAACCGTTTCTCATGAAATGGCTCTCGTTTCTCAGAACTGTTTTTCAATTTTCAAGTACCCATGTGAAATTTAGGTCATTCTTCGTGTCAAGGTACCTTCGCCATCTGATTTCTTTATGGTAGTCTGTATTTTTGAATTCAAATCGGAGTAGTCTTTGAGCCCTTTGGAGGGGCTATGGCTGGCTTGATGGATGGACGAAATAAGTTTTAGTTAGAATTCTTAGGTAGACAGATGGAGATTTTTGTTCTAATTCTGTGCCTGACCTCCTTTCCATGTCTACGTGGTCAAAGGAAGCTTATCTATTTGTCATGAGAACCTGAAATAAGAGCTTTCAAAGAGTGATGGGTATTGTTTTAGTGGTACTGATAGTGACTGTTCAAATCCTTTTAACCAATTTTGTTGTCTTTCCCACTTTTTCAAAAGCTGGAAATTCAGTTCCATAGTAAACTCACATTAAGTTCAGTTATGTTCCATAATCACTGCAATTCAAATTCCGAATTAGCATATTTTTTATTGTGAAATTTCATGATAAATTTTTAATTTTTTCTATGTTGTTATGGCATCTGATTAGTGTTAGTGTTTACAAGATTATAGCAGTATAACTTTATTGCAAATAAACAATAGGATCTCTAGAAAAAAGACAAATCACAAAAACAAAGAACACAAGAGTTTTTCCTAGGAAACCCAATCGGGAAAACCCCAGCAATCTTCGTATAGGAATGAGAACTTCCGAGAACACAATACAACAATGAGAGAGAGAAGAAAAACTCTCTAAGAGAAAACCCCCAAAAACATTGCTTCTCTCTGGTGCTACGAACTTCTCCTTGAGTAGGTGAACTTGCTTGTGTTGAGTGAGTGAGTAAATGAGGCGCCTGGCCTTTCTAGTTATACACTTTACAAAAGTGAATTTTTCCCTAACTGGGCCGACTTGTCTAACTGATTGGGTCGACTTGCCTTGAGGGAAAATAAAAATAGTAAAAATAATTTTATTTTAATTCTAAAATTCCCCAAGGTTTACATTGATTCTTTCAAGGGTTGACATGAATGATTACAATGTTACATCAATATGAACTCCCGTAGGAGGTACAAAACAATATAATAAAATTACAATATGAGTAACTTTCGACGTTGCACAAAATCCAACACTCCTCAACAAGGAGGGTATTCTTCTGCCATGGTCATCATCAACATCACGAACATCTGGGTCTCATCTGTACATCTCATCTGTCTCAATCATCTCTATAGTCTATACATACTGAAGGTTGTCAACATAGTCTCAGTCCATCGAGAGGTGTCATCATGTATCTGCTCCACCAAGTCCATCGGTGGACCCATCAGCTCCACAACTCTACACAATCCATTGGAGAGTACAACAATCAACATCTCATCTACTATAAGTCCGTCTCTAACTGAGAACCCTCAACTTTTGGGATCAATCAAGTTGCAGTCTGAAGCTGAGTCCCTCAACTTCTTCAGGCTTGCATCCATCGGAGTAGCCATGGACTTGTAGTCCAACATTTCGAATCTCTTCAGTATATCGATGGTGTATTTTCCTTGACTTAGGAAAATTTCCTTCTGCCTCTACCATACTTTTAATCCTAAGAAGTAATGCATCAATCCAAGATCTTTCATTTCAAATTCAGAGGCAAGCTTCTTATTACACCATGCAATCAACTTCTCATTTTCTGTGAGAAACAAGTCATCGACATACAAAACTAGAATCAGTGGCTCACCTTTCACATTCTTGTAGTAAAGATTGGGATCTGCATCACTCTTGGTGAATCTCAATCTCACCTAGTATCCGTCTATTCGTCCATACCAAGCACGGGGTGCTTGCTTGAGTCCATATAGAGCCGTTTTTAGCTTGCAGACGTGGGACTCCTTCTTATGGACAACAAACCCATCTGGTTGTTCAAGATAAACTTCTTCCTCGATTACACCATTGAGGAAGGCGGTATTGACATCTATCTGATTCATCTTCCATCGCATAGCTGAAGAAATAGCAATAATGGTCCTGATGGAAGTATATTTAGCCACGAGAGCAAATACCTTGTCGTAATCAACTCCCTCTCTCTGAGAGAATCCTCTGGCAACAAAATCTAGCCTTTTGTTTTTCCACACTGCCATCTGCTCTATGCTTAATCTTGTTGCAGTCTGAATACCTTAACTTTGTAATTTTGAGGCACTATATTCTATGCTAACCAAATTCTGTCCTAGAGCTCAGGATAAGCTATGTTAAAGTTTCTGTATTCAGCTGTTGATTCTCTGTTACAGCTTTTGTATTTAGCCTTTATGAGCTATTGCCAAATCCAGAAAAGGAGGTTTCCATCCTATTTTATTTTTTTGAGTTCCATGCAGCTCAAAATTCCTTGAATGTGTTTGGCCATAGGTTTTGTAAAACCTTTTTCGGCTTTAGAGAAAATCTTTATGTTTGACCCTTAATCATTGTAGAATCATACGTACTTTTCAAATCTGCGAGCGCTTGCTTTTGTGTACTCTGTTAATGGTTCTGTTCATTATGGTTAAAAGATTCCTTGTAAAAAAGTGCTTAGAGTCATTTGACAGGCTTGTATTACTCAGGGCATTTAGTTTAGTGACAGATTACAACCACCGCTGAGATTCTATAAATCTCAACTGAATAAATTAAACTACAACCACTTGATTTGAGAGCTTATCCTTACAAAGAGCATATGTGAATGGAAGCACCATATATTACTGCCACTGCTGACAACTAAAGTAATTTCATTTAACAAAATATATTTATAGAGAATTCCCAACACGGTTTAAACTTCAAACACTTCCATTTTTTAGCGATAAGTTATGCTGGAGCCATTGTTGATATTTAAATGATTCTTCAACAGAGGACTCCCAAAATATAATTTGAAATACCATTAATTTTACCATATGCCTGGAGCACTTCTAAAGGGATTACAATAACCTTGTACATTCAGGGGTATGCAAGCCTTCATGGTCTTTACAACTGGAGTACAAATCGGCATTCAAAGATTAGATTAGCAAATACAAGCAGATCCATCATCCTGCATCTACCTAGGAGTGTTTGGTTATTAGTCCACAATTATAAATCTGAATGACTTAATGGAGATTCATCACCATACTCTCTTTTCAAGGGGGAACAGGATTGTACTGGCAATTTTCTGCCCAACCATAGAATTCACACAAGTGATCTCATCCCCATGCTGAGATCATTTTATCCAAAAGCCAAACTGTCACACCCTGTGCACCAGGAAGAGTCTCAATGACAAGCCAATCAAGCAAACATACAAAATTAACTCTTATCGCAATAATCAAGGGATCAATATGACATTACTCCCAAGAGTCAAGACCAGTCATTCAAGAGTCCACAAGAGTTCCAAATCTAAAAGACAATTTATTTCGACAATGAATATGTCCAGTAGGCAACATTAAATGACCATTATTCAGTGCAGGAAGAGAAGTCCATCCACAAACAAATTTGTCCCGGAAGGGAGGGTTTACGTTGTTTATACCTAATCCCACGGGGTTACTTAATCCAAAGCATGAAAAGCCTGTCATCATCTCGACTAAAGCATACATCCTAGGGTCCACCGTATTTCATTATATTTCAAGCAACAGAGCAGCAGTGGGATCCACCCAAAGCCTGCCTGTTGTAAACCTTACCGGAACCCAATAGCAGAACAGTTTCCCAGGGACTGTCTGGCACAAGAATACTATTAAGGGTAAACAGTGCAGGAAGGATCCACCCTTATTCTGCCTGTCGTTAACATTACCATTGCTCAACAGCAGAGCAGTACAGGATATGCTCAGGTACTGACTGGCACAATAATACCATCAAGGGAAATAGTGTTTATGGTTCTGCCCATAATCTAACTGAGAGGTGCAACACCATGAAATGGCAGTTTACCCAAGGCTACAAGTATAAACCAAGAGAGACGCTGGCAATAAAAATGTACATGAAACAGAATCCACATCAGGCCATGACAACAGGAGAGATAATCAATGGTACCCAAGGCTTCTCAGCCAGAACAGAGGAGTACATTTATAATCATATAATAATAATCAATTCATCCCTTCTGCCACCTGAGGGTAGTTAGGGAAACGAAAACAGAGATAGGAGGGATCCTGATCCTAAAATAATTATATTTTTTCATACATTCCACTGTATTTTAACGTTTAACCAGTCAAGTGTCATACAAGGGAATTCTTTTACTGGTACAACAACTGATTAATAACGAAATCACTCATGGCCTGTGTACCACAATGGGTCTAATTTCGTCACAGGTTACAGCTCCACTCCCACAGATATCCTTGTCCAGTCTTGACAGAGTTGGAACTAGAAGATCTGCTCTCCTTATCATCTAGCGACCTCCTTCAAACACCGGGGTATCGTTGCTGGGGTTTGAGAAAAAGAGGAGGAAATATCCTTTTGAAGGAGTCTGATGGCCAGGCCGTTTTTGGTTTTTAGTTCTGATTCCCCCACTTAGTTATCATGTGTACCAAGGGCCTGAATCAAATCACAGAATCCATATTAGCTGATTGTAACAAGGTTTTGGTCTGCTAGTTGTTCAGGTTTCAGAAAAACTACTGGGTAGTGTACAGTTTCAAAGATCCCAATGCTTTTCACTAACAGGGCAAACTTGCACCTTGCTTTCTTCTGCAGCAAAGCTGCTAGGTTCCCAATCGGGGATGGCTAAGGACAAACCTTCGATTCTCTGGAAGGGTGCCAAACTCATTGATAACTTTTTATTTTGGAAGAGAATGCTGCCTGCACCAAGAACCTGTAAAATATTGTAGACTACAACAAATCAAATAGAGTGAACAAAAGCTGATATATATGCATGGTGGTGGCTGAATCCAAAGTAATTTATCAATGTAACAGGGCAGTAGTGCTGGAAAATCTAGTGTCATCGATCAGTTCCTGTAGCCAATTTTTTTATATTTATTTATTTTCGAGTAAAATGCTTTCTTCAAATTATATTAATAAATGATATTTACATGCATTCAATACAAAATAAGTGGGCTGCAACTGTAACTGCAGCTGCCACAAGCAAAAACTATTCTTGCCCAAGGACATAAAAAACTATAAGTGCTCCAAGGGCATATCAGAAACTAAATATAAGCCTAGAAAAGCTTAACAAGGTTCAGAATCATAAAGCCAGAGGCCAGACAACAGTGAGATAAATACAGGGATGGGGCAGATGGCTACATTAAATATCAACATGAAGTTAGCCATGGTAGCATAATTCGAGTATGAATACACTATGATTCGGTACAGAAAAAGAAAAAATCTATTACAGCTAAAATGTGGAAGAAGACATTTAATAAATATAAAAACATTATTATTTTCTTAAATTTAGAAAATGTAAAAATATGCATATATTCTTTTAAAAATTTAAAGTAATATTCATTCTTCATTGTAAGCAACTTGAAACATGTCTCAAATTTGAAACATAACATCTGATATAACAATGTGAAATACAGTTTACAAGTAAGTATGGGCTCATGGTTTCAATGTATGTGTGTGTGTGTGTTTTTGGTAAATGTTGAATAAGTAATGTGTGGGACTTCAACATTCTTTTAAAAGATTATGTGGAACATTAGTCACAAGTTTGTTTAAAATGATTCATGGTTTTTGGTATGTCTTGCTGTGCAAAATCATTCTTGCTTATGTGATTTGAGTTTATATTTATTTATGCGAAAAATCATACAAGCTAAAGATTCATGAATGTGGTCATTGTCTTCAGATGGTGACGTTACAAATAGTACGAGAGTTGAGTTATCATTGGATATGTTGCTGTTCTAGTTCCGCTTTTATATTTATAATTAATAATTGTTGAATTGTTAAAAATTAAATTACAGCCTTAGCATTAACTATTCCAGTTGAAATTCTTCTTTTATCTTAACAATTAAATTTTAATTGGAACATTTTATTAAACCTTTAAAAGTTAAAAATTGCAAATATATTTAAGCATTTTGTCAACTTTACCATATTCATAGTATGTCGAATATTCGCTGAATTTTGAATTCCATATAAATTTCCATGCACAAACTGTCAAGACAGCGTTGCTACTATGAAGTTATGTAACTGCAATGAATCCAAGATCAAGGGGTGGGTTGTGAACATTAATGTTTGGGCCCCTACCAGTGAATGGCCTATCGTCAATATGTTGGGGGGTGCCTCATTCATCATCTACCTGCTGTTTTGGCCACTTTTCCTTTGAAATGCCCAAGTCCAGTGTAGAGAGCTCATCATGCAAGGGCCGAGGAGGTGAGTGGCCATGGTTTTCATGACTCTGGATTCAACACTCATTACATGTCCAAACTAGGTGGACCACCTTGTGGCACACCTTTTGGTCAGACTGATGCAAACAAATCATGACAGGGGGAGTGAACTTTTGGTCCATCTAGCATCAATGTCTGGAGATACATCAGCACTAGCGCAACCTTTTTGCCATGAACTTGGATCCGCAACTGCATATTTGAGCATATTAGAGCATTCCATCTTATCCAGTGAAATGAGCAAACTATACATTTTTAAAGATTTTTTATTTTGAGAAACGTAGCATCTCTATCTTAATAAGCTGCCATGTTGCATGAAACTCTATGGCCCATAGAGGCATTGACCACATAGAACTTTGATTCCTATGGGCATACATGATAGACGTGAAGTTAAGATAGATCTATGCTAGTTTATAGTAAAAGAATTTAGAGTGATTAGGTGCATTCACTGTTACTGATTATTTATATTGAAACTATATGCGTTTCTTTGTTTTAAATTTCAATTAGAGGAAACATTGTAATTTTTAAGTTAAAATTTTAATTTTTTAAACTAACACTTGTCAACGATAAGTTGAGCATAGAAAAAATTACACATTTTCCATATTAGATTGTAAAAACATCAAGGAAATTTTGTGCAAATTAGTAATTTTGGAAAGTAGAACTCTAAACAAAAATTGGACGTGTTTAAATGACCTTGTATTTATAGTCTTGTGAAGATATCCCTATTATTATGAAGCATATCTTTATAAAATTATAATTCAAACAACATTAGGAATACATCTCATGCTATGAAAGCATCTCTAAGAATATTTTTTTATTGTTAAATTTTATTTGAACCAAACACTGAACACATCTCTCATGTTATGAAATCATCTCAGCTAAACGCTATGAATACACTTCTCATGCTATGAAACGATCTCTCAGCTAAGTTACTTGCATGGGCGTGCGATGAACATATAACTAGGAGGATTTAAACCTCGGCGAGGGAATGACAAGACCCTTCTTTTAAGTTTTGTTGATTCAAAAATTTGATGGATGTATGTTATTGGAATATTTTACCATTGGTGTACTTCAAATTTTATTTTTGGAGATTTAAAATGTTTGAACTTAATGTTGGTTGATGAAACCAAATTACGACAAATAGGAACCGTTGAAATCCAGCTCACCAACCCATTGCCAGCTCATTGAGTTAGTTGCGGTTGGTAGTTTCCAACATGAATGATGTGTTAAATGATTAGAGACTTCCTAAAGAAGTCAATCTCGACATCGACATCTCCCGAAGGCTCTAGACGCCCTGTTCTTGAGATATCTCCAATGTAATTCTGCCTGCAGTGTAATTTTGGTGTTGGTTTTCTTTGCCGAGGCTGTTGGTTGATGTAAAAAGAACGCCGAAGGAAATAAAAACACAGTTTTTGTGCCCATATCTATTTTTCGAGCAATCCGCCGCCCATCAGTCACAAGCGTTGTGCAGAGGTAGTTAAATCTAGTCAACATCTAACAAGAAATCCATCAACTCTGATAAAGACAAAAGATATCAAGACTAAAGAGGTTAGAGGTAGGGGAACTATAGAAGTAGTTCTGTAGGTCTATACTCTCAACAATTGGTATCAGAGCCAGCCCCTGCTGTAGAAGAAGTTGGCCATTAGAGGTTGTCTAGTGTGCATTTGTTTTGCTTGTAAGCCCGTGAGATTCTATGGAGGCCAGAATTGGAGAGTGGGAATTTCAGTAGTGCTATTTGAAGCAACATGGAAACTACAGCTGTGAGTGACATGAGGAAGCTAAATGAGACTAATTTTGCTATGTGGAAAGCATAGATGGAAGACATACTGATCTTAAAAGATCAATATTTTCCCATTGAAGGAGCAGCAAGTAAACCTTCATCAATGACAAATGAAGAATGGAACAAGGCAAAGAATGTCTACTTCAATGTGGCTGGAGAGAAGACAACAATAGATCTATGGAAGAAACTACATGATTTGTATTAAAAAAACATAACATCAAACATGGTATTTTTGATGAAGAAGCTGTACAATTTGAAGATGAAGGAGGGTGCTTCAGTTGCAGAGCACCTAAATGAATTCAACATGATTACCAATCAGCTTGCCTCTATTAAAATTGTGTTGGATGATGAAATCAGAGCCATCCTACTCATGTGCTATATGCCAGACAACAGGGAGAATTTGATAGTTGCCATAAGCACTTCAGCTCTTGCAGGGACCTTGAAATTTGATGATGTTAGTAGCAGCTTCATGAATGAGGAGCTGCGACAAAAATCAGTGACAAAAAACCAGGGAGGAGAATCTCTCACCATAGCTAACCGTGGAAGGAAAATTGACTGAATTAGGCAAGGGTGTTCCAAGTCAAGGGGTAGATCAAAATCAAGAAGAGGCAGATTACTCGCTATCATTGTGGAAAATTAGGACACATGAAAAGAGAATGTAGGATATGGAAGAAAGAACAAAAGGAGCAAAACTTAGCTAGCTCAAATAAAAAATCAACCAACACAAATGAAGATGAGACCATTGCTGTAGTTTCAGATAGTGATGTTTTATTTACTGTTTCAATGGAATATGCATGCTTATACACCTCTAGCAGTAGCATCAATTGGATTCTAGACTCTGGGGCATCTCACCATGTAACCCCATCCAAAACCAAATTTGTTTCATATGAAGTTGGTGACTATGGTCGAGTATATTTAGGAAACAATCACTTTTGTGACATTGTTGGAGTGGGAGATGTCCGAATCCAAACAAAGGATGGCCATGATATACTGTTAAAACAAGTCAGGCATGTTCCAGAGATGCGCATGAGCCTAATCTCAGTGGGACAATTGGATGATGAAGGTTGCTCCACTAGCTTTAGAATGAGTGGCTGGAAAATTAGCAAAGGAGCATTGGTCATGGCTAGCGGATTCAAAACATGGGCATTGTATACATTGAGAGCAACAACAAGAAAATCAAATGTGGCTACTGTTGCAAAAGAAGAAACCTCACCAAATTTATGGCATAAGTGTTTGGGCCACATGAGCAAAAATGGCCTAAAAATTCTTGTTGGTAAAAATATTCTTCTAGGTTTGAGATCTTATGAACTTGACCTTTGTGAGCATTGTATATATGATAGGAACGTAGTCTCATTTATGAGAGCCCATGAAAGAAAAAAGAATCTATTGGAATTGGTACACTCTGATGTATTTGGGCCGGTTAATGTTACTTTCATAGATGATGCATCTAGAAAAGTTTTGGCCTATCATATGAAGGGAAAATATGAAGTATTTGAGATATTTCAAAATTTTTATGTCGGTGTTGAAAGAGAGACTAACAAACTGCGCAAGTGCTTAAGGACAGATAATGGTGGATAATATAGCTCCAATGCCTTCAAGGACTATTGCAACAAATTTGACATTAAGCATGAGAAGATTGTCCCTGGTACTCAACAAAATTGTATTGTAGAAAGGATGAATCGCACCATCATGGAGAAGGTGAGGAGCATGTTGTCAAATTCCGGGTTGGAGAAGCATTTTTGGGCAGAAGCAGTGATGACAACTTGTTACCTCATCAAACGATCACCTACAATAGCCTTGGACGGTGGCATCCTTGAAGAAGTTTGGATCGACAAGAAGGTAAACTAATCTCACTTGAATTTTTTTTGGATGTGAAGCATTTGTACACATTCCCAAAGAGCAAAGAACCAAATTAGATAACAAATCCATGAAATGTATTTTTCTCGGGTATGCTGATGGTGAATTTGGTTATCGATTGTGTGATCCGGTCAAATGAAAAGTTATTAGAAGCAGGGATGTCATATTCAATGAGTTAGAAATGTTCAAGAAGCTTACATGTGATATGGAGGTCAAGAAATCAACTGATAGGTTTGTTGAGCAACAAGAAAACATCCCACCATTGCAAGAAAATAATGGACATCAGGTAGAAAATGGTGGACAACCAGCTGAAGATGATGGACAACCTATTGAAAATTATGGGCAACGAAAAGAAGCCTTGCATCAGCCACAGATCCAACCAGAAAATATACCACCACAACTAGTTCGCAGGTCCACTAGGCCTCATAAGCCATCACAAAGGTATCCTCCCTCAAATTATATTTTGTTAATTGATGAAGGTGAACCTCATCGTTTTTAGGAGGCTTGTGATGATGAGCATAGCAAGGATTGGAAGAAAGCCATGCAGGAAGAAATTGATTCTTTGTTGGAGAACAAAACATGG
Organism: Pseudotsuga menziesii; assembly: GCA_001517045.1. Classification (NCBI taxonomy): domain Eukaryota; kingdom Viridiplantae; phylum Streptophyta; class Pinopsida; order Pinales; family Pinaceae; genus Pseudotsuga; species Pseudotsuga menziesii. The sequence goes on from LPNX010130276.1 coordinate 381,308, forward strand.
GAGCTAGTAAAGCTTCCAATAGGAAGAAAAACTCTTCAAAACAAGTGGGTGTACAAGATCATGCATGAGTGTGAAGGAAAGAATGAGAGGTACAAGGCAAGGTTGGTGGTGAAGGGATTTGCCCAAAAAGAAGGTATCGATTTTAATGATTTTTTTTCACTTGTTAAAATGTCATCCATTAGAATTATTCTTGGCCTTGTTGCTACTTTAGATTTAGAGTGTGAACAACTAGATGTGAAGACTACCTTCTTTCATGGAGAATCAGAGGAGGATATTTATATGGAGCAGCCAGAAGGATTCAAAACAAAAGGCAAAGAAAACTTGGTTTGTAAATTGAAGAAGAGCCTCTATGGGATGAAACAAGCACCTCACCAATGGTATAAGAGGTTCGATTCATTCATGTTGGAACATGGTTTTAGGAAATTAGAGGCTGATCATTGTGTTTACATTAAAAGGTATGACCAAGAAAGGTTTATTATTTTGCTGCTATATGTGGATGACATGCTAGTTGTTGGGCATGATAAGAGTATGATTAACAGGTTGAAAAAAGACTTGGGAAGTCAATTTGCAATGAAGGATTTGGGACAAGCACAACAAATATTGGGCATGAGGATCATACGTGATAGAAAGAACAAAAGGTTGTGACTGTCACAAGAAAGGTATATTGAGAAGGCGCTTAACATGTTTAGCATGGAGGATGCCAAACCAGTGGGAACACCTCTTGCATGCCACTACAAATTGAGTGTTGATTTGTGCCCTTGTAATGACAAGGAGAAGGAGGAAATGAGCAAAGTCCCTTATGCTTCAGCAGTTGGCAACTTGATGTACGCCATGATATGTACACGCCCAGACATTGCACACTCAATGGGAGTAGTGAGTAGATTTCTTTCCAATCTCGACAAACAACATTGGCAAGTGGTAAAGTGGATTTTAAGGTACCTCAAAGGTACTGGTCATTATTGTTTGTGTTTTGGCAATCCTAATATTGTGCCTGAAGGTTTTACAGATGCAGATATGGTTGGAGATGTGGACACTGGAAAGTCCACCACTGGTTACTTGTATATATTTGCAGGTGTAGCGGTGTCTTGGGTATCTAGGCTTCAAAAAATTGTAGCTCTCTCTACAACTGAGGCAGAATACATAGCTACAACAGAGGTTTGCAAAGAGATGTTGTGGATGCAACGATTCCTAGGAGATCTAGGAATAAAATAGGACAAGTATGTGTTGCATTGTGACAGTCAAAGCGCCATTCATTTGTTGAAAAACCCAACATTTCATTCAAGGACCAAACACATTGATCTAAGGTACCACTGGATTCGCCAAGTGTTTGAAGAAGAGCATTTAAATCTGAAAAAGATTCACACTGTTGAGAACCCTGCTGATATGCTCACTAAAGTTTTTCCAAGAGACAAGCAAGAGCTTTGTAGAAGCTTGGTTGTCTTGGAAGTAACATGTTCCATAGTTTTGGATGAATAACCAGAGATTTGCCCCCATTTAATTTCAAGTGGGAGAATGTTGGTTGATGAAACCAAATTATGGCAAATAGGAACCATTGAAATCCAACTCACCAACCCATTGCCAACTCATTGAGTTAGTTGTGGTTGGTAGTTTCCAACATGAATGCTGTATTAAATGATCAGAGATTTCCAAAAGAAGCCAATCCCCACATCGACATCTCCCGAAGGCTCTAGACGCCTTGTTCTCAAGATATCTCCAATGTAATTATGCTTGCAATGTAATTTTGGTGTTGGTTTTCTTTGCCGGGGCTGCTGGTTGATGTAAAAAGAACGCTGAAGGAAATAAAAACACAGCGTTTGTGCCCATATTTATTTTTTGAGCAATTCTCTACCCATCAATCACAAGCGCCGTGCAGAGGTAGTTAAATCCAGTTAGTATCTAACAGGGAATCCATCAACTTTGATAAAGACAAAAGATATGAAGACTAAGAGGTTAGAGGCAGGGGAACTCTAGAAGTAGTTATGTAGGTCTATACTCTCAACAATTAATATCTTATTTTTATTATGTTAATGAACATGAATGTTTCATCAAAGTTGAATGGATGAATCACTGAGTTATGAGTTCCGATATATTTACTTGTTTCATACGCAAAATAAAATTAATGGATTGTTAATACTCTCAACAGCATCTCCTTAAGGGTTTTCCATCGCATTTCAATTTGGTATGTAATTATATCTTTGGTTGTCCTATGTTAGGGGCATGGTCTTACAAATAGAACTTATGATATGTAACCAACTTTCAAATTAGGAATGGAACTTTGCAAAGTTCTACTCTATTTACAATTGTAAATAACTTAAGTTTTGTGAGATCGATCAATGCCAAAATGAGTTGGCTAATGACAACTTTGTTCTTTTTATACATATAATAAAATGCATCCATTTATAACATTGTGTATAAAGCAATTTATTGAAAAACAAACATGCTGCTAAAAGAAGCTGTAATGAGCAAACTCCCAAGGCTGATAAACCTCTAACACCCATTAGGGGTACAACCAAAAACTAGTAGTCTATGCCCTTATGAATATAATCATAGAAAATTTAAGTTAGTGGTATAAAAGTCATCCATCGACCATCATACAACATGAAATCTACCCATGTCAAGTCTCATCCATGTGTAATACCTCTAACAACCATTAGGGATACAACCAAAAAACAACAGTCTATGCCCCTATGGATATGAATCATAGAAACCACAAATTAGTGGCATAAAAATCATCCACTAGCCATCATACAACATGATATCAACCCACATCAAGTATCATCCGTGTGTCATTCAATAGATCATCCTTGTCATTGGGGTTTATACCCTAGTGTTCATTAGTAGGTTCTCCATTAGAGAAATAGAGTCTCATCCATCATTTTGTTTCTAAAGGGCATTTTCTACTTTTGAAATGGCAAGTGCCAAGTGATGAAATTGTCCCATTGAGGAGGAGGTGGCCAATTGCGCAACTCCTTGTGTTTGTGCACAACATAGGTAGTGCTATGTCACGACGACATTCAAACCTATTGAACTGGATTGATACCCAAGGGAACTTGATTCACGAAGCATAGAACGATACTACAAAAAGTCAAACATTTGGTGTAGATGTGTTGATTCCAACTTCACCTTGTTAATCTCCCCCTTGATTTGAAACTAAAAGTTGGCATAAATTAGAACGCTATCATACCAGGGAAATCCATTGCTATGTTGAGCATTTCGAAATAAATAATTGGAAAAAAGAGTTTGTGTAACATGAGTTTAGAAATCCATCTCCTCTCCCTTACTGAAATAAAGATTAAGGTTAAGGGTATTTTGTTAAGCTTGAGATGTTATCAAGCCAAAGTTGACCCAGAAAGATGATTATTTGAGGATCAACTATATCATTCAATGAAGATTGTATTTGGTAGTCACCCATGTGTAATATGCAGGCAAGTTTTTTAGGGAACTTTGACCATTTTTCTTCCATCATTTACTTTGAACGTTGGTTAGTGTCAACTTTGACCATTCTTGCCCTATGTTCTAATTAGGGTTGAAATTTGACTTGTGACTGTATATGTCAAGCATATTTTTGTGACATTTTCAAATGAACACTAACCTTCATTTGACATTTTAAATTTTAATGTTGGAAGTCAACACTATTCCTTAAAATCTAAAAATATATTTGGTTAAACATCGTTCTAAAGATGCTGCACAACAATCTTATGTATATATAAAATTGATTTCAAGTCAGAAATATAACTATATGAATTAAAATGAATGAAGCTATAAACAATATAAGATTGAAGAAATTTAACAAAGTTATAGACTTAAAAGTAACTATTAAGTATTAGTATTTGTATGTGTTTTAATTAAGAAAAAAAATTTATCATCTTTTCCAAGTTAACATTTATTAATAAAAAATAATTTTTATTATAGCTAGCTTAAAGAAAAAAATTAACGTTGCTAAAATAAGAACAAACCCTTATGAGCTTCATAGTAAAATATGACATTGGACCTTTTTTTTATATAAATTCAATATATACTAAAACATAAAAGTTGTACAAATGGATCACAATCAAAAGTTTGCTGAAAACCAGAGCCTAGAGTTTATTGGGGCCATGAGAGCACCCTTCAAACAAAAAACCTATTAAGCCGATTGGATGAAAACAATCAAGAGAGTGCTAAGAGTCTGCTTCTGCAAATTAAAGGGATGCCCCACTAGTCGAGGGTTATGACCACAAAACCAAAATAGGACTGAAATCAAGCTTTGTAGATAAGAGAAAACACTGAAAACATAGAGCCTTGAGTGAGGTTATTCATCATCCGAGATAGAAATTGGAGAGGTGTTAAAACAATTAGCACCTAGAGTAGGAGGTTCCTGCTTGGCTCCATAAGACATGCTAGGATGATGAAGATGGGTTTGACGACGAAAAATCATTTGGGGAGTTGTGTTGTTTTGTGGAGCTTGGCTAAAAGACTTGCTAGTTAATTTGCGGGCTAGAGCGTTGATTTTTGCATTGAGACGAGCGTCTAAATCCATTTGAGCTTGAGTTAAGCTATGAAGGCAACTCTCCATGCGCTCTACGTGCACTTCCAAATTCATACCATGAGGATTATCATGATGAGGTCCTTCTGCATTGTCGATAAGAGCTTTCCCAGAAGGGTCTTGGTATACCAGAACAGATCGAGAGTTTTGGTGTAATAGGTTTCCCTAGTGTAGGAGGAGCCCACATCATCAACCAAACATTCCATCTTTGCAATGAGCTACTTTGGGTCGGGCATATGAATTTGTTCCCTAATTTGAGATGCAGCGGAATATAAAACTGAGAAATAACTCACAATATTACAACATAAAAATGACACAGTTATTTTGGGTATGGAAACCCCCAGAAAAACCCAAGATGGGAAAACCGGTACAACAATTAGATATAGATTTTATTATGAGAAAATATGGAGTGTTTACAATACTGCAAATTCACCCAAACCTAGCGAATGCAGTTACACGGCAGAATCACTGGGAAAACCCTAGCTAAACCTCAACACCCTCTTGCGTGAGTGTACGACCCAACTGTACGAAGCTCGGTGATCCTGCTGCTCGCTCCTCTGTCTTCCCAGCTAAATCCTCTGTTTGACTTTCTCTCCCTATCTGTATCTTGTCTCTGTCAGAATACAAGTGTGTGTGTCCTCTCCACCAATTGATCTCTCTTCTATAACTTTAGGTAAAGCGAAAACCCTAATTTCACTTTCACTTTAATTAGTGTTTCACTAAAGTTAATTTATATCACTTTAATTTATTTTCCAAAGTAAATTTAGGAAAAGAAAATTAAATACGACTGGTTTCCTAATTTAAGTCTTCTGCATGCAAAAACACATGCATCCAGGAATACCTTCCTTGTTGCTGCTAGTTTAACACTCCCTCTCAACGAGGAAGGGATTCGGTAGCAACCCCAACTTATCCCTGGACTTCACAAAAATCTGTTTGCAAAGTGCCTTGGTGAAAATGTCTGCCACCTGCTCATCTGTCTGTATGTACTCCAACTGAATGGTTCCTCTATGAACACAATCTCATGAAGTGGTACCTGATGTCTGTGTTTGCTCCGGTCATGGAACACTGGATTCTCAGATAGCCTGATACCACTCCGATTATCACAATGAACTAGTGTAGCCTCTAGCTCAAACTTGAACAACCCTGTAAGTAACTTCTCCAGCCACATACCCTCACAAGCAACCATGCTGGGTGCCATGTACTCAACTTCTGCCGAGCTTAATGCAACTGTCTTTTTACTCTTGCTGAACCAAGAGACAACCCTTGATCCAATGCTGAAACAACAACCTGAAGTACTCTTCCGGTCCTCTACACATCTTGCCCAGTCAACATCTGTGAAACCTACTAACTCTACACTCCCCTTGCATTCATAAACCAATCCATACTCCACTGTACCTCTGATGTAGCGAAGTTTGTGCCGCACAACCATCCAATGCACTCTTCGAGGGTCCACCATGAACTGAATCAAAGAGTTGACTGCAAAGCTGATGTCTGGTCGAGTGTTGACTAGATACATAAGCGATCCGATAAGCTGATGATACAAAGTAGGATCAAATCCCTCTGATCCTGATGCATAAATCTTCCTCCAGTTGGAAACTAGAGTAATCACCATAGGCTTCCAGTTCTCCATCATGTATCTCTTCAAGATCTCAACTCCGTACTTCCCCTGTCCAATGAAGAAGCATCCATCTCTCTACCAAACCTCCAAGCCTAGAAAGTAATGCATTAATCCAATGTCCTTCATCTCAAACTCCACTGTAAGGTTGGAATTGTAGTCTCCAATCAACCTCTCATCTCCTGTAAAAAAGAGATCATACACATACAAGACCAGTATGAGAGGAACATCACCTACCAAGAAGTACAGGTTGTGGTCAGCCTCACTCAGTTGAAATCCCATCTCTCGTAGATAGGATGTCAATCCTCGAGTACCATGACCGAGGTGCCTGCTTGAGCCCGTAAAGAGCTCGATGTAGTCTGCATACATGCGTCTCCATTTTATCCACATCAAACCCCTCTGGCTGCTCAATATACACCTCCTCTATCACTCAGTTGAGGAAGGAAGTCATGACATTCATATGATGGACATACCAACCCGTCTTCGCTGTTAGTGAGATAATGGTCCGAATGGAAGAATACCTAGCAACATGGGCGAAGGTTTCCTCATAATCAATACCCTCTTTCTTTGAAAACCCATTTTCCATGAAGCGCACCTTGTAATTCTCCATGCTTCCGTCTACTGCATGCTTCACCTTGTAGATCCATCTGGATCCCACCACCTTTTTTCCTTTTGGCCTCGACACAACCTCCCATACCTGGTTTGTCATAATGGAGTCATACTCCTCAACCATAGCCTCTTGCCACACATCATATTGTGCAGCCTCCCCGAATCTAGAAGGTTCAGAGTTAATCAACTCTGTCACTAGTGCCATATAACTAAGCCTCTATGGTGGTACACTCCGTCTAAAATATATCTGTGGAGGATCAACCTTCCTAGAATCCTGTACTGTGGACCTAAACCACTTAGGCCTTGGCCTAGTGTCAACCTGTTGCGGCTGCTGGATATCCGTCTCCTGCTGCAGCTCATCCTTGAAGTCAATGACTGTAGGATCTTGTCCACCTGAATCCCTCTGACAACCAGAACCTGTGCTCCGTGTCTGTACCTATACTTGTACATATGGCTCCTCCAACTTGACTCCCAACTCCTATGCTGGCTGCTGCTCTGCTGGTAAGTCCAGATATATTCGCAAGGCCCTGTCGTCATCGAACTGGACATCCCTTCTCGCAATGATACTCTTGTGAGCAGGAATGTAAACTCTATATGCCTTCAAAATCTTGCTGTAACCAACGAGTAACCCCTTCTCTCCAGAAGGGTCCAACTTATTCCTATTGTTAGCATGAACATGACAATAACAGACACTGCCAAATATGTGTATGTGACTCACATCTGGCCTGGTGCCTGTGAAGACCTCCTATGGTGTCTTCCTCCCTAAAGCTGTGTGGGGACACCTATTTTGAATGTATACTACAGTCCTATATGCCTCGACCTAGAGGAATAGTGGCAATCCTTGATTAAATAGCATGGCCTTGGCTACTCCAACCATAGTCCTGTTCTTCTGCTTTGTAACTCCATTCTGCTGTGGGGTATGGGGAACAATGTGCTCCTTCTTGATCCCCTCAATCAAACAATACTCCATGAACTCATTGGAAGTGTACTGACCCTCGTAGGCTTTCCTCAATACCCGAATCTTCTTTCCTGTTTGGTTCTTCTTTCCTGTTTGGTTCTCCACAAGAGTCTTAAACTCTTGGAACCTATCAAAGACCTTTGACTTGGCCTTCAGGAAATAGATCCAAGTATTCCTGGAATAGTCATCAATGAAGGTTACACAGTAACCGTAACCACTGAAAGAATGGACACTCATAGGTCCACATACATCAGAATGCACCAAGTCCAAGGGCTCTTTAGACTTGTGCTCACTCTGTGGGAAAGGCTTCCTCATGTGCTTCCCCAAAGCACAACCCTTGCAGTGGTTATGCTTCTCCTCCTGTACCCGAGGGACTCCAATGGAAATTTGTCTCAAATGCTTCTGTGCTCCATGGTGTAAGTGTGCCATCCTCCTATGCCACAAATCACCCTGACTGCTGCCGTTGCTGACTAGAGCCTTTGGAGGCTCAAAGTGTAGTCTGTACACTTTCCCACTCCTCCTGCCAATCACCCGATCGAAGCTTCTATTCGACCCCTTGGGCCTGATATATGCTCGATGGTCACGGAACTTCACCTGATATCCCTTGTCTTCTAGAGTGGAGATTGATACAACGTTCTTGGTTAGTCATGGAACATATAACACATCCAAACTGATGGGTTTTCCAGATTCCCTCTCAAATGAAACAGTTCCAACTCCCTGCGCTTGATACCACGCATCATCACCCAGCTCAACGTGGATCCCTGTTCTACCCTCCTGCAAGTCTCAGAAGAATCTCTTATGTCCAGTCATGTGACTAGATGCTCCACTGTCGATGTACCATATGCTGCTCCATGTGGTGCTTGCCATGCAAGCTATAAAAAAAAACTCCTCATCGAAGTTCCTGCTGAACTCATTCCATGAATATGATTCTGAGCGTTTGGATGAACTGGTCTAGCATAAAAGGCATGAACTTTCTCTTGATCATGCATAGTACGAGGTGTAAATTTTCCTTTAATATTCAACTAGGGCTAAACAATGCATTCAAAATATTTCCTCATAACCGCACATGAATATCTTTTACAGTATGCAGCGGAATATAAAACTGAGAAATAACTCACAATATCACAACATAAAAATGACACAGTTATTTTGGGTATGGAAACCCCCAGAAAAACCCAAGATGGGAAAACCGACGCAACAGTCAGATATAGATTTTATTATGAGAAAATATGGAGCATTTACAATACTGCAAATTCTCCCAAACCTGGCGAATGCAGTTACACGACAAAATCACTGGGAAAAACCCCAGCTAAATCTCAACACCCTCCTGCGTGAGTGTACGACCCAACTGTACGAAGCTCGGTGATCCTGCTGCTTGCTCCATCTTCCCAGCTAAATCCTTTCTCTTACTTTCTCTCCTTGTCTGTATCTTGCCTCTGTCGGAATACAAGTGTGTGTGTGTCCTCTCCACCAATTGATCTCTCTTTTATAACTTTAGGTAAAGCTAAAACCCTAATTTCACTTTCACTTTAACTAGTGTTTCATTAAAGTTATTTTAGATCACTTTAATTTATTTTGTAAAGTAAACTTAAGAAAAGTAAATTAAATACAACTGGTTTCCTAATTTAAGTCTTCTACATGCAAGAACACATGCATGCATGAAGACCTTCCTTGTTGCTGCTAGTTTAACATGGGACATTTGAGAATGACGGGGACCCACAAAGTTTTTACGGTCAGTTTGCTTGGAGTGGACCATGTTTATCCCAAGGTTGGAACGAGAGGTTACAGAGGTAGAAAGAGGAAAATGGAAGAAAGGGTCCAGCAAATGGTTTGAAGAGAGTCGAAGAGAGAACTAATGCAGGAGGTGACAGAGGTGAAGCTCGATAATTTCTTTTACTGAGCATAACAAGAAGCCATATCCTTTTTAAATCGAGATTTGTACAACCACAAAAGCTTGTTGCAGGCGTCATGAACACAAGGATAATGGTAGAGATATACAAAGGATGAACAAACACGGAGTCTATTGTTTGCTCGAGTCGAGCAAGCTTGCCAATCCCAATTATAATTGCAGCTATGAGCAAGTCAACGCCGACTTTATACATGTAGAGTGACGACACCGCAAGTGGTTGGTCAGATGAGAATCCTCGAGTATGACCTAGAATCATGCCACGAATCGGGGGTCCTATCAGCACCCAACAAGGCGGAGGGCACTGGAAAATTCGTAAAATGTCACGGGATGAAATAATTTGTTATCTATGTGATATTAAGAAAGTGAAAGATAAAAAACACTCTTTCAAAATGTATTGTCTATAATATATCTCACTTTCAAAATATTTGTAACACTATCAACCTTCCTATTAACTCATCAAAACTATGGAGATGTAGGAAAGCTTCTCTCCAATCTAATTGAGCATAAAAATAAAATTCTCATTTAAGTCCAAACTTGTTAACTCATCAAAACTATGGAGATTTATGAAAACTCTCCAATCTAGTCAAGCATAAAAATAAAATGCTAAAACAAAATAATTAATTCTTTAATGTTTTTTCTCAAGGTTTGAAAGACCAAATTTGAAATCAATTGATAGTAATAATCATAATCATCGTTATCAATATTATATTTTCTTTGACATGTTTTCTACTTGACGTTGGAAGGAATCAAAGATTGACCAAGTCCACGATGGGAAGAGTTGCACAAAGAGTAGTTTATTCCAAAAGTTTGTCTAAATTTGGGCTCGCAATTTAGGTTGTTGTATTAGAGGTGCATATTTGCATAGAATCAATAGCACATGATGCATATTGAAGAGATAAAATTTAAGGTGAATGACACCAACAATTTGGCGTTGTATTGTAGATACACTAATCTTTAGTAACATAGTTTCAACATTGCGACCTAGTTGCATAATTCCAAAATTTTGGTTGCACTTATATAATGTTGTGCTACCTTGGCATGCACATTTTGTTGCAAAAACAACCGAATGCAATGTGGGCACACTGCCGTGGATGGAAAACTCATCAAGTAGTCACATGCTTAAGCAATAGAAGCATGTTTATCTTTAATTCTACATGAACCAAGATGGATGAAGCACTAATTCAAATTTTCAACTAGCCACCAATGAAGAAGATTCTCAATTTGCAATGTTTCATGACATTAACAAACTATCACAATAATTTTTTCCCATGATTTTCCCATGTCACACACTCCCTTAATGCATTGAAACCACAACAAATTTTGTTTCAATCATTATGTCGCACACTAAAAAACACTTGAAAAAAATGAAGTGTCAAGTTGGCCCTGTGTTTTTTCTTGCCTTACCTAATATTCAACAAGTCTTTGAGATCGAGGTGGACTCCTTTGGAGATGTGATGTGCATAGTGTTGATGCAACACTGAAAACTTGTCACATAACATTGAGAATGTTCATGGGTTGTTTTGAATTATTTAGTGTATATGATCAAGAGATGTCTATGTTTGTTGAAACATTTTTAACATTATTTGCTTGAAAAAGAGATTGTCATTCACTATGAACACAAGCCTTTCTATTTCCTTCCACACAAAAAACAAGTTAAAAAATGCATGTCATATGAAATGGATTACATGTTTGCATTTGTTTAACATTATGATCAAGTGTTAGAAATGAAGCACAAATAAAGTTGCATATTTCCTATTGCAACCTCGATTAGTTGGATTGATAATGTCTATGCAATTTCAATAATTTGGATTCAATGCTCTTAGGTAATCTTACACACATTGCCTAGAGTTTACATAGATTTATTCATTCTTGCAAAACTCTACTACAAACCCACAAGATGAAGAATGTTTCAACTACACGTTGAATGAATAATGTCTATACAAGTTGAATGTTTCTTGTGCTATTTAGGAAGATTATTAATTGCTACTATCAAAAGAGACATGTTATTCGATGATTATAGGGCATTTTGAAGTAGACAAGGAAATCACAAATTTGTGTAGGTGTTTCTTCTCATTAAAGAAGGCATAGATGGTGGTATAGTTTGTAAGAAGTTGTTCCCTTTGTAGCATATACAAGACAACAAATTATAGGTTGGGAAAGTAAATTCAACTTTTAATCCTATGCAGACCAAGGGATTCAATATCAATGGATTTACTTGGAGGTTTAGCGATGACAAGTAGGGGCAATGAATATTTGATGGTATTGGTGCATCGCTTTAGCAAGATATGTCAATTTTTTACAAGAAGATAGTTTTTATTTTAACAGGTCACACAATGGTTCTTTGAACGAATATGGATGCACTTTGTCTTAGAATCATCGATAATAGAGGTAATGATGTGGAGATTGATGGATACCAAGTTGAAGAGAAATATTGTCTTCCATTATTGGAGCAGTGGTTAGACATAGGTAGTAAATCGCATCATAGTTCTATTGTTATTGATTTTCAATCATAAGCATTTGAAGACAAATGATCCCAGCATCCCATATGTACAATATAGTTATGTTTTCCTAGTGCACAACATGCTAGAGACTTCAAATTTCAGAGCATGCCTAGGATTTTGATTGAAAGACCCATTCTGGGGCATATCATGTAGAGAATGACCACAAAAGATGTTGTTACACATGAGAAAGCTATAAGTTTCATTGAGCACATGCAAAGGATACATGATCAAGCTTGAGAATCTTTACACAAGAATTAGTAGGAGCACAAGGTCACACATGATGGTCACAACCCATATCATCAATTTTGTATAGGAGATAGAGTTTGGGTTTACCTTTAAAAGCAGAAAAAATCGAGTCTCTTAGTGATGGCCCATATACTATCATTAAGCATATTGAAGCGAGTATGTTCAAGTTAGACCAACTAATCTACATGGGAATTCATGTAATCTTCAAGAAGAATAGCTTGAAGCTCTTCAACCCATCAATATTAGTTAGTGATGAGTAGGAATCTATCATGTCGATTACTAAAGAGCTTGTCATTGAAATTGACATGGAGATGTAAGCAAATGCAAAGGGTGTGTGACTAGACATGGAACCTCAAAAATTTATCTAGTTGGGCTAAAAGCACAATTGCCCCAAGTTAGCATGTGGTAGACCTTGAAGTAGATTCAAACAAAGTTTCTCCAGTTCAAAAGATGATTGTTGTAGATCAACTTGATGGAAATTCTTGATTAAACGTTAAATATTTACTAAATCCATGATTAAAGGAGCCACACTAAAGAGAGGTTCATTGTAGGAATTTTTCTAAGTATGGACACAATTTTGATCATTGTAACAGAGGTGCATGTTCACTCATAATCAATAAGTAGTCTAAACAATCGTTGATTTTGACTTTTCTAGCAATTATTGACAGAATCCAACAATAAAATATTTGGCCAATCTAAAATTTTTCATTGTTCAAATTTCATTTTTGATTGCGTAAATGGATTCAGTGCGCTCGAATACCCTTGTTGCACTTGGATTGTGAAATCTCAACAACTTAATTCTACAATTCCAACAACTCCATCCAGGTATTAGGAAACAGATGTTAGAAAAATGGCTGGAAAAGTGGTCAAAATCGTTGATTGTTTAAACTACTCGCAATCAAGAATCTGCAATGGGTATTGCGAAGATCAACTTTGATGCATATCCAAGTGGAAATTTGGTGTTGTGTGGGAACACTAATATTCAATTGTGTGGTTATTATTCTGCAACCCAATAACACAAATCCAATGTTTGACTATGCTTATAGATCATCACACTATCTTGGTGTGCACACTTTATTGTAGTTTTGCAACTTGAATTAGTGTGAAGTTGTCTTTGAGTGTTGAATGTTTTATTTATTTTTTGTCTGACTTAGTTTCAATATATTGTTTGTAAATTGTGAGCTAATTGTAGTTGTTATTATGGTTGTGTCAATTTCAATAGTGTGCGTTTTGATCAATAATCAACAATTAATTAATAAAGAAATATAGACAACATGTTTGTGTCCATTTAAATATTAATATTTATGTGTTTCACATAGAAATGAGGATAATATATGGGAGGATGTATCGACTAACACAAATATTTGAAAGCCTCTTGTTTCTGAGCACAACGAGTACCTCCTCCTCTAATAATTAAGTCATCTTACTTGTTTGTAGTTGCTTTCCATGTTTGAGGTTGGATTGGTAAATTTTCTTCAATATATATTAATGGTCATCGACATAGGACATTATCCCCTATGGTCTTTAAGTAGTTCATAACTCATCTCTTGAAAGTCTCATTGAATTGCTAAGAGTGATATATGTCTAGATTTATGATGCCTTGCGTAGATGATTGAGTGAGTGAAAAATTCGTTGTCTTTTCACTGCTAACCTATGTTTTTCCCTTATATAGGACATGCATTGCCATAGTGAATCCAAAATAATCCAGTTTAAAACACAATTTTGGTTTTGTGAGTAATTTAAGTGGTGAGGGCCAGTTGTATGAGTTGAAGGGGTTCTTTGGATGTTTTCTCATGCTTGGTGGATTCTATTGTAGCAAAATATTGGATTCTTAAATGAACTCTTTCTATGTTAGTTGAGGAATCTATGGTGGATAACATGAGCTTGAGAAGGTTGGTGAAGAGGTGAGAATAACAAGACATTTACATCCTTGATATGCACCATGCATTTCCATTAAACAATATAGATATTAAAATAATAAATGAGCACTCACATGTGTGCACAAATAGGGCTGAAATAGATTGATGATGTGACATGATTGAGCTCTTTAAAGGGTGCACACGCTATTAGAATATGAGTGATGATGTGCATTCAATGGAAGGATTGGGTCCACCTAACCAATATCACATCATTAAGAGCCAACAATAATGAGTTCATAATTTATTTGCTTGCACTACTAATTCCTTACCGTAAGAAGTAGTGTTGATCATGCTACTACATCACAAGATTAATGACTATCATGGGATGGATTAACAATTTAATTATAAAAGAACATTTTTTGGTGGCAAAAAGCTTGATTCCTTTTGGTGGAGGCAATATCCTTGCTTTGATAAGGAATGAATGAACAATAAAAAAATTGTGTAAAGCATGGAGGCTTGAAGGGTGGGTATGGTCAAGTGATGAAATGGTGGCCATATTTACAAGAAAACTATTCCTATGCAAAAAATTCTTTCAAGTCTTTAGATTGGTTTTTGTGTTTGAAAGGTCATTCATGGAATTCATCTTGCTAATATCAATGTATACTTTCACGTTGTAAATTTGAGGTGCTCTATGATAAGCTAACCAAATTTTGTCCTTGAGTTCAAGGTAAGCTTCATTAAAGTTTTTGTATTTGACCTTTTATAAGATTTTCTAAAATTTTGTATTCAACTTTTGATAAGTTTTGTTAATTTTTTTTATTCAACATTTAATAGTTATTGCCAAGTCAAGAAAAGAGGTTTCTATATTATTATATTTTTGATTTCCATGTAACCCATAATTCCTTGAATGTGCTTGGCAATAGGTTTCTTAAGCCTTTCTTAGCTTATAGGAAACCTTAACGTTTGGCCCTTCATCTTTATTGAATGAGGTTTCTATCTTATTATATTTTTGAGTTCCATGCAACCCTTAATTCCTTGAATTTGCTTTATAGTAAGTTTCTTAATCCTTTCTCATCTTATAGGAAATATTTGTGTTTAACCCTTCATCTTTGTCGAATCATATAAATATATTGAATCATATAAATAGATTAAACGATAAATTTATGTTTTCTTGCCTGTGTGTACTTTTTTAATGTTCATATTCATTACGGTTAAAATATTTTTAATGATGTCCCTTAGGGACACCCAATCCACTTTCTTATCCTCAATTTCCAAGCCATGTGTAGACCTCTTGAATTCTCCATATCACTCTTCATGGTAGGCTTTGTGCATCAATTGCACCTTCTAAATTCATGTCTCCATTCATATAAAAATAATTTAAGTCCCCCCCTCCTTGACTACATCTCATAATAAATGATGAAATCCATGTTGAGAAATATCTAGGGCCATACATCCCCAAAGGTTTGCAAGAAAAAGGAGGATGTCTTAGCACAACCAATTTATGGTCGATCCCTGTAGGTTCAAATTTGCAACCCTTACTAACTCACGATGACTAAGTTCATAGGGAAAACAAACATATAGAATCACACTGGGAAACCTAGATGAAACCTATCCAAGTAGACCGATGATTCTTAGCTTCTCACAGGGTTTGTTTTTTCAATTTCCAAAAAGTGGAAAAGACCATGAATGGTTGAGGTTTACCTTGCATTTCTAGATTAATGGTCTTAGATCTATTTTGGGGTTTAGTTCCGCCAGGGCCCAAAAAAATATAATACCACGAATGAGAAACATTAGTCCCATAGTTTTGATCGACAACTCACATTTCATCTTGGGAATAAATCCATTGAGGTTCTGGAAAGTGAAACTACCATAATTGGCCTCTATATTTCTTGCATCTACACTAGGAATGTGTATTTTCTATGATAGATTTCCTCAATAAATTTATATCATCTATTGTTGTGTTTGAAGTATGTTTGTGAGGAGTTTGTGAACCTTCAAATATTTGATCTTAGACTACAAGACTAAAAGCAATTGTGATACATTGTTATTCCTTTAAAGAATTGGGCTTATAGGATATCTAGGTTGTTGAGAAACAAACCCATTTATATTTGATGAAAATGAGTTGAAACATGAGAGACATATATATCAGAATCTTTGGGATAAAGTTTCATTCTAAGGTATATGGTTCTAGTACGCAAATGTTTGACACTCTATATAGGTAGAGAGCACGCGTGAAAACTTTTCTTCATTCAACTAGGGTAAATTGAAGGACAATGCTATGTGTTCTGAGAAAAGGAAGATTAATGAAATTATCACACTTACATTGACCAAATTCTCATCGAAAATTATTTTGTATTGATATTGGATTTGAATGATCCATTCTGAAACTTTGGAAATTGAAAGAATTCAGTACTTGCTTCTAAGATGATAGATACATGCCCATGTATAAGATGCTATCTCGAGTACCACACTCATACAAGCTTGAGTATAACGCTAGATGCACAACCATGCACAAGATGATGTCTCAATTATCACAATCATAAAGAACATAAGTAAGATGATTGTTAACCCTAAGGTTGGACCTATGATTTTGTGAGTATAAATATGACTAATGCACAAATTATAGGTCCAAAATCCAAAAACATACTAATATATACACCAAAGAATATTATCCCTTCTTTTGCTTATAGAGGTGGTACTCCCTCTTAACACAACACACCCATATTGATATATTGAGATATTAATCAAAACATAGGAATTTTCCAATGGAATAAATCATGCGGGAAACCCATTGGGTACTTCTTATGATTCATGGATGGGTAAATGGGATAAACCATCAACCCTAATTATAGAACCTAACCTCAAGGAGGTAATATTCAAAACATTGGATTATTTGTATGTTGTGCATTTTAATGTGAAAGGCATTCATTATGCCCATAAGAAATAAGGATAAAGCGTTGAAATGAAATCTTGCTAAAAGCAAATGCAAAAATATCATAGAAATTTGCATTCCTATATCCAATTGGAAGTGAGTAGATTAGCTCACATGAAACTAATTAGTGTCTATTTCCATCAACAATAACAACAAACCGTGATGTATATTTCAACTCAGAAAAGAATGGAAGAAGTAGCACACTATGTAACATGCATCTGAACAACGCAAATACATTACACGACTCAAACATGCTTGATGATAGTTAGATCTTGAGCTGCTCAAGATCCAAGGATCATCAAGCCTTCTGCAACAGCATTAAATGCTCTGCAGCTCAATGGATAGCTCTTCTCATTGCATGTGGGATATGCAGCAAGTATTATATTCCAACGGATCAACGTTGAGAGCTCAGCCATCGACAACATTTCCACCAAGTTATTCATTGAGCTGCAGAGCATTTAATGCTGTTGCAGAAGGCTTAATGATCGTTAGATCTTGAGCTACTCAAGATCCAAGGATCATCAAGCCTTCTGCAATAGCATTAAATGCTCTGCAGCTCAATGAATAGCTCTTGCCCTCTCATGAAACTTTGTGGAAATGTTGTCGATGGCTGAGCTCTTAGCGTTGATCCGTTGGAATATAATATTTGCTACATATCCCACATGCAATGAGAAGCACAAATAAAAAATAATTTATATTGCTAATCCCTTCAAGATTCTAACAATTTGTCATGGACTATGAAGATCCGTGGAATCATGGACATTCTCGACACTTCGGCAACGTTGACTATGGTATGAGTTCTTGGTACCTTGACTCGAGGTTAAACAATAACTTGGAGGTGGGCCCGATGTCCAAATATCTTTAACGACAAAACAAGCTCGGGCCCGGGTACATGGACTCTTGTGAAAGCACTAGACACAAAAAAAAACCCAAAGTATTTTAAGAAATCAAGCTTTTATTATTTTTTTTAAATAATCAAATTTATTAATAATATAAATATAACATATTCTTTATCAAACTATAGTCAAGTTTTTTAAATAATAAAATTTTATATTTACTATATTGTTAAAATTTGATTTTTTTAAATTAAGCTTGATTTCAAATAGCTAGCGGAATTGGTCTTTCTGACATAATTGAAGAAATAAAAGAATTGAGGATAATGATAAGACTTTACCAAGTTAAGGATTTGACATAAGGAAAGCTGACCAAGATCAAAGTTTGAGGCAATAAAAAAACTGACCATGTTGACATCAAAACGCAGAGCATTGGGAAAACTACTTTTTGAATATTCTGGTAGCAAAAATTAGGGTCCCTCTTTACATGCAAACTGCCATAATGTAAAAATTTTGATGGGGTAGATTCTGGTACCAACAGAACCAATAGAAAATAAAAGCAGGCAAGCTTATGACAAAGCGAACCTTCCAAGAGGGTGACTTAGTATACTTGAGATTGCATCCATATAGGCAATCTTCCTTGAAGGAAAAAGGGGCTTAAAATTTGTAGCCAAGGTTCTGTGGCCCATATAGATTTGTAAGGAGGATTGGTGAGGTTTTATGAACTAGAGTTACATGCAGAAAGTAAGAGACACAATGTGTTTTATGTATCTTGTCTTAAGAATGTAGTTGGGCAACAAGTGGTAATTTCAAAGGAGCTTCGGACACTTGGTACTTGTTCCAGAAATAATTTTGAATGTTTGAGAAGAGGTTGAGAAATCGGATAATCGAGGAGTATCATGTGCAACGGGAAGGGTTTCCCAATGAAGATGCAACTTGGGAAGGTGAACAAATCTTACAACATCCAGGTTTGCAGTTGCTTGAGGACAATCAAGCTTGGGAGGGGAGGAATTTAATGTCCCCTTCTTAGTGGATCCCTGGCCATCCCTCTAACCCATCCAATCCCTATGGGTTTAGGTCAAAAATCATATAAAGTAGTTAGGGATTAATTTTGGCCTATGGATGATTTAGTTAATTAAATTAAACTTTGGTGGAGAATGTAACCTATAGTTTGAATGTTTAATTATTTATTAATTTCTTGATGAGTTGTAAGTGTCTAGATGGCAAAGGAGGGTGCATAGGAGATTAGGTGTACCCTATGAGTTGTCGTGCAAGAAGGAATCTTGAACAAAAGCAGTGAAAAGATAGAAAGACACTGAAAACCTGGAAAGCCATAGAAAAGCAAGAAAAACATTGAAAAGCAAGAAAGTAGCAAAAAATCAAGAAAGGCAAGAAAGCAAGGAAAAAGTCTCATAAAGTTGGAACTCCAAATTTAGTGAAGGAGGATGCAATGGATGAGGCTAGAGGTCCAAATGCAATGCATCTTACCCAAGATGTATCTTATACAAAAACCTATCAGAGCTTATAAAAAGAGGTTGAGTGCACCCATTGACATATTTTTACAGTTTGAATTTCAAATTGAAGAGCTCTAAGCTTTTCAAGACTTGGGAGATGTACACCTTGTCACCAATTGGGAAATGTGCCCCTTGTCACCAATTAGGAGATGCACCCCTTCTATTAACCAAACTAGTTGAGGAATCAACTAGAGATTGAGGAGGATGGAATTTATCCTTTCTCATTGAGTTTTATTGCAGGTATTCCATGAAATTTGTAGGTCCATTCCAATTCCATCCTAGCTAACTAGTGCACCAGCAGTGTGGAAGACTCCAATAGTTAGTGTGTTTTGCAATGCTTGTAATTATCCATTTTGTTGATGGAGGATGGTGATTTATAGGGTATTTATTGTTGTACCTACAACTTCTTAATGTAAATGACTCTCTCTACAAATCAGTATAATATAGTTTCTTCCTATTCTTCACTCCTATCTTCCTCTTTAATTAATTTATACCCGTATGCTCATTTGATGCCAAATTTGACTAGTTTTCATAATTGCTGCAATAACCTAACTTTTGCACCTCCAATTCATGATATTAAAGTTGTTGTAGGTATATAAGATAAATTTTAACTCATTCCAAGTCTTAGACATGAAATTCATGACCCTCATATACCTTTATAATTGAGTTGGAAATCTACTAGTTGAGTTGTCCTAAATTACAAATTTTCTTCATGACCTCCAAACTCTTTCAAATTGAGTCTAATTATCCATCTCAGTGTTTTCATAACAGGTTGGGGTAGATACAAACCATCCAATTCTATTTATCCACCAAAATCCAATGGGTTCCACATAAGTCGTAGGGCCATTACCTTGAATCCTTCAGTTTAGCCAAAGGATTCTACCCATGCGTGATGCACCCAATGAATGTGCACTTGTCGAAGTTGGGTTTCTGATTAAGCTTGTTGTATAATTTCTATAGTAGATATTGAAATACACCTTGGGAAAATTTAGGAGAGACTAGAGGTGTTTGAGTCATAATTTGTAAATACTATCCCAAAACTAGTTAAATTTGAGTTAGTGTGCCTGAATCTTTATTTGGGTACATTACATGAATGTTCATATTTCTCTCTTAATAATGTTTTTTTCTCTATCTTGTCCTTCAAGTATCAAGTTTCAACTCACACCAGGGATTTGGTATGTGTGATATTTTAGATAGTGTTGCTACCCTAAACGTTTTTGAATTGTTGAGAATCTCTTAAAGAAAGACGGGGAAATATACAATTGATGAATACTAAATCAATAATGGATACGCTTTTTTCTAATATTTTTGAGTATAGGAATAAAATTTTACAATAAACCGAGTAATTTATTTTTTTAAGGTCCAATAAACCAAAAAACATTATCAAGAAAACCCAACTAAAGTATGATCAACTGGAAATTGGCATGGAGAAAACCAAAAAGCGAAGAGGGTATGTAAATTTTGACTAAGAAAACCCGAGTAGAACAACAAGAGAGAAAGTAAGATAGGAAAATGAGAAGCGGGAAAAGGCTCGGTGATGTTAAGAGAAAGGGAGAAGCAGGAGAAAGAGATTCCCCATGGAATGTGGATAATCAATCAACTTTCCAACCAAAAAAATCGATTGACATTGTTTCCCCAAAGCATGAAGCTATGTCTTGTCATTCCAAGTCGAAAAAGTGATAGATGAGGTCAAAGCACAACCCACCATATCCTTTCATCCTTAAATGAAACTATTAATCTTTCTGATACTCAAGATACCAAGGACCGGGTTTAATGGATTTGTCTTTTACAATTTTTGCAAAGGAAAAACAAGGTGATGGAGATTAATTGAGGTATTACTCGTGGGAAGAGGTCGATCATGGAGTGTGGAGAGATCGCCTTTGAACACACTAAAAAAATAGGAGTTCCATCAAAGTAGGGGTTTCACATCCTTTTGCATATGTTGCTACCATGATGTGAGGCTTTTCTCCTTTTGTTTTCTTCTCCCTACTCTTTTCCTCTTTTTAACTTCTTCCAAATTGCAATCCTTCTCAGTTACCTCCCATTTTTTAGTTGTCCAAGACATAAACGATTCCACTAGTGTCTATATCTTACAAGGTTCAAAGAAGTAGTTGGAAGATTTAAGATCTTATGACTTGGTCTTTTGCATGTCGTTCCACTTGTGGATTGTTGAAAATGGTCATTTCAATTCATGGTACATTTTGTTGTCAAACTTTGTCTCCTTTCCTCCTAACTATTGGTTCTTCAAAATCTTGAAGATGAATGTGCTTAACCATGTTTTGGATAATTGAAGGCAGAAGATAGGATTTCATTTCTTAATATGTGAGAATATTCATTCAAGCCATAGATTTCTTTAGACTCTTGAGGATGAATCTACTAAACCATGTCTTGGATAAGTGAAGGAAGATGATAGGATTCCATTCCTTAATATGTGAGATTTATTCATTCAATCCAAATATTTCTTTACAGAATCTCAAGGATGAATGTACCGAACAATGTTTTGGGTAATTGAAGGCAGACAATAGGATTTCATTGCTTAATATGTGATATTATTCATTCTAGCCAAATATTTCTTTACAGACTCTTGAGGATGAATGTATTAAACCGTGTTCTGGATAATTGAAGGAAAATGATAGGATTTCATTGCTAAATATGTGGGAATGTTCATTCAATCCATATATTTTGAATGCTTATGAGTAGATACATATACCATCATTCATTCAACTATTAATATAAACTAGCAGAAATTTAAAAAAAATAGTTGGCAGTCTCGTCATTTTCTGGGTACTTGATTTTGAGAACAGATTCCGGCTAAACCGTATGGATTCTTCCAAAATGGTTAAAAACCCACTTCGGGAATATAGTGGTTTACAAAAACTGTCTCATTTTTGCAACATCCATCACATTTTGAGAGATTCGAATACATATTTTAGAATGTTTTTTCACATAAATTTTCCAAATGCATAGCTGATGGCAGAGCATCAATCATTGAGTACAATTCAAGATTTGAAGAGGAAAAAATAACTATTAATCCCATGTTTCAAGTTTAAATATTTGAAGAATTCAAGTTCATGGGAATCCATCTCAGTAACAATTCCTCATTCAAAGAGATTTTTAGGCATGAAATTAAATGAAGATATATTTCCATATTCCAAGGCAGCAGTAGGGACAAATGGTAGTCAAAAGACATCCACAAAACACAAGTGGAAAATGATAAAAATGACCAAAAAAACCCATGGAGATTTCACTAGCAACCTTCAAGCAATTCGAGATATTTGCAATTAGTTTCAATAATTGATTTTATTTTATGATTTTTGTTTGATTTCATTTACAACAAATGAGAAAACAATGAGTTTATTGTAATTTTTATTTAAACCATCATTTGTAATAGAGTATGGGTTGGATAGTAGCTCGAAAGAGCGCTGTTATATAGCCTATATTGTTATCGGATGGATTAATGAGACATATGATGAAGACTTCATTCATCAAATGATTTTTGGTGATTATTATTCTCTATGTTTTTCAGAATCTGTTTCTTCTACTTTTGAATGAAAAGCATTTGTGGTCTGCATAGTGACATGGTTTATGGATATTTTGTTTAGGTAGAATGTCTACTGATACTAGCATCTCCAAATACATATTATATGCAATTTCATTTATGTTATGTGTGTGGATCTCTTGGTGAGGTAGAGGGTCTGTTTAAGCTGACATTCATATTCATATATGTTCATGAGTTATCTTATGTTATTAATGTAATTAGTAAACATATTCATATAAGTATGCACTCATAGAGTCACTATCATATTTCTCTTATAATCTTCCTACAACCATATTTTAAACACCATTTACATAACCGAGTTTGTTGTTACTCTTCATTTCATTGAGTTTCATTTCCAGCTAGTACTTGATGTTGAAAATTCATGTTATAAATTTCATGAGCCATCCGAACCACTTATTTAATACCAATAATTCATCCCTAGAGCATAAGATGTGTTGGTTAGGATCGAGTTGCAGTCCTTGAACCGATTATAACACAAACATCTTCTCGCACCGTTGCTGAGGAGCAGAGGAACGAAGTTGATCCAACCAACAGTTGGCATGTTGTCGAACTTCGATAACGTCTAGCATTTTGACTACTTTGACTGCTTTGACAGGTTCAACGTCGGATTCGACAAGTCCGAACCTTGACACAATTGAGCAACCTCGATAGGTATCATGCTCAACATACAACATATTGGCATGCCTTATTGGCACCGACGACTGTCGAACATCGACAGAAGATATTTGTCTTCCAGTCGTCTGCGACAATTGAACTTCCGAACCGTTATAACTTCTTGTAACTGAATGTAACAGGTAGCCACCCAAGCGTCTCAACATTCTATATAAACATGTACATTATTGTAACAAACACCAAAAACCTTCACAAAGAAGAACTAATAATAGAAATTGATTTGAATTCTTGCATATTGTCTCTACACATGCTTTCTATCGATATAGTGTGTGTTCCCTGCTTTACTTGTTCTTTTTCTATACTTCTGCCATAACAATACTCGACTCATTAGTAAATTGTTGTCCCCAACATGCACCTGGGAACTACCTGGATCATTGGTATTAGAGTTTGATCTTGTTCAAAAGCTTAAGTCACATCAACACTTCCATCATAGTTATTTAACTTATGCTTGTTAAACGTGCTCACAAACTCAACAACACAAGTAGACACTTACTTCTAATTCATAAAAGATGGCTGAAGAAGCAGACAATAGACATGCAACTGAAGAGACACAACAACTCATAGAAAAATCACTGGCTCGCTAGTGGACTGAAATGTTCTCCCATTTCATCGAGATTTTCATGCGATTCGCTTCGAACTCCACAGAATCCTCAACGGGACCTAACTCTGATAAAATCAACCCCTTCAAAGTACAAATGAATATGGACATACCAAATATTGAAGGCAAGATTGATGCAAAATCTATCGATAAATTGGTACAACAACTAGAATTATATTACTCTGTGAAACAACTCTTCGAAGCAGAAAAGATCACCATTGCATCCTTGAAGATGTCGACCTCTGTACATTGCTGGTGGGAAAATTTATTGACAAAGATGGAAAAAGAAGGAGACCCCATAGGCACATGGGTAAAATTTGTCGAATATGTCCGAAAGGAGTTTTGCCCACCCAAATATCTTGAAAAACAATATAAGAAGTGGAAGTAGCTAAGGAAATGGAAGGACCAGTCTGTGTAGAGTTACACCGACAAGTTCTATCGACTTATGGCTAGACTTGGAATCCAAGAAGAAGATAAATTTCTTGTCTTGAAGTACTTCATCGATTTATCCTTGTACATCCAACAAGAGATGGAGTTTTTGACTGCTAGTACGCCAACAATATTGAAGCTAAACAAAAAGGAAAATCACGTTTCGTGAACAAGCCAACATGTTGAACATCCGACAAGAAGTCACCAGCCGACTCCGACAATTTTAAGTACCCTTCTTAGCAGACTCCGCCAAAGCCCGATCATCACAAGAAGAACTTTCAGAAAGATAAGAAAGATCGCAACAAACAAGTTCCTACAGGGAAATGGTGTGATTATCCTAATTCAACATGGCATGATACGTCAGAATGCAAAGCTCAGAAGAAATGTTTGGAAAAATTGTCGACATCCAACTCATCTGACAGAACCTTGGTAGAATCTGATCCATATGCATCGACCCTCTTGGATTCAACTTTGACCACTCCGATAGCCTCGACTATTGTCGATGAAGAGGAACAAGAACCTATTGTCAATGAAGAGGAACAAGAACATCTATTCCATACACGGATATGGGTTCCAAAAAATACATTACATCTGATTGTGAATAATGGTAGCCAGAAGAACTTCGTTTTTTAAGATCTTATGAATAAATTAGGTCTTTTAACCACTCTAGATCCCCAGCCTTACAATATTAGTTGGATGAAGGATGGACATGAACTAAGAATCACACGCCAATGTAGACTCACCTACTTTACAATCCTTTTGAAGATGAAGTACTTTGTGATGTGGCACTGCTTTCCATAGCCGATTCCTTGTTTGGGAAACCTTACCTATGGGATCGACACAGTACATATCAGTCACGGCCTCAGAAGGTGATTGCCAAAATTCATAATGAATGGTAAGGCTTACCAGAGCGACAACCCACATCAAAGGTTGCTATGATAGCTTCCAAACAAACAAAGAAGCTTATCAATTATGCTTAAAGATGTGTTTCCACATGAAATACCTGGATTTCCACCTAAAAGGGATCTAGAATTCTTTATTAACTTGGTTCTTAGAGTAGTACCAGTATCCAAAGCACCTTATCAGCCAAGTTCCCCAGAATTGGTAGAGTTAAGAATTCAACTACAATAATTAGTTGAGAAATGTTACATTAGGCCACGTGTATCACCTCAGGGAGCTTCGATTCTCTTTATAAAAAAGAAGGACGAAACTATGAGAATGTGCATTGATTAACGCCAAATTAACAAATTGACTATCAAGAATAAATATCCACTCCCTAGAATTGATGACTTGTTTGATCAGGTTGAAAAGGCTAAAATCTTCTCCAAGATAGATTTAATATCGAGATATCACCAAGTGAGGGTTTGAGAAATGGATGTTGCAAAAACAACTTTCAGAACTAGATACATGCACTATGAATTTGTGGTAATTCCTTTTGGATTGA
Organism: Pseudotsuga menziesii; assembly: GCA_001517045.1. Taxonomy (NCBI): domain Eukaryota; kingdom Viridiplantae; phylum Streptophyta; class Pinopsida; order Pinales; family Pinaceae; genus Pseudotsuga; species Pseudotsuga menziesii. The sequence goes on from LPNX010130276.1 coordinate 407,508, forward strand.
CCAATGCACCCACAACTTTCATGTGTTTGATGAACAACATCTTCAACCAATATTTAGAAAATTTTGTTCTAGTATTCATAGATGACATTATGATTTACTCAATGAATGAACAAGAACACATTGAAAATTTGAAAATAGTTTTTCAAATCCTGCGAGAACATCAGATTTATGTCAAGTTATCCAAATGTGTTTTCTTCAAGAAATAAATTCAGTATCTTGGGGATATTATATCTGAATAAGGTATAACAGTAGATCCCTAGAAGATCAAGGAAATAATGGAATGGCCTACTCTGCAGAATGTCTCAGATGTAAGATCTTCATGGGGTTAGCGGGGTACTATAGAAAATTCATAGAATTTTTTTCTAAGATAGCTTTCCCTATTACCTCTTTGCAGAAGAAAGAAGCTAAATTCATTTGGAATGAAAAGTGCGAAATCAGTTTCAGAAAATGGTGGTATTAAAAGTAGTTGGCATGGATAAATATTTTGTAGTTTGTATTGATGCATGCAAGGAAGGCTTAGGAGGTGTACTGTTACAAGATGACCATGTAATTGCATACGAATCCTGAAAATTAAAAGATGGAGAGAAAAACTATGCAACCCATGACTTGGAATTAGCTGTAATCATACATGATTTAAGGATGTGGAGACACTACCTTATGGGGAAGAAATTTATGCTAAAACAGATAATGTAAATCTGAAATACCTTTTTGAACAACCCAACTTAAATGCTAGACAGTCACGATGGTTAGCTTTGATCAGTGAATATGCTTTGTATTTAAGACATATAAGAGGTAGGGAAAACAAGGTTGAAGATTCCTTGAGCATTCAAGTCCACCTTCATGAATTTTTTTTCAATAAAACATATGACAACTTAAAAAAATTAGATCAACACTTGAAAATGATCCATTTTATGTTGAAATTAGAACTAAATTGCAGAAAAACAATAAGGAATCACAACAACAAGTGTCCTTAATGGATGAAAAAGGGTATCTTTGGTTAAAAGGTAGGCTATATGTTCCTGAAAATTCAAATATTAGACATCCGATTTTAACTGAATTTCATAAGAAAGCATACTCAGGGCATCCTGGTTATCAAAAGATGATTAAAACAATTAATAAACATTATTTTTATCAAAAAATGAGAATTGATATAACTGATTTCATAGTTAGATGTCTGGAATGTCAACAAATTAAAATTGAACACCAACACCCTTCTGGGATGCTACAACCCTTTCCCATACCAAAGTGGAAATGGGAAGCAGTCAATATGGATTTCATAACAGGATTACCAAAAAGTAGAAAACAAAATGATTCAATCATGGTAGTGGTAGACAAGTTATCAAAATTTGCGCACTTTATTCCAGTAAAGTCAACTTATAAAGCAATTAATATTGCTGAATTTTTTCTACAAGAAAATTTTTCAGATTGCATGGAATCCATAAGGAAGTCATATATGACTGATATTCTAAGTTTACATGTAACTTTTGGAAGACTCAATTTGCAGGATTAGATACTCAATTGAGTTTTAACACTGCATACCATCCAAAAAATGATGGATAGACATAATGTGCTAACCAAATCCTTGAAGACATGTTAAGAATGTATGTTATGAAAAATCCTTCGAAATGGGAGGACTATCTGCATTTGGATGAATTTGCTTATAATAATGGTTATGAGGCCTCCACTAAAATGTCACCTTTTGACGTTTTGTATGGAAGAAAATGTAGAATTCCGGGTACTTGGGATGACCCAGTGGATAGGAGTATGTCAGGTCCTGATTTGCTTAAAGATTTGGAAAATATGGTTAACAGGGTAAATCAAAATTTAAAAGAAGCTCAAGATCGGAAAAAAAGTTATGCTGATAAATTTCGTAGAGATAAAGAGTATAAGGTAGGTGACCATGTGTACCTAAATGTCAAAGAAAATAGAATCACACTCGGAATGAAAAAATGCAACAATTTGGCCCCAATATATTGTGACCCTTCCAAATCCCGACAAAGGTAGGCTTAGTTGCATATTGGTTGGCTTCACCAACTCACATAAAAGTCCATGATGTATTCCATGTATCTCTTTTAAAGAAATATGTATATGATCCTAAACATATTATTAATTGGAATCTATTGCAGGTGGAACTAGAAGGAGAATTTCTGCCAGAAACACAATGTATATTGGACTAGAGGGAAACACAACTCAGGAAAAAAACTATGATTCAGGTGAAGGTGCAATGGATGCACTTCGGACCTGAAGAAGCCACATGGGAAAAGGAGTAGCCTACGAGAGAATCCTATCCTTTTATTTTTGATGAATAAACACATTGAGGATGTTGTTTTTAAGAGGAGTGAGATGTGACATCTTAAAGTTTCCCCCTAGAAATACTGTGTATATAAACTATGTTTTGGTTAAGTTATAGGTTTGGACCTATGAATGATGCAAGGCATCATAAACTATGATACTTTATAAACAAGTGGAATTTTGTTTTAATATTTCTAGCAACTTGATATGGGACAACTAGTGTTAAAAATGCGACCAAGCTTACTAGGGGTTTAGTACTTATGAGAATAATTATATTTTAAAAAGGGGAAATATAAATAAGATATTTAATAATTAAGAAATTACCTAATTGTGAGGAAATGAAAGAAAAACAATAACATATTCTTAATTCAAAAACTTTATTTATTTATTTTGAGACTGATTATTCATTGAGACTGTTGAGCTATGTTCATTATTCTGATTTAAAATAAGTCTATTCTCTCCTTTTGAATTTCTTCTCTGGTCTTAACCTTCTGAACCTGAAACAGAGAGAGAAATGCCTCCTTTAAAAATATATCATAAAAAGATAAGAATGGATGGTAGATGGAGGAGATTGCAGAGGCAAAGATACCTTTTTTCCTCAAAAGGTCTTTCCTGGATTTCTATGTGAGTACTCAGAGTCAGTTTATTCCAGCTGTGTGGCCTAGAAAGAGAGAATTCCCGAAAGAGGAAGCTTATGAAAACAAGTAGATCGAGAATGCTGAGTAAAGGGAACTTTATGGCAACATATACTTAAATGAAATAATTTCACATCAAATAACCCTAAGTCTAAATTACTTGTAAGATTGGTTCAACTTGGATCATCTTGCGGGTGATTTATGCAAAGGTTGAAAGATTCTGGATAGTTGCAGATATCTATGGTAGGGTGGAACTGGGTAGTCCCATATCAAGTTACCTGAAGGATTTTCTGATAAGTTATTTAAGTTATTGTTGTTACCCTTTTGTTTATAAGATAAGTTTATTTCTTTTAATATGTTTTTCTTTAATTTCTAGATTGAGTTATTTGGATAGAAGGAAAGTAATTATTATATTCAGTTCTAGTTATTTGGTTTGTTAACATAAAGTTTGATTGAGATTGCAAGAAAAGACTTTCAATTTCTTAGGTTAAAATATTGCTAGGGTTTGATAGTTATATTTCAATAAATTACATTGGCATATGTTTTGCAATATAAATTAGTATTATTAAGAGAAATATTAATTTCATCTATTTCATAGAGTTTGAAGGTTTTACTTTGATTATAATTATTATCTGAGCAACTTCTGAATATTTCATTATGTTTATGAAAATGAATAGGTTAGGGTTTAGATTTTGCTTATGTTAGATATGTAAAATACATAGGTATATATTTATATAAATAAATAGAATGTTCCCATTTGTATGATAAACAAGGACATTATTTAAAACCCTAAAAATAATGTGCAATAAGGAAAATTCTTGCGGGAATGCCAATTTGGTTGAGTAACTAATCCCTAAACCCTATAGGAATGGTAATAAACTCTGTTTTAAGATAACACATTCCAAATATAAAAACTAGCTTTGTACAGGTCGACTGTATCAGACAAAGGAATACACCGATAGCCAAAACATAATAAATAAAATCAAGATTGAGATAATATCATTCATATTCATCCATTCGAACTACACAGGTATTAATAGAATAAAGTATTTAAAAATGGAACTAAATCTAGTCCCTTACGATATCTCTAATCTCTAATAGAATTAAACAATAAAAGTACAAGGATAAGATTTACCCGAACCATGATAATCTTCCAATCAAGCCTGACTAATGGATGAAGTAATTTAATAATTTAATTAAGGATACAATTAAATGCATCAACATATCTTCCTCTAACTCTGCATAGACTCTAAAAGAATATAAACATACAGAACCAAATATCAAGCAGAGCACATAATCCAGTAATAAACATAGAATTACAAATATACATAACTATAAACCATGTCACACATTATATTGCATAATAGATTAATACTATCAATAAGCATCAACTGTAGTAAGGTAAAAATAGTAAACAAAGGATTATACATTCAAAACCCTACAAGGGACGATTATTAAACAATCATAAAATCCATTCGTATGCATATAGAAATGAAAAACCTCATCAACCAGAATGAGTAAGGAATGTTTGGGAGTATTTATGCTGAGAAGCAACACCACATGGCCAATATAAAAAGACAACTTGACAGTGCAAAGACCAATAAACCGAACTCAAATATCTTCCATAGGGTTACCCCTTTTCTACCTTCACATTTTTCCTGGGCATTGAAACCGAGATTGGTAGCTTACCAGAGATAGTGGCAGCCCAAAAATTTCCACCAAGCCACCCATTCACTCGTCAAAGAGTTGGACCTGCATCTAAATCCAAATTGCATGGAGTTACGATATTAAATAACTATATAATATTGCAAAATAAAAGAAATGAATTAATTAAGAATTTGACCAAAAACTTACCTCTGTATCACCGAGCAAGGGAAATAATGGGACTTGAAATCCAAACCAATGCACGAACATGAAACAACACTTTTCACTAACAGAACAAGTGCCAGATGAATGGGATAGTCAACTTTTGATACATTGAAGCCATGCTTACAACGTTAGAATTTTCACTAGTTGCTACATCCAGAGCCTTAAGAGCTGAGCTTCGGATAGGTAAGGTCGTAGCTAGTTTATAACACATTCTCAAAACAAAATAACCAACAACCAAATAATATAAATCGAACCCTAACAGAGCCCTACTCGATCATTGCAGTGCCAAGACCCAACTCAACAATGAGTTGGGTAAACCCCCAAATTGACGAAAAGGGAAAGCCTGGTTGCTGCAATTGAGGCAAGTAGGGGTGGCAGGCGC